>JARHVA010005394.1:1095000-1218975 GCA_037957365.1 Torreya grandis | reverse complement strand
CAAACCTTAGGAAAAAAAATCTTATGTTTGGTTTATTTATACCATATTATCACTTTTATCTTACCATAAAACAAGTGAAAATGCAAGGTCACTTTTATTGCCTAGCCTAAGGCCTTATCCCAAAGTTCCATCATATTTAGCTATGCAATGGAACCTTAGGTTAACACCTTTTGCTAATCCATTTTATGTGAAGTCCTTTTTATTCTATTTTTATCACCTTGGTCCAAAATCTTCATGCCTAGGTCCTTTTATTATCCTTGGGGTCCTTTTTGTATGTTGTAAACTTAGCCTTAAAACCTTAGACAAAAACATTTATATTTATTAAAATAAACAAACCATGGTCCAAATTATTTATGTTAAGTCCCTTTCAAATTCTTAGGGCCCTTTTTATTTGTTTTAAACTTAGTTTAATCCTTTTAACCTAAGTCTTGAGCCTAACTTAATCTTTTATAAAATTAATCGACCAATCACCTTCAACTACTTAGATCCCCATCTACGACCCACATTTAAGTGGAGACCCAAATCAAGAGGAACATGATAAATGATATAAGTAGTGGACCCCATTTTAAATATATATCACCTTTTATAAATTAATGGCTAGCATTGATTCATACCATCATGATCGAGTGGAGTGAGTCAAGTAAAATCTTTCCAAATGAAGATCCACACTAATGCGAGATCACCATGTGGAAAAAGCACATTAGCTGACATAAGATAGACATGTGGCATAACTATAGATCCCAATAAAATATCATAGAGGCACTAAGTAGTCAACATGTGGCACACTTATAATGTAGAGTGAATCAAAATATGACAAGTGGTAGGCTTGTTAGATATTCCCCTTAACTATGTTGAAATTAATAGTCACATAATCATCAAAGACATTCTCATGGATGTCAAATGATAGTTTTGAGGATGTGAATCTTAACATATCATTGATCCTTAATCACATGGTTAAAATTTATGGTCATGTGATCATCAAAGATGTTCTCATAAACATCAAATGACAATCACAAGGATGCAAATTTTAGCATTGTAGGGAGCCTAGTTCATGTGTTTAAAGTTGATAGTTACATGACCATTAAAGATGTTCCCATGGACATCAAATGATGATCGTGAGGATGTCAATTTTAACATAGTAGACTTGGATCCAAATTTAATAGGGAATGGTAATTTTAGATAGTGATGAACAAAATGACTTGTGACACTATATAAATGCCATATCAAAGATATATTAGTGAAAAATTTTCAAATTAGAAGACCTTATGGACCTGATAATATAAATGTCTAGGATATTAACTCACAATGTTTGAACTAATTTTTTCCATTGGAGTACTGCTTATCTTTAATCAGCTTGAAGATGGGACAATGATTGTATTGGGAAGAATCCGAGAACAATGAAGGCCCTACATCAATTATAGAGCATATAATAAGATAGTAGATCCTAAGTCAGGTGAAATAGCAATATTCCTATTGTAACTAGTATTATATGATATTTCAAAATAGGATATTCTTTTATAAACATGTGCAATTTGTAAAATCATAGATTTTCATTGGTTAGTTAACTTAGATCATTTTTTCTACAACATTTGAAAGGGACACCTATCCTATACACTTATAAAAATGTAATTGAATTAGGACTGATCAACATGTTTCCTTACATATTATAAAATGAGCATTGTCAATTGTCAAAAGAGAGGGAGTTCTTAGAACCAAATTACTTTTTAAACTAGGATCATTTTAATATAAGAAAGGAATTATGCAAATATTATCTAGTATTTTCTTATGTGAAGTGCTATATGGTTTCTCTCTCATTTGTTTGGTTTTACTTTCAGATTTAAATTATTCTTGTGGATTATGGATGTGTATCTTCGATGTGGAGTTGCCATTTTATTCCACTTATAGATTAGGTGAAGTTCGTTACTAATTTATGCCACTTCTAGATTAGTTGAAGGTACTTAGGATTATTTCATTTCCTACACTTATTTTTCATTTGGTCTAGCATTATTTGCTTCTAGGACTGAATCTTTAAAGTAAGCTTGTTTCCTATTTTCATCACTTTGTACCTTCCTTTAAAGTTGGCTTGATG
The DNA here is from genome assembly GCA_037957365.1 of Torreya grandis. Lineage (NCBI taxonomy): Eukaryota > Viridiplantae > Streptophyta > Pinopsida > Cupressales > Taxaceae > Torreya > Torreya grandis. Next base: position 1,216,886 of record JARHVA010005394.1, on the reverse strand, counting down.
TGTTTTGGGATTTGGGATTATGCTATTTTATTTCATACATTAGTTAAATGTATATCTAGATGAAATCTAAACTTTGTCATAATGTCTAAAACAAGACTAGTAACATCCTTCTTTTTACCCTACCCTTCTTTTTGCTTCTTTTTTAACCTGTATCACCTTAGTTTAATGGTCATTGTAAATATCCATCTTAGATTAGTTTTATATTATCTCTTGGTCATATTTCATTGTTATTATCATAGTATTCTACATATTTTACATAGATATGCTATTTGGCCATGGTGGCTCTTAACCAACACTTAATATAAATATTGTGAAAAAATCACTTGTTCTACCTCTATTCTACCAATAGGTAACAAGATTACCACAACCTATAACTCATGCATTGTATTCTTAGGAATTCTAGAATGAGAAGAGTTTCTAAACACTTTGGGCACTTGTGGTACACATTTAGGCATCAACATAAGTGAATTAGTTTTTGGATATTTAGACCCTAGGAAACTTTGATTTATTGAACATATATCTATATTGAAATCCCCTTATAGACCTCTAGCTCCATCTGAACCAATTCATACTGTATAGATCCATACTACTCAAAAAATTATTGCAACCTACGAATTTCTTATGTTTTATCATGTTTCAAACCATAAATAATTATTGTTGGGTAGGAGGGAAAATAATGATAAGATAATGTCTAAAAGTTCATGGTACAACATTAGGGAGTTGAGGAGACATGTTTCCACATGTGTAAGGACAATTTAGTGGTAATTAGGTGTGTTAACTTATGTTAAGGGCATCATTAGTACATGAAATGCATGGTCATGGCAATGTTGTGTTCTTGGGAGTCTCGAAAGGCAACTATTATGGACTTATTCCCCTTAGGGGTCAACTATCATCATTTAAGGTCAAAAAATCTCTTTTTAAGACAATAAATCATGTTTTCCAATGAAGGCTTCAAATTAATGACATTCTAATACTTATTAAAGGGGCATAGAACATGACAAAGACTTTAGTTAGGATTCCATGCTCTGAGATAACATCCATAAAACTTAAAATTAAGACATACTTTGCATATTGTCAACATAATAGTTAGGTTTGTGATGATTTATCATCTACAACATTTAGTTATCTCCACCATGGCACATTTGACTATTGCGAACACTTTAAATCCTTATCATAGACCTTCACACATGCTCAAACACAAGAAGGATATGTGACACAAGTTGGAACAAGTAACAAGGGAAAACGTCATGATATTCTCTAGGCATTACATAAAACTATACCTTTTATCCTTCGCATGACAACTAGTGAATTCCTTTAGACTATACTAACCCCTTAAGGATATAAGAAAGATGATCAAAAGTGATGATTTTGTGTTATTATACATGGGTTAACTCATTTTTAATATTTATGGTATAAATTAGTCAATAATAACACTTTCTAGTCATCTGTAGCATCCAAGTAATGTTTGTCATCATCCTCTATTTGATGTTCATGGTTTATATTAAGGTGGGTTGAATACCTTGGCAGGTGAGCTCTGATCATGATATTGGTGTTCTATTATCAAAGCTTAGATATCCCTAGGGATAAGGAGTCCCTCTTATCCTCCATTTTATAAAGGGGAGGGAAGGCCTTGTATACATGGTGTGTGATGTATATTGAAAGTGGTGGGGATGCCTTCTATTAGAAGCCTATGAAAAAGATGAAGATACCTTATACTAGTTGGTAGGTGATTTTATATTCTACTAGGTTATTTGGGATGAAGTATGACAAGAAAAGGGGCTATTTGAGAACAAATAAAATTTTAATCATGGTGTCCTTTCTATAGTAATAGTATTCATCAATGGTGCTAATGGAGTCCTAAATTTCTTGTGATAAATAGGGCCTTGGGGCCTCATTGATCACATTATATACCACTACATAGAAGTTATCATAGATTTCATAGACATGGTTTTAGTATTTGTAGACACATATTTTATATAAGACTACATATAATATTGATCCCCTAAGAAACCATGCAAAAAAAGTTAAAGGTTTGAAGGTGAGAGTCTTGTATACCATGTCCACAAAATAGCTCATAATATATAAATTATCTCTTGATTAGGCATCCAGTATGGCATTGACCAAATTGAATTTAATTAGTCCTACCATGATAAAACTTTGAAGTGTGTGAGATTAATATGGAGGAGAGGCACCCATAATTCATTAATATATAAGTAGTCAAAATACCCAAACTATTAGTTTAGTGATTTCCTTATTGACTCATTTAGTATCTAGGTTCTTAGCCAGTCTTGTAGGATGTCATATATCTATAATTTATCTATCTAGGTCTTGAAAAATACAACATAATAGTAAAAGGTGAAATATGGGAGGTAATAATAATACTTTTAGGTGTTCCTAGAGATGTCATCAAGGAGATGATGATGTTTGGATGAAAAAACATATTCATGGATTGCATCCTATACCTCGATGGTAGTGAGAAGTAGGTTCTCAAATAATTTGATGTGTGGAAACACCTCTATTTTGGTTATGGCCCTATGAATATTTCATTTTTTGTATGCCTAAAGGGAATCTTTTAATTTTTCCAGTTCATCATTGTCAGAGCCTACGTCTTTAGGTACATATTTGACTAATTTAACCATGTCATTATAGTGCTTGAAATTGGTCAAGCCTTCTAGGAATAAGGTATCCCAGTACTTGGGCTTGGCCTTGGGGTTTGAAGAATATGCATCCATTTTAACAATATATAAGAGAAATAGGTAGGTAACTAGTGTAAGAGGAAAGAAATTGAGGAGTATATGAAAAAAATTAGAAATAAAGGAGTTGAAGTGATCTCACAGGTATACATTGATAACTATTAATGATATTTCCTTAGGATTTTATAAATGCACACACTCTTCCTCCTATATTAATGGTGTTTATATTCTCACTTACTATGAATTCAAATTTGAGTTGGTGGCTAGATATCCTCTCTTTATTTCGCAATCTAGAGTGAAATTCAAATCTCATGATCTTCCATCACAAATCATATTTATACATGGCAATGGGACTTGTTAAAACTATCAAATCAGGTCTCTCTTCCTATTTCATTAATTTCTAGAACATGGTAGACATGTGGTCACATATTTTTAAGGTTTCTTAGTTAAATCCTACATTGTATCACATGCCATCTACTTATTGACCCTCATATTAATGTTCAAAACTTAAGCATGGATTTATACAACACGTCATACCCTTAAAAAGGGTGATGTGTCACTTAAGGACTCATGCCACCATTTGATTGAGATAGAATCTCCTTGTATCTAACATATCTAATAGGTTTGAGGGATTAGACACGCTAAAAAATGGTGGCATGGACTCTTTGAGAGGATACTCCAATTGATGGAAAATTATTATAGGAGAAGAAAGTGCATTTTATAATAACCAACATCTTAATAGATCCAATAAGATGCACTTAACATAACATCTATGTGCACCAAATTTCAAGTTTAAGCAATATTATCAAAATGATATTAAAAATCCAAAAATTGATAACACCAATAATAATAGATAGAGGAGATAAATAAAAATAAATACAACATTATTACCATCCTTTTTACCTTCTCATACCTCCATTCTAGGATTTGCATTTGGATGATTAGACTCAAATTGACACTATGATGCTTGATTCAATGACTATTTAGACATGGATTGATTATGGACTTGCTAGACTAATTTTGGCATGGATTTTATATGATCTTGGAGATTCCTTCCATGGATGAAGAGTGTTGTTTATATAGATAAATGGAGGAAGATTTATGAATAAGATTCAATCTTATAGGGAGGAGATCAATGGTTGTAGATTATCCAAGGAATATTAAACTCCTTAAAAACCTATAGAATTAGAAGTTTCTAGAAAGGAAGGCTAGGTTAGAGAGAGTTATATATTTTGAGAGTTATATAAATATTTTTAGGAGTTAATTATGATTATAGGAAGGATTAGGTGATTAAATGTGTATATAATCATAGCGAGTAGGCTAGTAGGTGGTTAGGTCGGGTCATGAGAATTAAAAATTCCTAAATAATAGATAACTAGGATTAGATTAGGATAATAGGTATTAGGATATAATTAATGAAGGGATGGGATGAATAAGTTTAGTAAATATAGGATAATATAATGGGATATTATATAAATGGCTAGAATTAGGATAAATTAGCGAGATAAAATTAGTTAGGAAGAATTAGTGTTGACTAATAGGAATATTTATCGACAGTAATGAGGAGATCAATTTTAGTTGCATACATTTTACCCTCTTTGAAAGGGAATTACAAGTGGATCAAAGTGGAAGGTTTACTATTCTTTAAAATAAAAACCATGTCATGGATGAATGTTATTAGATATCATACCCCCTTAAGGGGACATGCAGAGAATAATGAGCTAGATGGCCTCTCAAAAGAAGAAATGATGGGTGGGATGAGATGGATAGATGAGGGGATGGGATGCCAAATGTAGGATAGAAGATGAGTGATTTGACTTGAGTAATGAGATAAAAATTGATCATGACCTTGGTAAGGACACATGCATAGGAAATAGAGGTGATGAGTTTCATGATTATTGACACATCCCAAGGGGGAATCAAACCTAAAAAGATGACAATAGGATTAATAGGCCACAATAATCAGATATATCCTAAGCAAGGATGCATGCAAAGGAGAGCTATAGACTAGAATAAGACTAATTTGATAATATTGATGATAGGTGTAGGTCAAAGCTAAATTGATCAATATGATGTAGGTGATGATAGAGAAGAATTGATATGGTTAAGTGACCAAAAGTATTTGGATGATGCCCATAGTAAAGACACATGTTAGGATGCGAGAGAAGAAATAGTGGTTGAGCTATCCTTAGGATAGAAGAGTGGTTAATTACTACCTACATAGTTTGGAAAGACCTCAGGCTAATCTAGTTTTGATTGGGAGATAATGATGATTATTATTTATTTCAAAGTGATGATGATAAGAATTATTATGATTGTTAGTGATTGAAGGAAATGATTTATATTATGAGATGAGGATGAAAGATAAAATGTTAGTTGGATTGATTGAGAGGATTATATTAGTAATGGAAACAAGGATGACGAGGGTGGGTATGATCAAGCCATCATAATGACATAAGGCTTATCATATTCTAAGTAATCCAAAAATTTAACACTTGGTAGTATTCCCCATGATATAAATGTGACCAAGAGGACATTGTGACAATGTGCATGGGCAAATAGAAAACATTACATCATTAAGGGCACTTTTGGTGTCCTCATATCATCCTCATTATTTTCCCAATAGACACAAAGAGACATGACAAACATGAGAAAAACAAGATATATACATGACATGAAAATAAGGAAAATAGAACAAGCAACACACACACATAAGTATCTACAAGAAGTGTCATAATGTCTTTCTTAATGATAGGATGAGTGATTAGATGATAGTTTGGATGATCGTAATGTGATTATGGACTTAGGATGGACTTATATTTGGATAGAGTGATCTTAATTAGGATTAAGCTCATATGTTTCCCCTAGTTTAAGATAGAAGGATGGATGATGTGATAATGTATTTGAATATTGACTTGGTCTTGAAAGTGGATCAAAAAGTGATCAAGGATGGTGATGAGATAAGTGATGACCAATTATTAACAATAGATAAGGCCCTATAAGGTTACAATATATAAAGGATATTAATATATGATGGGATCAAATACCTTTTACATTAGTAAATAATGATTGGATGGGTGATAAGTATGAAGAGGTAATGATAGGACATTAATGGGATCAAGAACCTTCCATACTAGAAAAGTGTGATGTGATGGGTACCAGGTATGAAAAGGCCTTGATAGGAAGTGATGGGTGCCAAATTAAAATATTTGACATGGTGATGTATTCCAATAATACCTAGGCCAAAGATGATAAAGAGATGGAGAGATGGTTGACCATTTTGATTTGATCTCAAGATGACATATGGTATCCAAAAAATGGGATAATATGAGATGGATGGATATGGATGTGACTAGGGGATTAAACATAAGACAAGACATGATGGACTATTTTTGGCTTTTTTAACTTTTAGATTTTTTAGGTTTTTTAACATTTTTTAATTTTTAGGGATTTTTGGGATATGTATATACACTATAAAAATGGGGTTACTAGCAAAGGGAATACCAAGCCTAGAAACTAGGAGAAGGATGGATGATATATTATGGATGAGTGACAAAGGATGATGATGATGTGGACCATGAATGAAGGGACTAGGGATAGCTAATGACCACATCATGAAAGAACTAGATGGTTATTTTACTGAGTGTCCATTAGATGATATGCCAATAGGGTGTAGGGACAATTATTAAGGCACATTTTACTTCCTCATGAAGGTTAATATGGTAATGAAGGAGAGATAGGATATATGATATAATGGTAGACAAGGGATACAAACAATAGACCAAGGGATAATATGGATAAGTATGGGTGATATGAACAAGTTTGTCGAGGACTGTGTCAAGTGGGAAGGATGGATGAGGATATAAATTGGATGGATTTTCCCCCAAGTGTTGAGGAAAAATGTGGATAATAGATTATTTTACCATGATGTTGGAAACTATTTTCATCATGGTATTTTCCCAAGGCACTAGAAGACTGGTTTTCACCATTAGATGAATGATTTTTTTTTTACTTTTTGACTTTCTAGATTTTTTAACTTTTTATTGGGCATCTCAATTTATTAAAGGTGGGTGAGATGAAAGATGCTAACATATTTGTGATATTTAGACAACACCTATTTTGAATAAAGGTGATACTAGGATTATGTGATTGTGGCCTTTATTGACTCTTGATTTAATGTCTTCCAAACTTTCTAACCAAGTTTCTTCATGACCCCTATGAGAAATAGTGTTGCCTAGGGATTTAAGATATGGTATGGATGGGATGATGTCATGATTTGATGATGTGATATAGGATGGGAAGGAGGGATGTATCATGAATGATATGACAAGATGGGGATTAGAAGTGGGGTTTAACATTTGTATACACCATTGGATATGGTGGAGGGGATTCTTGAGATTGGTGACATAATACTATGAGAGCTAAGACCTTTAAACTTGATAATTATTTGATCCAAAAATTAAGAGGATGGTTGGCCATATGATTATTAATTTTGACTTTATGATTTTGATTTCCTCCTAGTGCCTAATTCAAGGCTTCACTAAGGGAGATTGATTTTTGACTAGATATATAATTATTTTGAATTTGATATGCCCCTAAGGTTAGATTTTGGGCTTCACTAGGGGAAGATAATTTTTTATTAGGATGATGATTTGATTTTGATTGAGTTTGATTGATGGGATCGAAGATGATTTGATAATGACTTATGGATTTTGAAATACGGTCTTGGACATTTGCATTTGTGCCACATGATATTGCAGGCAAAGTGAAATCCAATGATGCAAATTATTATTTATTCTTTTCATGTAGTTGGATGTAGGGATTATAGAGGCAATGTTGATGACCTCTACAAGGGATAATGCTACATGGATTTGAGATATGGTGTGGATGGTTTCAAGCACAAAATATACTGAGAGGGGGGTGAGTGAATCAAAATATTATATATCTTTTAATTTATCTTATTTCTTTTATTTAACCACTTAATCACACATTCAAGGTATGTAATGAAAATGAATCAATAATATGCACTACATGAGAGAGAGAGAGAGAGAGAGAGAGAGAGAGAGAGAGAGAGAGAGAGAGAGAGAGACCAGATTTTTATGTTGAAACCCAAAGTGGGAAAAACCATAGAGAATAATCTCAAGTCTATGAATTAGAACCAACTCAAATTACAAAGTTCACAAGCACCAACTTGCAAGAGTACCAACCCTTTTGCCTAAAACTAACATAAAAACTATTTATGAGCCCTAACCCATAAGAGAAACAACACCTCGTGTGTATAAAACACAACTATCTCTCAATGTTGCTTACTCAACAAATGATATAACTCTACAATATCTCTTACATTTCTCTCTAATAAAAATACAAACTATGGACTCTCTTTCATATTACAAATGGATCTTCAAGCCTTTATTTATATCTTTCCAAATGACCTTTATAATTCACCCTTTATGACCCTTCAATCCTCATGGAAAATGGTGCCAAACATGCATGACCCTTCGTATCCTTGCATTCAAAAAGTCACATGGTGACTCTTCATAAGAAAATGTATCATTTCCTCTTTTGTCTTTATCTTGGTGACTTTTTGTATTCCTCAAAGTGTCCCTTCATGGAAAAATGCACCATACCCTCTTTTTTCTTCACATGGTGACTCTTGGAATTACTCAAGATGATTATTCATGAGAAAATTCATCCCATTCCTCTTTTGTCTTTACCCCGTCACTCTTTGACTTCTCCATGGGCCCTGTTTTGACTTATATGCAACTAAAAATATATTCATTAATATTAGATAAATATTAACACCCATTAGCCAAGATATGAATATTAAAAACACCATTAAATGCAATGGGGCATTTATCACCAATACTAGACCTTTGATGGCAACCTCAAACTAAAATTGCCACATCCTGAAACTTGTACTACACATGCCAACTTGCACATACTACCATCTAAAAACATATAGTAACTCCCCCTTACTGTAGTAACAAGTACCTATTCTCTATACCTATTTCTTCCCCTGTACCTAACCTATTTCTATTCTTTTCCCCCTTAACACCGATTACATAGGGCCTATCTTGGAGCTAACACTTAGCTACCCCTCAACTGATGCTGATCCTCAATGGCAAGAAGTAAAAGAAATTACTCCCAACTTCCCCTGTAGATACTCAGACGTGTCTTTTGGTAGTGCCTTTATTAAAATATCTACAATCTGCTCTATAGTACTAATATATTAAATATTAACCTATTGATATATAACCTATTCTCTCAAGAAGTGATATTTGATGGGAATATTTTTTATTCTTAAATACATCACTAGATTCTTTGAAATATTAATAGCATTTATGTTGTCACAAAAAATAGAAAATCATATTTTACCTTGATATCTTCCAAAGTTTGCCTCATCTAAAGCACTTGAGTAAAACACAATACCACTATAATATATTTTTCTTCATCTATAGAAAGTGATACTAAATTATTCTTTTTGCTTAGCCATGATACTAAGCGATCACTGAGAAAGAAAGATCCTCCACTTTTACTCTTTATATCATCCAAGAAACTTTCCCAATCTAAATTTGTATAAGCAACCAAAGTGAAATATCTACCTATGAGATACCACAATCCATAATCAAATGTCCCCTTGATATATCTGAGTATTCTCTTCACCAACTGAACATGATTATCTTTTGCAGATGACTGATATCTTACAACCATACCTACTACATGCATGATGTCTGGACTAGATGTTATCAAATATAAAAGACTACCAATCATAGATCTATACAAAGATTGATCTACAATAGGTTAATATTCATCCTTTCTCACCTTATTTCCTATACTCTTTAGTGTGTCAACTGATGCAAAATATTCAAAACCAAATTTCTTCAACATTTCCTTGGCATATTTACTTTGAGATAAGAAAATTCCTTTATTTAATTTAAATATTTTCAACCATAAGGAAAATGACAATTCTCCAAGAATAGATGTCTCAAATTATTTTTTCATATTATGAAAAAGTTCTTTTATCATCTTTTCAATGTTTCCTCTAAAAATGATGTCATCAACATATACCACAACAATAAATTAATGCTCACCTTCTATTTTGATGTAGAGATTACTTTCAATAAATCCTCTCTTGAAACCTTGATCTTGTGGGTACTTATCAAGTCTTGCATACCAAGCTCTAGGAGCTTGTTTCAATCCATATAGTGCTTTCTTCAATCTGCATGCATGGCTACTAATATTTTAGAGAATAAATCCCTTAGGCTACTCAATGTATACTTCTTCTAGATTCCTATTTAGGAAGCTAGATTTGACATCCATCTAAAACACTTTGAAATTTTTAAATGCTGCATATGAAAAAAACATTCTAATAGCTTCTAGCCTTGCCAATGGTGAAAGAATTTCTTCAAAATCTATTCCCCCAATCTGAGCATATCCTTTACATACTAATCTTGCTTTAATCCTAGTCACTTCTACATTTTCATTCAACTTATTTTAATAAACCCATTTTGTTCTTATCACATTATGATCTTTTGGTCTAGGCACTAATTCCCAAATATCATTCTTTTCTATCTAATTTATTTTTTCATCCATTGCCTTAACCCAATGTTTATCATGTCTATCTTCTAAAATATTTCTAGGTTGAATTTTGGATAAAAAAGAGAAATTAACTTGCTCAGATTCACTTACCACCATTCTTTTAGTGTGAATTCCTTCATTATGTTCATGATGATGTTCCTTCCATTATGATTTCTCTAGACATATTTGGATGGGGTTTTTTTGTCCTTTTTTCCTTCTTCTCATCTTCATCTGATTCTTCAAAATCTTTCTTCAATGATTTTAGGAATGTCTATTGGATCACTGATTCTTTGTGTTCCTTCTTCTTCTATTCTGACACTTTCACTTTCAACTATTTTCTTGGTTCTTTTGTTATAACCTTTATAAGATTTAATTTTTCAAGAATAACCAATAAATATAACTTCATCTACTCTAGATTCAAACTTACCTAGTTGTTCATCAATTTTATCTATGAAGCATATGCTGCCAAAAACTTTGAAATAATCAACTATTGCTTATTTGTCTTTCAATAGCTCATAAGGAGTCTTGTCACTATTGACTCTCAATAATTATTTATTATGAATATGCACTATTGTAACAAATATATCTCTCCAATATTTATCTAGTAACTTGTATTCATTAAGCATTGTCCTTGCCATCTCCTAAACTATTCTATTTCTCCATTCAACTATTCCATTTTGTTGTGGAGTTCTGATTGCTGAATAATGTCTCTTTATTCCATGGTCTTCAAAAAAATCAGTAAAATGATCAGACATGAATTATCCTCTTTGACCTGATCTTAGGCACTTAATATTCAAATTGGTTGCATTCTCAACTAATTCTTTAAATGCTTTTAAATGTTTGAAAGCTTCTAATTTTTTATTTAAAAACATTACCCAAGTCATACGTGAAAAATAATTAATAAGAAACATGAAATATTTTTTATCTTAATTAATTTGTGTTCTCATAGGTCCATACAAATTAGTGTGAATAAGCTCTAAAATTTGAGTGGTCGAGTACTCTTTTATTTTGAACCACCTTCTATCCTGTTTCCCATGCTGATAAGGTTCACAAAGCATGTTGGATGGATTTTTAATCTCTGGAAGATTTTTAAATACTTGTTTCTTTTTTATGTTGAAAATATTGTCAAAATTTATGTGTCCCATTCTCTTGTGCCATATCCAACTTTATTCAATCTGACTCAAACAACATTTTTGACCTTTGATGTCTGATAACATATATAAATTATTGCCTATTCTCTGAGCATCTATAACCAACACATCTAAATATTTTATCCTAATTTCACAAACTTATACATAAAAATTTAGTGTGTTCCCCTAATCACACATTTGAATTACACTCAAAATATTATGCTTAATAAATTCTACATACAAAACATATTTATTTTTAGTTTTACCATTATCCAAAGTTAGTGTACTTTTTCTAGAAATTTTGGTAGTAGTATTATCTTCAAATTTCACTATGACACCATTGATCTTCTTCAAGGTTATGAACTTACTCTTATCTCCTACCATATTCCTTGAACATCCACTATCAATGAACCATGGATTTTCTTCATTTTTTGCATGTAAATCTATCTGTACCAACATAGATTTTTTAAGTTATTTTTTCTACCATGAACCTGTCTTAACTTTCTTCTTGATGAATGGAGCCTTTAAACTTTGGTACTTCTTAAATGACTCAAAAACACTTATATTACCAATATATGTGTCTAAACTTGTTTTAATTATAACATATTTTGACTTCTTCATTAAATCTTGATAGAGGAGCAAAAGAGTTGTGGCTTCTACTTGACTTTGCATGAGTTTCCTTCTCCTTATTTCTGAAATCGTTAGCCCTTTTTTGAAATTCTATTTTCTTATTACCATATCCATTAAAATAAAAATAACCATAAAAATAGGACCTATTTGTGTATCTCTAACCTAATTACCTTTTTTATCTCTATTCCTTCTAACCTTCTTTGTTTGATATGTCCTCTGTATTCTTAACTTCTTCCCTTTTTATTTCCTCTTTTGTAAGAGCTTCAACATAGATCTTTCCTTTTTTTGTGTTAACCTTGTCTATAAAAGTAGTGGCCTCCCCTTTCTCTTTTTCAAATCTGATACCTATCTTATCTGACATTGATTTTTGAATTTCAAATATCTTATTCAACATATTAGTGATATTCTCAAATTTTGAATCTTTGCCTACTCTATCAGTGATTACTTTATTTATTTTCTCAAGATCTAATTTTAAAGAAGAAATTTAAATAACATACCTTTCACATTCATCACTTAATTTTTGCAACTATGTCATTAGATCTTTTTCATTCTTCTTGGCTTCTTCAAAGTGTTCTTGTAGATCTTCAACTGTTTCCTTTGAATATTTTTCATTTTTCTCGATCTAGAGATTTAATCTTTGATTATTCTTCTCAAGAGATTTTAAATCTTCTAAGTCACAAATTATTTATCCTTCTAGATTCACTTCATCTTCATCCTATTCTTCTTCTTGATCATCTATGCTTTTTCTTGTAGAGGCATATTCATGTATGGCCATGAATAGATTCTCTTCTTCTTCTAAATCACTGACTCCATTATCTTTGATTGATCTAGGATCTTTAGAAAAAAAACTCTTATTCTCAAATCCCTTATTGAATTTTGCTTTAAAATTCTTCTTGTATGTATAATTTCCTTCTTCATTATCACCATTACCCTTATCTGGGAACTTAGCTACAAAATGTCCAATCTTTCCACAATTAAAACATTTAAAAGGTAATTTTATTTGATATTTACCTATGCCCTTTTTTGGCTTGTGAATGAATAGAGCTTCATTGTCATATTTATCATTGCTAGAATTGTCACTTGATTCTTGAATCTTATCCTTCTCTTTCTTTGATGTCTTGAAAGTAGCTTCTCTCTTCGAGGGTTTCTCTTGTTTGGTCCACATCTCATATGCCATAATAATACCATGTAGGCCATCCATCTTTAGCTTGGATAAATTATTCATCTCTTCAATTTCTAAAACATTTGCATCGTATCTCAATGGTAGAGATCTCAAAAAAAATTGTACCGTAATTAATTATTCTAACTTTTCTCTAAGACCTTGAATCTGATTAACTATTTGATCAACCTGTAAAATATGGCTTGTTATATTTTTTTCCTCTTCCATCTTCAAACTCTCAAACTATTTTCAAAAAGTCTAAAGCTTAGCTTGCCAAACCTTTCCATCTCCTTTGTAAATATTCACAATTTTTACCCAAGTTTCATGAGTAGATTTACATTGCATAACTTTAAAAAAAATTGATTCACATAAACCACATAAAATAGCATATAAATCTTTAGCATTATTTTTTCTTTCTTTATTTTCCACTATAGTAGTTACAAATGTATGTGGCTCTTCATATTCCTCCACCACTGCTTGCCAAATGTTAAATCTAAGGGCCATTAAATAAGTCCTAGCTCAAAACCTTAGACCAATTTTCTCAAGATGGGATGAGGTAGGATTAAGTGATGAAAGTGATTAGGATAATGAAATAAGGATAAGTGTGATGATGAAATTATAAAGGTGTAATGAAAGGTGGATGTTTTAGACTTGTATGTGACCTAAAAGCCAACTAGGATAAGATGAGGTGATGAGTAGATGGGTGCTGAAGGTAAGGTCAAGACAAGTGATCAAGTGTGGATTTAAGATAATATGTGGATGATGAGGTTTGATTAGGATGTAATTATGGGATGGATAATGACATATGGGTCTAGTGAAAATATGTGATTAAAATTATGTACAATAGAGTGAATTATATGCACAAGGATATACAAGGAGATGGGATAATGAGACAAAATTGTATGGGGATGATTAGGACTATGGATGAGGTGGACTTAGGATAAAATTTACATGGGGAGACAATATGATATTAGGATAGGTGATGGTTTAAGGTGTTGATGTCAAAAAAATGATATGGGAATGATTAATACTATGATGTGATTGATAGATAAGGTCAACGTGATGTGTAATTCATTATGGATGAGGTAGGATTATGACAAGGTGTGACTAATTTAAGATAGGAGATGGGATAATGAAAAAGATATACAAGGAAAGGGTGATAAAAATATATAATATGGTGATTAGGTAATGATTTAAAAGATGATGGGTTATGAATATTATGAGATGAAGTCAAAACAATAAAATGATAATATATATACCAAGGGGATGATGATGGGCATGTGTAAGATGAAAGGATATATGTGAGAGGATAACAAGATAAGGATGTACAAGATATTTTTGGTAAGGGTATGACTTAAGGATGAGTTAATATGATTAAGAAAAAAATAGTAGATGGGATAAAATATAAATGTATGATATGTGTAAGGTGATAGTGAGATAAGGATAGACAAGATGATGATTGAGATTGGTGAGTGGTCACCAAAATATGCACCAAATTTCAAGTTTAAGAAATATTATCAAAATGACAATAGAAACCCAAAAATTTATAGCACCAATAGGAATGCATAGAGGATACAAATAAAAATAAATAGAACATTCTTACCATACTTTTCACCTTCTCATGCCTCCATTCCTAGATTTGCATTTGGATGATTAAACTCAAATTGACACTATGATGCTTGATTCAATGATTATTTGGACATGGATTGATTATGGACTTTCTAGACTAATTTTGACATGGATTTGATATGATCTTGGATATTCCTTCCATGGAGGAGTGTTGGTTATATAGAGGAAGGGAGGGAAGATCTATGGATAATATTCAACCTTAGAGGGAAGATATCAATGATTGTAGATTATCCAAGGGATATTAAATTACTTGGAAACCTATAAAATTAGAGGTTTCTATAGAGGGAGGATAGGTTAGAGAGATTTATATATTTATAGAGTTATATAACTCTCTTTAGGAGCTAATTATAATTAGAGGAAGGATTAGGTGACTAGGGATTTAGAGAAGCCTAGGGAATATGATAGTAGGTGGTTAGGTGGGGTCATGGGAATTAAAAATTCTCAAATAATAGATAACTATGATTAGATTATGATAATAGGTATTAATATAGAATTAATGAAGGGGTAATATGAATAATTTTAGTGAATATAGGATAATATAAGGAGATATTAAATAAATGGCTAGAATTAAGATAAATTAGTGGGATAAAATGGGCTACAAAATAAGTGTCGACTAGTAGGAAAATTAGTTGATAGTAATGAGGTGAGAAATTTTATATGTATAAAATCTCAATAAAATACTATATTATCTAATAAAATCAAATATTGGTCTTTAGCCATCACCTAGAGTAGACAATAATAGGGCCAAGTTTCAGAGGAACACCACAAAATAAAGTGCAAACCCAATGGGTAAAACATAAAATGAAAATAAAACACACAATAAAAGTAAAAAATAAATGAAATCAAACCTATCTAATATATGCAATACCACCCTTGATTAGATTACTCAAAAATTATGCTAAAGGGGACAGTCAATAAATATTTCTTTAAGAACTATTTGTTTATTGAAAGTGGTAGACCATTGCTCTTGAGATCCTTGAGATGGAAGTCATTTTGACCTAGGATTTTAGCTATTTGTTATGAGCCAATCCAAAGGGGATCAAATTATGAGTGTTGGCATTTCTTCTTGTGAGCCTTATCCTACACTAAAACTAGATTAGAGATTCTAAAGGTATATATCTTAGATATTTTATGGAACCAGCTTTTGATTGTATCTTAGTGTTTGCTAAATCTTAACAGAGTTTCATCTTGAGCTTCCTCTAACGAAATTAGGTGTAGGAGTCTAGAATTCACCTTATCATCTATATCTATAAATTATTACATGAATTTATAATTCAACATCCTGAGTGTGACTGGAATGATTAGATCTATCCAATAAACTACAAATGAAGAAGAATTTTTTAGGGCTTTTTATACCTAGTGCAATTTTACCATAGGGTAAAATTTAGTAATGAGTGTCATTCTTGGGGATTCCCTCTAGATGATTTATAAATGGAATTTATTAAATTCTTGTTTAGTTGTGGATATTGATTGGATTAGAACCTTAGCATAATTCCATTATCATAGGCCCACTCTATCAATTTAGTCAATTGAAAGGTAAAAATATTATCACACATCAAATATATGGGGAACCAAAAATGGGTGGTTATGGTGTTTTCTAGGAACTTAATGACTTCAAAAATGGTGCTTATTTTGGTTACAACTAACTCAAACCATCTTGTATAATATTCCATGCCCATGAAGACAAAATTATGTCCAATTGATTAATTAGGGTTGATGACCCCCAAAAATCTATTCCCCACTAGGAAAATGGTGTAGACTCCATGACAGGCTGTAGGGGAATTTTTGCATGGGTTTACCTTTTAGAAAAGGTCTACCATTGATGGTAATATCAAACATAGGCATGAACATATTATATTAGTGTGTAGTAATAGTATCATGCCCAAATAATGTTATGGGTCATGGAATTTTTTTTAGGGTGGATGCATCCTAATCTTTCATGGAAACTTCCCATTATTTATTTGGCCTCTTCTTGTGGCATGCATCAGAGGTAGATTCCTTCATGGTTCCTTCTAAAGAAAACTATCTTATTCATCATATATTATGTAGCCTTCAAATATAGGGACCTCTTTTGTGTATGGTTTAGTCTTATATGTACATTTCCATAGATTTGTAAATGCATGACTAGGGCATACCATTTTGATTATAACACTCTATTTTGGTCCACTTGGTATACCATAATCCTTAGATCTATCTCCATTATTAGCTGAGTAAGGCCTTACTCTATAACTAATTGGATGGTTTAATTTATATATTTTACTCTTGTAATTTTGTCAACCATCGATCTCTTTGTTCACCCAACTCATCATGTACCAGCATATACTTTATAGTCAGGTCTAGAACAATCATGTCTATTTTATTCCAAAGGATGTAATGTTTAAATTTATTTACCACCTTAACTAGGGTCAAGGTGTGCTTGTGTAGTGTATAATATCCTAATTTAACATCCTTAATATTGGTGATCATAAAAGTAACAAGGTGCTCTTCTCTCTTTACCCTTTAGGTCAAGCAAGAAAAAATGGTTTGTTTTGAAGTAAAGGGGTAGATATATAAATTTTATGTATAGTCTAGGCTGATGAAAATTGGGGATTTCATAATAGGTCCCTAATATCCTAAAAAACCTTCTTAGTTTCTTCATTACATTCAAATTTCACATCTTGTTTCAACATTGAATTCAAGGTTTTTACTATTTCATCAAATCTTGAAATAAATTTATACATGAAGTTAATTTTCCCAGTGAAATATTTTAGTTCTTTCTTACTATTAGGTAAAGGTAGTTTAGAATTTACATCCACCCTTTTAGGTTCCATAGTAATACCTAATTTTATGATAATTTGATTGATAAGCTTATCTTTGGTGACACCAAAAATACTCTTATTTGGGTTTAGATAAATTCCATACCTTCTACATCTTTCAAATACCATTTTAAGTGGCACACATGATCCATCCATATAAATTATTATACATTTACCTAATAGTCCTTCAATAAAAAATTACATTTCCATTTACAAAGTTGTGATAGTATTGATAAATATAAAGGGAATTAATTTATAGGAAAATGTTCCCCACTTGGTGGTTAAAGTAATCTTAGTCCTATCTTTGATGTTGACCAAGACCTAGTTGTGTCTAGAGAAGTCATCCAAAAAAGACATCATTTGAGATCCACTCACCATTTGGATCACCTCATCAAGGGAAGGAAATGGGTAATTATTTTTTCCAAGGCTAGACTAAATTTTAAAAAGTCCACACATAAGTGGATTTACCCATTATTATTTCACACGAGCACTAGGTTGGCCACCTAGGTGGAGTGATGAACTAGGAAAATTATCCCTATAGAAAGTAACTTATGGATTTTATTGTGTATTAAGGGATATATGATTGTGTTTAATGGCCTCTATATTTGCTTAAATGGGCTTTACTATGTTTTATGGGGATAGTGTGAGTGATCCATCTCAAGTCAAATACCTTAAGGTCCCCATAGGCCAAGGAAATAACATCCTTATATCTGAATAATAACCATCCTAATTTGTTTAATTCATGGTCCATCCAATTAGAACCCCACATTAACCATTTAGGGATCTTCTACAAGATCAAGGTTGATGAGTCAACACTTTTGATCCTCAAACATGGGATTTATCACTTGGAAGGTGGGGTATATAACATCAAACTCCCTTTCTTATGAGATCATCCCTTTAAGGATCTAGTTCCCATGAATATTTTGGATCCCATCTTTATCCACCTTATTTTCAAGGTTATATTTGTCTTTCTCATCTATAACTTGGGTTTCAAATATTCCCTCATTGTTGAGGAATTGGATGATATGATGGTCATCCTCAAAGACTTGAAAATTTGTTACATTGTCAAGAATAGAGGGACATAGGATGATTTCCATATATAACTCTTCCAACTCAATGTCATTTAGGGGTGTTAGGTTTGAAACCCACATGCTGGTGATTCAAATGGTTTGTTTTCCTCCCAAGGGATAGGGATGATATTAAACATGATAAACATCTTACTTACATCCTAAGCCCTATGCTTATACCTTTTTAGGTATGATATATTGTATTAAAATTTATTTTTGATCTAGTTAACCACCAACTTATAGTCGCTAAATACTCTTAGTTTGTTTTCCTTATATCTTAGTAAAATTTATAAAATTAAGATTAGATATTCATACTCTACCATATTATTTATTCAAGAAAACTACAACTTATATGATGCTAACTATTTTCCCTGTAAGGGGTCTATAACTAAAACATCATCTCATTTCTTCTTATTTGGAATGAGCTTCATCTATATAGAGAGACCATAGGCCAGGAAGGTTTTAGCTATGACTAGATTCATCTTTGGGTGGTTTTATACTCAATGTGTAGATGCCTAGGTCAAAGGAAACTAGGTTTAGATTTTTTATAATAACATTATATTTAGTTATCATTTGATTCATGTGGATTTATTTATCTACCAATATTTTTTTATCCACTCCTCTCCATGGTAACCACATATGATTGAAATCTGAGGCCATATACCCATTTAGGGCTTTAGACTAATCTCTACTAAGGAGCATGGCATAAGCATTGGCAATATCCACTACTTAGATGTATATGAAGTGTTGAATCTTAGTGTTAAAATCCAAATGGATGTGGACATTTAATATTTTCCATATCACTTTAACTTCTAACTTGTCTAGATGGACCACTACCTGGTCTGACTTTATGGGGACCAACCCAAGCTTCTCATGTATGCATGTTGACTTCACATCAGCTAAGGATACTAAATATAATAATAGTTTATGTATATTATTTTTAAAAAATTATATGGTTAAGAGGAAATGGGTTGCCTCCATATCATTTTTATGAATGAGCACATTAGTGTGTGTTACTCTTGGTTTTGGCTAGGTTGGTGGGGCCAGGTTTTGAGTAAAGTATTTTAGAAGGAGATCCCATTGCTTAGTGATTTGATCAAGATCATGAAGTGTGATGTTTAATTTTATATTTTTCATATTCCTCCACTATATTATAACCCCCTTTACTTTGGACTAGTGTGTATACTATAGGTGCCTAAGGTTATTGAGGTTTTGGGTGTGGGGAATCATTCCTACCACTTTGGTCTATTGGGATTACACCATCATTAGTGGGATTCAAGGTAGTAAAGATCTATTATTATTATATATTCTTAAGGTTTTATTTATTCCTATATATTTTATGAAACACTTACATCTCACTAATATCCTCCTTTATCTTGTTTTCTTCCTACCTAGGTAAATCCATTATTTATAACACCATAACAATACTAGGGGTTTTACTTGTGTTTCAAGATTTAGGGTGGTTTAGGGCAACTTAATAATATCCCATTTCCTTCCAGAATATCTCATAACTAGAACCAAACTCCATACAATCTATTTTCCCATGGGTTATTATGTTATGCACTTGTATAAATTAGGTAAGCCTAACTCTAAGATATTGATTTTAAGTAGCCTATTAGGTAAGGGTTCTAGGGGATTTTGAGGATGTTTTTAGTTCATATTGGGTCTCCAATATGTGAAGTTTTTATTGGAAATTTATATATTAGAGTTACTCACCTACCTTTATATCCTAATGAAATCATTGTTGAGTTTTTTTACCATTCATTGAATGACATCAAACTCTTTTGTAGACTCTTGGGGTATAGTTTGGGTATTATTAGGTGTTGTTAATTTTACTTGGTTTGGTGTCTGAGGAATTAGTTCATGTCCTCTTAGGTTAAAAAAACCTAGTTTTGGTTTGATGTGTGATGACCTAGAGAGATTTTTTGCATTATAGGGAGTGGTTGAAGAATTATGGCATTTTAATTAACATTGGAGAAGAAGCTCAACCCAGGCATCCAAGGTAGCACACTAGGAGTGGTGGCCATCATGTGGTCTTAGGGGTTTAGTTGCCTATCTACATTTCTAGCCCCTATATATGATGGTTACACCTCTCCTTAGGAACATTTTTGTCAAAGGGTCTAGTGCATCCTTGTACATTTAAAGTGTTGTTGAAGTATTGTGGCATTTTAGCTAACATTAGACAAGAATCTCAACCTAGGCATCGAAGGTAGCACATTAGGAGTGGTGGCCATAATGTGGTATTAGGGGTTTAGTAACCTATTTACATTTTTATCCCCTACATATGGTAGGGATAGTTATCTTATTGCTACACCTCTCCTTAAGAACATTGTTATCAAAGGGTCTAGTGCATCCTTATACATTTAAAGTGCTAGTTGGGGGTAAAGTTGATAAATCACAATGAATTGGTTGTAAATATTTTTAAACCTGGCATTGAATTTCCTAATAGGCTAATTGGGATCCCTTTTGATATAATCAAATAATTGGTCTATCACTTGCCTACATTGGGAGAGGAAAGTAGTACTAAAATGGTTCCAACCTAGATAGATTATTCAATGAGGATGAGAAACCAAGCATATCTTAAGTACATTAGTGTGAAGGGGAAATTCATACAAGAAACATCATCTTGATCTAAATTTAAGAGATGTAGGGTAGTTTTATAAAATTTATGTGTTCTTTAGTAGTTTAGTCAACACCAGGCGTGAAAGGAGGAAGATATCTGTAAGGGTTTTTAGGTAAATAATGAATGACTTTTGAGAAATTAATGGAAAATCCAACTAACCAGGCCATCTTAGGCTATAAATTTGGAATGAATTGTAAGGACAAACTAGTTGGAACCATGGTACGTCTAGGTTAGTTGAGCCTAGGTTTTATATGTAAAATAAGGGAAAATTACCAATCAACAATGATGATACCTATCCCTAGTGATAGGTGAACTAATCTCCAAGATGTTTCATAATAAAATAGTTAATACACTATTATCAATAAGCATAATCTTCAAATAAGCTAATAACATGTCTAAAATACACAAATTTAAGCCTCCTTATAACACCAATTATTGTTTAGTCTAAACTATGGTTCATGAAATACCCATGAGATTGAGTATTCTTCAAAGAGTAAGATGGGAATAATGACAAATTTCATCCTCTATTTCAAGAATTATTTGGGATTAGCTCGGGGCACAAATATGGGTATTTGATTTAACAATGGAGTCTATATGAATAACCTCTAAAAGATGTGGGGATTCCACTAAAAGTCCAATATGGGGTTCTTGTACATAGATATAATTATCAAAGGTTATTATTGAAGTTCATGTATTATGCTTGTCTATTTATAAATACAAGGGGAGAAGGTAGTTCAGTCTTAGAAAATAAAAACAAAACGAGAGGGGAGATTAATGTAAAAAACTAAGCCTCCATGTTTAAAATAAACTTAATGCATTAACCATCAAACCAAGTACCCTTGCTATAGTTATACCATTATAGACTAAGTTTCAATAAATTTCAACCTCCAAGAACATATTGTGGGAATACTCTAAGAAAATAAGG
Organism: Torreya grandis; assembly: GCA_037957365.1. Classification (NCBI taxonomy): domain Eukaryota; kingdom Viridiplantae; phylum Streptophyta; class Pinopsida; order Cupressales; family Taxaceae; genus Torreya; species Torreya grandis. Next base: position 1,194,657 of record JARHVA010005394.1, on the reverse strand, counting down.
AAGTATGCATCAAATATGAACCCTCATTAAATATATGTACTAGGAGTTTATAGTGAACTACAAATAAAAACCCAATGGTAACATGTAGATTAAAACAAAAATTAATGGTACTATAAAAAAGCAATAAGAAAGATCACATAATTATTATAATATCCAAACACATCATAACGATAACATACATTTAATAGGAAAGTATTAATATAATTAATCTAGCATTGACAAAAATTAAAAATGGAGAAGAAATATTTGCATAAAAATGGGAATTGTATTCATTAAAATGAAGAAAGTGTTGTTACAACAATCAATCATGGACAACTCTATAGTCTAAAGAGATGGATGGAGAAGTAGGTAAAATCCTAGTTATAATTTGACAACACTTTTGAGCAAGTTTTTATCAACCCCTATATTACAATATGAATTTATTTTATATAGATGAGGATGGAATTCACCTCTAAATATCATGAGATTCCCATATTGGGACATGATGGCCAATCATGATAGTTAATACCATAACTTGAAATAAAAAATAAAAAAATTGCTCGATCCCATATAAAGATTTGTGAGGGACCACCTAGTTTATATGCAATGGTGGCTATGAAGGTACAACTCCAAAATAATTTGATCTCACATACCTAGCCTCCAATGTATATTCCATGAGGTTTAATTCCTTATTTGACTTAGTAAGATTCATTGGGGGTTCCCTAAATATCACCTCAACTTGAGTCATTAGCCTCTAGTATACTAAGAAGGGAGCTTCCATTGATACCTAAACCTTAGATACTTGGTTGATGTTTGTCATGGATTGTGTGGATATCTCAAGAACAAGCCAAACCCCTTACCTATTTTATTTTTTGATATTATCCCTTATGACCTAATTGAATTGACCAGGGTGAACTTCAAATTATCCCCTATCCAATAGAGATCCATCTGGGTGGAATAACATAGAGATATTTACCTCTCTAAACTAGGTCAATATCTTTTTCTTACCCTCTTCTTAGGGTCTAATTATAGTATGAGCCATATCCATCCATTCTTTCATAATCAATTTCATGTTCTTAGTGTATGTCTAATATAACCCTAAGTCTGAGGTGAGTATTAGTTTTAATTTTTTGAACATACCTTTGTTAATTACCACCAATAGCTTCCTACACCTCCATTTTATCTCTAAAATCCTCTACAAGTAAGCATGTGTCTACTGGATAAGCACATTGGTATTAAACATAGTCTCCACCACCTTCCCTATAACTAATAATAATAATAAGTTGGTGTCATTTACTTGTTGAATCATCCTAATGGGTAATGAACTCTTCACCTAGTATTCTAATGTTTGAACCTAGATTTTCATTTCCTCAAGGAGATTCTATAAAATATCATGAGTTGATTAAAGAATGGAGAGTGGGTCCTCATCCATACTTTATTCCCTGGTGTATGTCCTCACCTTACTAAGGAAAAACATATCCTAAGGGGTTTTCCAAACCATTAGGTTCCCATATGGAATGAACCTCTATGTTAAATTCCTCTTCATGCTTCTCGAGGCTCGATTAAATCTCTATTGCACATTTAGGTCTCCTTGTGTTATCATTTATTGTGATTTTAACCTTAGTACTATTTATTGTGTTATGGGAGGTGTTAGAGTGGTGGTTGAGATGGTGGTGAAGGTCATATGATGATTCAAATTGGATATGGAAGAATTGGAATGGGTGAATGAGGAAATAAATGAAGGAGGAGGGGGCATGAGATCAAAGGGAATAAGGATGAAAGGGGAGGCCCATGGGAACATATTTATTTGATAATGCTCATAGTTCATGCCCACTTAAGGGTAAATAACCCATAAGAGAGGGGTGTTTAGTAGAAGAAAATACATTGTATATTTGAATCCAAATCCATGGGTTCCTAAGGTAATGTAAAAACGAAGATAGATAAAAATGCATTGAGGCATTGTGACTAGGGAAGGAATAACTATTTAGGTGGGTGGATGGGGATAGAATTGAGTATAAGGCCTCTAATATGAATCTTGAGTTTGATAGCTTATGCCTTATATAGGGTCTCTTACTTGATTCAACTCTAGATGCTTTAATGGAAGGACTAACCAAGATAATAAGAAATCTAGGGGATAATGGTGGAAGGACTAACTAGGAACAAAACCAAAGGTACCTAGGTGAACATTAGAGGGGATATAATGGGTAAAAGAGTAAGAACCACTTCGGGAGTTTTTGTGAGGGGATAAAAACTTGTGGGTGCCACGACTGGTAGCTAGAAGGTATAGGAGTAAGGGGTGAAAGGGAGATGGAGGAAATGGGAGGTGAAAGGGTGGAACCTAAACTAGTGACTACTAGGAACATAGTTTCAGGCTTGTTTATAGATTATTAGTGAGATCAAACCTTAGGTTATATGTGGCCCAGGGTTAAGGTGTAGATGGTTGACTCACCTGCACCTAGGCTACTTGTCATTAAGTAATATAGGTCTACCTCAATTTTGGCTAGATTATTAGATCTTCTAGATGATTAAGATGTGGATCCAAGGCATGAAGAACTATAATAGGAGTTATAGGTGGATCTAGAACATGAGGTAGACAAGGTGATGGAATGCCCTAGAAAATCCTCCTAAAAAAAGCATGAAGAGTTAGATTTAGATCCCCTAAAGATTGAGTGGGAATTGGATGGGTAATAGATGGGACCATCTAGACCTTCTTTCCTTTCTTATTCTTTTGAGCCATGATTTAGGACAAAACTTCTTTGTCATTTAAAACATCCAAGTAGATCTCATTATCATGCCCCATTTGGTTTCTATAGTTTATATTAAGGTGGGTTGAATACCCCTATAGGTGATATTTGATCATCCCCTTGGGGTCCTAATACTAGAGATAAAATCTCCCTAGGGTAAAGGAGTCCTACCCTTCCACCATTTTGTAGAGGGAAGGGAAAGCTTTATACACATGGTGCCTAATGGATATTAAGATTGGTGGGCATGCCTTCTTTTGGTGGCATATGGAAAAGCTAAATATATGTTATACAAGTTGGTAGGTGATCTCTTATTCTATTAGGAAATTTAGTAAAAATTACATTAAGTGAAGGGGATGCTTTAGAATGCCTATAATTCAAATCATTATGTCCTTGATATAGTACTAGTAATCACTGATGGTAGTAATGGAGTCTTGATATGATTATGATAAATGGGGCATTAGGGACTCATTGATCACATTGTAGACCACTAGATATAGCTACTCATAGATGTAATGGATATGGATATGGTAATGGTGGCCATATAATTTATATAAGACCACATGGACCATTGATCCCCCAAGAACCAATGTAGGAAAATTTGAAGGTTTGAAGGTGAGAGTCCCATAGAACACATCCACCATGTAGTTTATCATGTATAAATTACCTCTATCTCAAGAATTTACTATGGCATTGACAAACTTGTAGTTGATCATTCCTCCCATGTCTATAAATTTAGAGTGTGTGAATATCATATACATATGGGCACCCATAATTCATTAACATGTAATAATTTTTGGGACACAAACAATCAATTTAGAATGCTCGTGCCAACTCAGACCTCCTCATAGAATATACATATTATATATGCATTTATGTCTTGTTGACACATTTATCATCTGGGTTCTTCACCTAGTCTTGTACGAAATCATATATTTGGAAGATTCTCCATTCAAGTCTTCACAACTACAACATCATAAGAGAAGGTGAAATCTAAGATGGAGTAATAAGACTTGTAGGCATTCCTAGAGATGTCAGTGATTTGGTGCCAAGATTTAGAGAAACCAAATCATAGACCCCCTCCTATACCTAGATGGTATGGATAAGTAGGTTTCCAAATAATTCATCATAGGGAAACACCTCTATTTTGGTCAGAGTCTTATGAATACTATATCTATTATAGTCTTGAAGGGCATCTTTGAATTTTATGTATTCATCATTATCAGAGACTAAGTCTCTAGGTACCTCTTTGACTATTTTAGACATGTCATTTTAGTGATTGAACATGTTCAAGGTTTTTAGGAATAGGGTATCCTAGTAATCAAGCTTGACCTTGGATTTTGAAGAGGATGCATCCATTATAGCAAGATGTGGGGATAATAGGAAGGTACTAGGCATAATAGGCAAGAAACATAGGGATATGCAATGGGAATTAGAAATCAAGGAGTTAAAGTGATTATGAAGGTATATAGTGATAAATATTAGTGAAATTTCCTTAGGATTTTATAAATGCAGGCACTCATCCTCTTGTATTAATGGCATTTTGTAGCTCATTTACTGTGAATTCAAATTTGATTTGGTGGCTATATTTTATCTCTTTATTTGCCAATACAGATTTAAATTCATAGCTCATGATCTTTTATTTCTAACCAAATTATCTATGGTGATGGGACATTTTAAAACTATCTAATAGAGCCTATTTTTTATTTTTTTTATTCCCAACATAGGGTGGGCATGTTGTTACATCTCCTTGAATCTTCTCATTTAACTCCCATCTTGTACCACATGTCATCAATTTATTAACCCTCTTATTAATGGTTGGAACCTAAGCATGGATTCATACTCTATGCCATACCCTCAGGAAGGGTGAGTTTTCACATCAAAAACAAGTGGTTATCTTTAATTAGGCTTGGCTCTCCTCAGCTCTCATATATCTAATAGGTCTAGGGGATTCACCACCTTAAAAAATTATGACATGGAACCCTCTGAGTGGGTTGGGCTCTCCTGGGCTCTAACATCTCTAATAGTTTTGGGAGACTAGCCACTCTTACAATTGGTGCTATAGTTCCCTCTATGTGGGTCATGATCTCCCAAGCTATGACATATCTGATAGGTCTTAGGGACTAGACACTCTACTAAATGGTAATGTGGTGCCCTTTGAGTGGGATGGGATATCCCAAGCTCTAACATCTTTGAGATGTTTGAAGGACTAGCTACTATTACAACTAGTGAGATGACACCCTCTGTGTGGGCCAAGCTTTCCTAGGATTTGACATCGTTGATAGGTCTAGGGGCTTGTCCACTCTGACAAGTGGTGACATGGCACCATTTTAGTGGGTTAGCCTCTCCTAGGCTCTAATATCTCTAAAACATCTAGGGGACTATCCACTCTAACAATTGGAAATGTGGTGCCCTATGTTTTGTATATTTTCCCCTATGAAACCCATGAAAAGACTAAGTAATAAATGAAAAGATGCATAATTCATCAATATCTTACTAGACTTCCATTAAGATTTTGATTTTTCATGAAGGGCATTAGGTTTATTGTTATGAAAAAGGAACAAGACTATGGGAAATACTTTTAAAAGTTGACTTGAAAAGTTATCTCCATGAATCCTTAAAATAATAATCTTACCTTAGTCATAAAATAAACACATCTTGTTATTACTTGGGGAAATTGGGGCAACACCATATTCCAAGGGTCTAGTTTAGGCAAAGTTGACAAGAATAAAATAATGGACATGAGAGCTCTTTTTTATTTTTTTTTACAGAGGGGTCCCCCATTATGAGTAAAAAGGCATGTGTTGGCCACAACAAAGACATTTTGAAAGAGTTATGGAAAATCATTTAACCACCATTCTACTCATTACTACTAATGAGCCCAATATTATTATTTATTTGAGGTAAAACAATGAATATACCCTTCAAGTCATTTGTTGACTAACTTAATTTTCCCATTAAATTGAAGATGCTATGAAGATCTATGATCCAACTAGTTACCCAGACATGTAAATAAATTAGTCTAAAAATTATTGGTAAAGATGGGATCATGATCACTTAATATGATTTTAGGGGTACCATGAAACTTTTGAACTATATCCAAAAAAAGAAAAATATATTATGCTATCTACAAATGGATATGACAAGGATAAAAAATGAGCATATTTTGTGATCTTATCAAAAGTTACCATGACAACATTTTTACTTTTAGACATTGGCAACCCTATAATGAAATCAATGTAAAATTCCTCTCACCTCTAGTTAGGGATGGATAATTTTTTTAGAAGACTTGCCTACTAAATGGTCATTGCACATAAAATGCCTTAGTATATTCATCCCTCAAAGATAGTGTATATACTACAACATTATATTTTAATTTTTATACACTATTTAAAAGTCATATACCAAAATTTTAGTTACCCATTTTTTAAATTATTCCTATGAAAATCATGTTATTAAAAATATTTGAGACTATCATGATCAATATTTACCTTGAAGTATTTATCCATCAAAAAAGGTCATCATTGCTTGACTACATGAATAGTATCCATCATCTCTTTCTCATATGTTAGCTTTATCCTTATTTTAACCTTTTATTCATGACTCTCAAATGTAATAGGTCATATTTATTTCATGATCATTACCCATATGCCATATCCTGATGCATCACATTAAAAAATTAAAGTTTTTGAAAAATTAGGGGTAGTTAAAATTGGACTGGTGCACATATCCTCCAACTTCTCAAATTCCTTAGTATATGATTAATTATAATGGAAGGACTCTTTATTAAATAAGTCTATGAGTGGTGTATATATGTTTCTATATTGTTTCACAGATCTTGAATAGTAACATGTTAGCCCAAAAAATCCTTAGAGGTTCTTTAGGGTTTTTGACATTTTAAATGCCATCATAGATTTGATCTTATAATGGTCTACTTTGACTCCTATATGTGAAAACATATGACCTAAGTACTCCACCATTTGGACTCCAAAATCACATTTTTAAGGTTTGTCATAAATCTAATGTTGTTCTGGAAATCACAGTTATTATTTCACATGTTATAAATGTTCTTCCCATGTTTTTTTATTTATTAGATTTCATAAAAAATTATGAACACAAAATTCCTCAAGAAAGGATTTAAGAGTGTTCATCAAACTATGATATGTATATGGTGAATTTTTAAACTAAAATGTCTCAGCATAAACTCATAATGGCAATAATGAGTTCTAAAACATGTTTTAGGTATATCTCTAATTTAAATTTAAGGTACCTAGAATGGAGATCTAATTTTTTAAAATAAACATCACCATGTAAATCATCTAGTAAATCATCAATTATTGGAATAGGGAAATTATCATTGAAGCTGTTCTTGTTGAGTTATCTATTGTATTAAAACATTTTTCACGTATCATCCTTCTTACACACTGTGATATTAGGAATGAATATTCATTTGGTTATGTCTAATAATACCTACCTCTAGAATATCATTTACCATATTTTCAATTTATCTCTTCTAGGCATATGAATACATGTATGGTTTGATTTTTAGTGGTTAAATACTTATAATTAGTCATATAGGATGATCTTGTTCTCTACTTGGTTTTAATTTTTTTGGCATGACACCAAAAATATTTGGATGCTCATCAATAATCATATGTAGATCAAGATGTGTAGACACCTTTATTAGTTGAACTTATATGGAAAATAATGTTCTAACAATCCTCTGGCCCTTTTTTATAATCTTTAGCATCTTATGTGAACTAATCAATTATGGATATTTTTATCATAATCCACATAGTTTATATTTATTTATTTAAAAATATAATTACATGAGTATTTCCTAGAAATTCATTTCTATTGTGCCTAAATTTTAGATCCATTAGAATTTCAAAAGAAATCATCCCCACCCATGGGATTAGAAAACATAGGACAACATAAATTGTAATCTCCCATAACAAGATTAATATTATGTAATTTTATATAATAATTTATTGTTCCACCATCTACAACCATGATCTAAAATTTTGGAGCTAGGTAAATGAAATCATTCAAAAAATTAGGCAACTTATTATTCATGTTGTGTTTACTCCCTAAGTCAATTAACACTGTCACTTTTTGTTTCTTGAGGAAACCCACAACCTTAAGTTTTTAAGGAGTGAAAATCCCCTAAAGTAAATGATATGATATATTAGCATGGGGATATTCATATTCTTCCTCTATCCCTTTCACATCCTTGTATGTAATCAAAAATCCATCAGATCTATAAATCAATCATAGATTTGAGAAGATAGATCCTATTTACACTTTTGATTGGGGATACATTAGATAACCAGGAAAATGACCTATATGTAGATCTGTTAGACCCAATAAAGGGATCTATTACTACAAATAATATCACTAGGGAGGGTTCCAAATCCTAAAATCAAGAAATAACCCTAAATATGTCTTATGTTTTCATATTCACTATACTAATAATAAGTAAAGTAAAATATAATCTAGTGTTCACGAAAGCTTGTGGCACAACGTAGAGGTAATAAATAACAAAAGTAATCATGCATAGAAGACATTTACTCATGTCAATGTATATAAAATCTTAATACATGAAAGAGAATTAGAAATGCATATCTATCTACTCTTAGAAAGGATGAATAAAGTTAGGAATAATTACCTTTGAATATGAACCCATAGAGCGTCAATCTCTGCCTTGGCTAAGGTATTTCATAAGAGGTTATTGTGGTAAGTGAGGATGATAAAGATAAATCAGATATAGGCTACAAAACCTATAAATCTATCCAAAAGACTTCTCTATAAGACAAGATCCATATCTCCAAATATATTATGAAACACTAAGATTGCACCTCAAATATAATGGTGGATAAGTAGATGTGTAATAACTCTTACTCCTTCTCTTCTCTAAATAATTAGAAAATGATTATGTATATATAGGTGGATTTAAACTTAAGCCCTTATAAAAGTTTCAATTAACAAGGTTGACCTTATCAACATAGTATTTTTAGTGATAAAAAATCACTAGGTCACAAGCTATGTCAGTCAATATCTAACCTAAAACCTAAATGAGTTTCATCAATAAGAGTAGAAGGCTGACCTAGTTAACCTAGTCATGTAAATTGTTAAAAGGGGTTTTAGATTAGGAAAGAGGGTATTGAATGTGGAAAATAACTAGAGGAGTGTAAAAGAGAGGTGAACAATCTCAATGGAATGGTTTCTAGGAGACAAGTATGTAGATAACAAGTGGTATAAGGGATAACAAACTTGTAAAGCACTAATGGTCTACCAACCCATTTCCCAATGTACCCCTTAAGGCATGTACTTAAAGAGATTGAGATTTGACCAGTTACTACAAGATAAATAACATCAAAAATTGATAAAATTTTGAAAATATTATGTGTATACATATGCACCACTCAAAGCTCATCACATGTCACATAAGTGTAACATGGGATGGTGCTTAGAGAATAGAACATAATGACACATAATGCTAGAGCTAGTTAAAATTTAGTAAGGAGAAAATAAGATAAATGAAAGGATACAATTTAATATAACATACCTCTACTTACCTTAGTGCTTTAGATAAATAAGGAGACTACGAAAGAAGTGAAGGCATCTAATGCGAGGAACATTAGGTAAACTTGTGGAGATTCATGATAAAAAGAGAGAAAAATTAAAAAATTAAAAAATAGGCATATGGTAATGTAAAAGATTATATACAATGTCATGATTCCAAACAAATTTATATTTTAAAAAGTGAGTTAGAAAAAACAAATATATGATCAAAATAAGGAATTTGATGGTAAATATTTGAAAGGTAAATAATTGTGAATAGTAACTTTAAATAAGGTGAAGAGAAAATCATTTGATATTATTTGACTATTCTGAGAGAAAAATCGAGATCTAAGAGACCTAGTCAAATATAAAAGATCCAAGATGGTGAAAGGATGATAGCTAAGATGAGAAGGATACTTAATAGCCATAGCGGGTGTAGCACATGTAGGCAACTAAGAATTTCAAATTTATTTTGATGATTTTATTTGAAATAAGTGTTTTATGGAAATTTGTAAATTAGGCCAATTTGTGAAACCAAAATGAACCCCAAAAAATTGTTAAGGTATGTAGAGGTCAAATGGGGAACTAGGTTTGATAGGGATCAAAGAAATAAGTATTGAAAGAATTTGTTACAAGAGGTTAAAGGGCCAATAGTTTGAAATAACTAGGTCGACCTAGTCAACCTGGTAGGTTGAAAATTAGGTTTTAACATGGCTAACTTAGTAGGTATGGGTCAACTTAGTTGATTTAATAAGATGGATGAATTTGTATCATATTGATGACTTAGTTGATTAATCAAATTTTTGACTTAGTACTAAGGGGGGAAATAAAGGGGTTGACTTAGTATGTTAAGTATAAATGGTTAACCTAGTATTATTGGGTTGACTTACTATGTAACTATGGTTGGCTTAGTACTGAAATATAGGAAATTAGTTGATATAGTACTCTTAAGGCCCATGTTTCTTGATTGAGTACTAAAAAGGCCAAGTAGGCTAAAAATAGGTCAAATTGGTAGAAAATGAAAAGATTAAGGCATATTAGGTTCATTTATGTTAAAATTTAAGATAATTTACTTCAATTATAAGTGACATGGAAGTATAATACATCTTTTTTTGTTTTATGGTTGTAGGGGAACTAAATATTTTAGTGGTTGGAGGATGTGTCATGGATACTAGATCTATTAAAGAACCTAATAGAGGTAAACTAAGCTAGATTGGTCATACTAGGGTTATGAGGCATCATAGAGATGCAATGAGTTACACTGAGTGTTGATCTAGTGGTCATGTTATTAGGAGCTTGGGATAACCTGACCAATACTTGTATGTGGGTGGTGGATGTGTATACCATAAAGATTAGTACACATTGAAGGATTCCATGCTTTACCTAGAAATTATATAAGAGGGATGTCAGTGATCATGGGGATATTAGATGATCAAGAGGAGAGATAATCATTAGCCTAGTGGGTGACTTACTCAAAAGACATTTTCCTAGGTCAGAGGGTGAGTCTATTTGATGTCTATATATACCATATTCTAGATATCTAAAAAGTGGTGATAAGACTTGTGACAACATGAATGTTGTATCATAAGTTAGATTACAAGGTATTATTATATGTGATATCCTTGTGTAATTCATATTAAAGTAACGGGCACTCTATGAATTAGGATATATCATTTGGGTTCAGCTCATACATGATATGTATGGGATGTTGTCTAGATGGCATATGACCATGGGGATAGTGATATTACTAAGTGCCTAGATATATGAGAGGTTTTCAATATATTAATCAATTGGGTTGCCCCATGTGGTTGATGATCATTTCCCTTAGGTGTTGAGATGGAGATAAGATCAAGTGGCATAGGTTATGCCCCATGTGCTAAAGCTACATACAGTTACATGAATAGGGGTTATGTGGTATCTTTATGCACATATTGTGATATCTAGCTAAGTTGAATGATGGTGACACCAAAGTTAGCATGAGCATGAATCATAAGCCACTACACTTGGTGGGTAGATTTGCATCCAATAGCACACTTGCTAGGATAATTCAAACTTTTTCACCTAGTAGCTCTTATATTAGTGTACACATTTTGGGCTAGGAATTTGAGAGAGATGAGGGGGAGAGGAGGAGAAGGATAATTAGTCATGATATTGGAGATCAGACCATAACATAGAGACCATGGATAGGTTGAGCATAATGGTTAGTAATTAGAGAGGTCATAAGTAACATAGTTAGAATTACAATAGATGGAATAATAACCACCTCAATATCACCACAAATGGAGATGTTAGTGATGAGAGGGAGCATAGAGGGTGGTCATTTAGGATGACCCATCAGTTTGCCTAAGGCATAACTGGTCTATAGAAGCATCATTAAGGTAAGGTTTGAGATGGGTATGGGAGGTGACCCTAGGGTTTGCATTAATTGGTAGGTATCCCATGGATGAGGTTCTCAAAATATGAATTGATTCATAGACCATACTTGATGGTTAGTCAGATGGGGAAACAATTCTTGGTAACACCATGACATGTAATAAATGGTTGAAATTTGTTTAAGATTTAAAAATTAAATACTATTGTATAAGATTTGATTGATATAATGTAGATAAATATCTTTTGAGATATAATTATGATCTAACATCTATTTGGTTTGAATTTCATAGATCCTATAGATGAGGAGGAGATTAGATGGGGATCTTTAGTGAAAGGAGCACCCCATGATATTCTAGACAAGGTGTTGACACCATACGACCCTACCACATTATAAGATACAATGTTACCATCTACCCTAGCTCAGAAGAAATGGTTCAAACTAGTAGGAGAGGCCATAAGGTGATTACAATAACGAAGAGATCAGTGACATTCATGGGTAGGGGTGTGAGCAGGAGAGGCACAAACATGGTAGCCCTTGGCTAGGGCCATGCATTTTATTACCACTATTTAGCCAATATAGGTACATGCTAAAGTGGCTAACCTATAATGATAGGTAGAAAGACTAAGATCTCAGACATCCTATTTATAGTGTGCTATTTAGAGGGGACTATCTAAGGCATCTATGGGCAGTGTGTCTAGGCCATGAGATAGATATGATAGAGCCCAACCTTAGAGCTGGAGATATGTATTATTTTACTTTTATATCAAAAAGACATGATATATATAGATATCTTGTTTTGATAGTTGGATGTTGATCTTATGTGTTTGGATTATGGTTGTGGTTTTGGATGCATGGATATATTTCTTTATAGAACATGTATTTTGATTTTTTTGTATAAGTTATAAGAAATTTGTGTTGTGTTTTCTTTTCTATAATTGTGTAGTACACGTGTAGTTAAAAATAAACAAGCAAAAAAGACTTGGAAAAGTATAATTAATCAAAAACAAAATGTACTACATAATTTCACATTGAGAAATGTTTAATAATAAAATATGACTAAGTATAAGAAATCAAAGAGTGGTAAGTAAGAGCGCAATTTTTTTTAAACCATGAAAAATATTAACACCAAATTAAAACAAGTAAAATAACACTAAATCATGTAGGGAAATATGAACATGATGTAATAAAATTCAAAACATGTGGAAGAGTGATGGGATAAAAATGAATTAAATAATTATTTAGACCATATTAAATCATGTTGGGGAGTATAAAAGAGAAACAAAATTATCAAAATGGTATTAAATTAATTACATTAATTCAAGTTGAGAACTATGAAAAACTTAAGAAAAATAGTTGGATACTTACATGCAATCAAAAAAAAGAAGATGAAATATTAATTAATTAAGCATAAAATATACTAAATCAAGATGGGAAGCATGTTAATGATGTGTAACTCATAATAAATCACATCTTATCTAATATTTGACACATGTAATTTTTTGGTGACTCGGATATTGGAAAATTTTGTGAGGAAGGCCAGGTCCTATCCATGGTCTTACACTGAAACTCACACAAGGGACACCAATGATGTGGAATTAATGTGAAAACATGGTAAAATGGGATTTTTATTATGGTAATCTGAAAATGTGGTGATCTTTGAGTAAGGTCATGTCCTATCCATTGCCTTACAATGCAACTCAAAAATGGAATCCCTAGTGGAGTAATCAATGCACAAAATAATATTTTTGAAAGGGAAAGATTAAGATTGTAGGGATTGAAAAAGAGAATGTAAAAATCAAAACATAGGCATCTTATGAGAAGACCTTAGGAGACATGAGGAAAACTAAGGACATGAAAAGATACTGACTAGTGACCATCAATATACAAAGGATACCTATTCACTATAGATACAAAGTTATGTAGGAAAACAAGTCTCTTGGTAAGATCAACTCATGTAGGTAATTTTGAAAAATAAAATTAAAATGGAGCTTCCTTCCCACAATGTTTTCACCATTCCTTAGGACCCCTTATAGAGTCGTCAGTCTACTACAAAGATTGGGTACTTACATGAGAAAGTAGGTAGCACTAAAATATTTTTTTATTCTCCATTTCTAATCTATTGGTTTACCACACCCCAATAGAACTCAGATCTATTATGAGGCCAACCAGGGAGTTTGATATTAAATTATAAAGAGTAACTTTGATTAGAATCACATCTTTTAATGTGATTTGAATTTTTAGAATTTTGAATGTTTGCTTTTTAGATCATTGCCTTTTGTTAAATGATTTGGATTTTGAATGTTTTTATGGATATTAAGATTCTTCCTTGATGTGGACTTTGAATGACCAATAATGAAAGATATATTCATACACATGAATGAGATTTAGGCTTTGCCTAAGGTAAGATAGGTATCCAAAGACAAGACTGACTAGAACAAATAGACTTAATGATGAACCAATATGTTATCTCAAGTCTCAACCATGTGTATACTTTGTTTATAAAAGGAAAAACTGGGAATAAGGGGAGATCCAAAGTGGACAGGTAAATTTAAATTATAATGAGATGAATTATTTACTAATTGATCACATGGTAAAGAATTAATGACTAAAGGGAGCAAGGTTTGTATAACCAAGTCATAATAACAATTATGTGTGTTTATAGCGATAAGATAGAAAACAATCATGAAAAAGAATAAGGGAGTCATAACAAAAATAATTAAAGAGAAAAATATAATGAAATGAGGAAAAATAAATCTAGAAGAGAACATAATGACATCATAAGCAATATAAAGTATGAAATAAAATTCAACATGTAAGATAGATAAAAATTTGACAAAATGTCAAATGATATAAAATAGATAAATGTAAATTTGGAGCACACGTCTAAACCAAATGAAAGTGTAAGAACACCATACACGTGTTCATAAATAATGATATATTTTTCCACACACATTATCCATAACATTTGATAAGTCTTTATGAATTTAAATGCAAACTAACACTAATGTCTCACTGATCTTCAATAAAAGTTGAGAAAATACTTGACATCAAATATGCTCAATGGAAAATGTAGGAATGCTTGAAAGATCATGCTAATGAGGGATATAATGTATGGGATGCTTAATAAAACGCATGGGAGTGGTTTCTATTGGACATGAAGGGGTCACTAGTGGGGAAGGTGCCACGAGTGAGGCACTCATAGGTGGAAAAAGATCCATGGGTGAGGGAATCATGGGTAGAGGAATAGTAGGTAGAGAAGGGACCATAGGAGGAAATGGAAACACAATATGTGGAACCATAGTGGAAGAAGGGAGAGCCTTATTACTAGAAAAAATTATGGGAGGAATGGTATAAGGTGTAGGAATGGTTAGGTGGTGATCTTTAAGATGCTCCATAAAGATGAGATAGTTATTAGTATCATGTGTGCCACATTGGTTCCAGAGACAATATACCCCACCATACTCAGGAATATATTCAGGTAATACTTTTGGGGGAGGTATAGCCTTGTTTGAGGATTGAGGATTGGTGGGATGTAAAGTGTTGATATATTATAATATCTTGCAATAATACATGGATGAATAGTTATCTATGTTGTGGAATCAAGAGATACACTTATGAGTAGTATTGGTATGTGTACTCATAGTAGGAGGTGTAATAAAAGTGAAGGGAGCTTAGTATAGGGAATAATTTTGAGTCTAATGATCGATAACTTTATGAATGTCACAATAAATCTAATTAGCCCATTTAGTGGGTGAAGGAGCCAACTATGGTAAATGGATCAAACCATCACCAAGATAAGGTGAGTTTGTTGTAAATATTGTACAAGGATCAACTAAGGGAGAAATAGGATCAAAAATAGGGAGAGACTCAATTGTAGATGGAGTGGGAATGGGATCTAAATTGGGCTATGCTAAGGAAGGGGTAGGGTTAATATAAGTTTGAAGGATAATTGCATACATATTAGGGATAAGTATGTTATAGGGGTCATGGTATCTAAAAAAGTGATAGGAACTAGTCATAGAATGATCGATAAGCATACTCTTATGAGGTTGTTCAAAAACTAGAGGTGTTTGTACCATCTCTACTCTGAGATCAAGATGAAAAATAATAAAATTAGGAAAAATATATAATGGAATACAGGAATATATACTGAAAGACTAAAGAAAAGAGGAAATATAATAAATAATTTTATCATCTTAGGCCTAAACTAGACCTCATAATAATGGATCATCTAAGGTATAACCATAATCATAATCATGTGTATGAAGATCAATGTCACATATAGGGATAACCTTCTCATATAATGTGGTGTGTTGAATGGAATACCAACTATTAGTTAATATAATGGGGATGCCATCACAAGGTGGTTTATGGGAATGAGGTTGATTTTTAAGTCAACATACCCGCATTTCTACAAAAATGAGGACAATTGTTCAATTTTGCAAATTGTGATATATAATGGGCATTTAACTTGATTAGAATGCATTGTTGAATATCATGATTGATCTAGATTACATTAGCATGTTATTAATATGCTTTATTTGATATTATTTAATGTTACTAACATCTGACTCAAATTTTTCCATCTTACAGGATCCATGAATTTTTGTTTGAATCAACAAGTGTTTAATATTTTATAGTTTAATGTTAATTTGACCCTTAGTTGGTTAACTAGCATGATCCCATTCAAAATATTATGTTAACATTTGGTCCCTAATTAATTAATTGAATCTATGTTTAATCATGTTTAAAAACCTTAGTCTAAGTTCTTTAGCCTAAGTTTCTATTAAATAGATTCATATTTTTCCATGGGTCAATTTATTTCATTTTAAACCTAGTTTAATTTTATCCTAAGTTTTAATTGAATTTATAAAATCAATAAAACCTTAGTTTAAATTTTATCTTAAGTCTTTATTTATCTTGAACCCTTCTTTGTTACTTTCATTTCTTGTAGATATGAAAACACATTATGTCACCAAGTGGCAAAATATCATAAGTTTAGATCCAAAATCAAAAATACATGGATGATCTCCAAAGTCAAAAGGTCAAGATCAATGGAGTGATTTTGATCATGTAATGAAGATCTAATGGAAAGCATAGAGTCAAAACATAAAAGCATCCTAAGATTGAATTTAATGGTGACAAGTGTCATAATCATGGGGAACTAGATATATATCAATGGTTTATATTTAATCAAATATATACAAAATAGATCAATGGTCCATGTTTGATCATGCATTAAACAAATATATGGTGCACATTAAACCAAGTAGATAAATATCAATGGTTCAAGTTTAATCACTTATATCAAGATCAATGATATGCATTCAATCTTGTAGATAAAGATCAATGGTACACAACAAGTCAGGGAGTCAAAGAGCCAATATTGCACATGATACCACCATATGGTGCAAGTGTGTTGAAGTGATGGAGGATATCTACAAGGTACATAAAAATCATGTGATGTTTCCAAGTGGCATAATATCATGAACTCATTTCAAATACCAATGGTACATATTTAAAAAGTATAGGTGGAAATCAATGGAGTGAATTTGATCTAGCTTCAAGAGGCATGATTTGATGGCATGTGTCCAAGGAGACAATTGTCACTTCTTAAAAATAAATGAACTATATGACAAGGTGATGCCACATAGGCATACACATCATATTGAAAGATCTTATGGACTTGAGAATGTGAAAGATATAAATATAAGATCCAAATTCCATCTAAGTCACCAAAGCTCATATTTCAAACTTACATGCCACCATTAAAGGTCTATGTAAAACTCCCAAAATCCCTACAACATACATAAAGCCCTAAATCATTCCTAGATTCACTATGTTGAATTGGGAGAGTTCAATTGTCATTTTCAAAATGATAATTCATTTGGGATTATACGAATGGTAACCGATGAACACATTTTGAATAGAATAGTTTATCTATACCTATAATCAAATGCAAAGGGCTAAATTTTCAAAGACAAAGTTTGTAGCTACTTCATTAAACATGGGAGATAAGAATTACATGAGCCTATTCTACATTTTTGAGAACTAGGGAGTTATAACCAAATAAGAACAGAATATTCTACTGATGAATAGGCTCTATGATGATATTGTGGCCATTTAGATGACTGGACTACATTATATTACTGCTAAACATGAGGTACTTCACAGTATCAATGTTATTGGTCTAATTTTCAAAGAAGGTAAAATAGACAAGGGTATGTTGATTAATGAGCATAGTCTAAGTAATATTGCTTACGTATCTCTAGTTTCCTTTGAGTCTTACTATAAGCTACCTAATATCTAGATTGACCTAACCTCCATTAATTCTTGCGATAAGAAGCACAACATGATGGATATCCTAGCCAAATTATTGGAAGTAGGTAACCAAGTTATTGTAGATCTTATAAAGAACATCCTTGTTAATAAATTTAGATCTAGAGTTATGATGGTCATGACCATTATAAACAAGTTGTATGGATGTGCACATATAGCACATGTAGAACCAATGTTGATCCCTGTGGTATACTTCATCATTAAAGAAGTGTTGATTCCTTTATTAGTTGAAATTATTAGTATATCCCTAAGTAGATAGATATATAGGATCAAGAATAATAATAAGACTAAATTTTACATGATATCCTATCTGTTACATGAATTATCTGAAAATACTAAGATCCCAAATCAAAGAGAATGTTCTCCTAATGGCACCCAAATTATTTCCCATTACAATTCCAAATTACACATGTATAAGTATAGAGACCATATTCAATTTATCTATGATTATGTTTACCTTGCATTGAGCCATGTTATAGATGGTATTCATATGATGATAATAATTTCTTTAATCAATAAGTATATTAAATCAATAGGAGAGATATGGTTTTACCCTGATTGCACAGTGATAAGGATTGAAGGAACTCAAACTACCCATCTCAAACTACTAGTTCAAGTGACTAAACATTTAGAAAAACAAGAGGTGGCATATCAATTATTAAATGGGATAGATGGATTTTGTAAGACCAATGAAAAGGGACTTCTACATATTTTTCCTATTACAATTGGTAGGACTATTTTTAGATAATGGGATCACATAAAGGCTACTTCAAAGCATAAACTATCCTTCAACTTGATAATTGATGACCATAGATAATGTGACCCTTATAGAAGGGTAAATTAATATCTAAGGGTCAAAGGTATTTTGTATATACCTTATGAGAATAAGCCCAGTGAATTTTATTTTATATACACTAAGGCATTTGCTTGTTATGAGGTCAATGGAAAAATAAAAGAACATAATATAGAACCTAAGTCTAGATTGAAGAGAGATCAAAAAATGGGGACATGTAGAAATTAATTCCCAATAAATATCATTTGATAGACATTGATCCTTTTCTACTTCCATAAGTAGATACACAAGTACAACATAGGCCTAAATGGAGAAGGCTAGGTGAAATTGCTTCTAGTTCATCAGCTCTCAAATTCTCTAAAACAACAGAGCAAGGGTTGCTTCAATAGGAGGTTCATATGATAGCTATAGATTATCAAGATTTTGTTGAAGATGCATTAAATATGTTATCTATGACATATGATATAGATTTAGATGTAGAAGAGACAAGTGTTGAGGAAATAAAGCAAGATAAGGAAAAAGAGAAGTCTTTATACTTAGTAGCCATTGACACTCCCAAGAAAAAAGCCAAGACTACCATTATCTCAAAATGTAAGAAACCAAAAGTGGCCATCACACCACCTTTGGATAATGCTACTTTATTTAGTGAGGATAACATCATATATGGACCACCTAATCCTGAATGGTTTATTTATGAACCAAGGTTAGAGAAACAACCCAATGCATATCATCCATGGGCTCTTGTAAAAACTATTAACATACCTATAAAACAAGAATTGAAGCCTTGGATAATTTTTTTACAAGAGGAAGAGGAAAAGGGATTGGATACTTGAAGTTAATCAGTTGACATACAAACATGAATGCCAAGTAAGAATATGGGTCAATCTTCAATTGGGGTCAAACATGATCTAGATACTACTAGATTATAAATGGTTATCGAGACACTAGTCATGGAAGGTGGTGCAGAATTTTTACACCAAAAGGTTGAACCCTTGACTCATTTAAATTATTAAAAAAAAAAGACAAAGACTAGGGGATGATCCTATTTTTTAATAATATATCTTAGATTTAGCATAATCTTAGGCAGAAAGGTTGTAAGCTAGCATAAGGGGCTTAAATTAGGAAAAGAAGAATCTAGAAGAATAATATATTCTATTAGTTATATGGAACATTGTTAATAGATTTTAAGTAGGTATTTATGAAAATTTTGGTTCCTTGAATACAATCAAATAAAAAATACATGTGGTGATCAAGAAATACTCCATGGGTATGAAATAAGTCAATTAATGTAAAACTTTAGAGAATAAGGTAAACTAATTGATTAGGATATTGACATAAGGCTATATTATTGAGTTTAAAATGGTCATCCTAGCACATTTGAACATGGCTTTAATTATCTTGTTGTGTAATATAAGAAATGTGAATAAATGGTCCAATGTTATGGAGGGACTTTCAAATTATTGCAAGAAGTTAAAGAATAAAATGGTGAAAGTAGTAGGGAGCTTGATCAAATATATAACCATAATTAGTCTTATGGGATTGATAACTGATGAGGAATTCCAACATAGGGCTACTCAATTCATCCAATAGGTGAAGAACAAAAGTTAGGGCACTAAAGGGGTATGTAATAAATGCATGTTCGGCATGATACTATCAAAAAAAGAGAAAACAAATAATACTAGAAGCATTAAAGAAGCCTTATATAGGGTTAATAAAGACATTAAATAGTTGGTAGTGTAAGAAGAGGAATTGTTCATGTGGCCAGCCATCAACCTCAAGCTAATTGATACACAATATGAAAAATCCATGAATATTTTACAACAAAGGCAAAAGGCTACAATATTAGTGTTGTCTCAAAGTCAATTGAGTTGATCAGTATATTATTTACAATAAAAATCCTTATAAATCATTATAAAAAATAATTTATTTTTTAAAATCATGCACAATTTGCAATACACATGGATTATAGGTCAGTCCATTTGTAAAGTGTCATTGATTATAGAATGGTGTATAAGTACAACTATCCTTGACACTTGGATAATTATAATTTGATAGTGACTAAATGACATACCTCATAATCTTATATAAAATGAGGTATTGTTATTTATAAAAAGAGGAAGTTTTTAGATCAAAACTTTTGTGTAAATTTTGGATCAAGTAATGCAAGCAAGGGAATTTTGAAAATATTGTCTCATATTTGTTTGTGTGATTGTTATCATGGCTCATTACTTAAGTATCTGGTTGATGTTTAGATGAATTGATTTCATGAATTATAGATGTGCATATGTTAGTTTAGAGTTGTTAATTTGAGATTATGTTAGGTTGACTAAAAGATTTTAGATTCATTTCATTTTCCTTGATTTTCTTGAAGATGTTTTAATGTAATTTTCTCATGGAAGTAAATCTATAAAGTAAATTTTATTTCTTATTTTCATTGTTTCAAATATCATTAGACATTTGTCTAGTATATGATAGGATTTCATGTCATATGTTAGTTTTATTTCATGTCTTTGATGATATTTAAGCTTTATTAATATGTCTAGATTGAAAATCAATAACATCCTTATTTATACCCTACCCTACCTATTTTCTCTTTCTTTTGATAAAATTACTATAATTTATCTTTTAATTGTAAATATTCATGTTATTTTAGGGTTTAGACATTATTTTTTGATAATTATTCATTAGACTTTGCTCAAATTAATTTCATCTTCATAGACAAGATTTAAGAACATTGTTAATCCCAACAACCATTTACATATTCATTTTGTGAACAACTATATAGCTTGGTCACTAATCCACTATAGATATTAGGAATATCAAATCTAGTAACTCATACAATAGATTATTTGAATCTAAAAATGAGAAGTGTTTTAAACACTATATAAACCCTTTGATACACTTGCATGCATCAACAAGTAGGAAATGGCACTAAAAGGAGGGCATTGAGCTAAGGCTTTGCAAATTTGAAGTATCTTAGTTAATTTTCATGAATTTTATTCTAATATAATTTTATACTTTGAAAAATTGTGTTTTTCTTAGCTTGATTTTTCAAAAATCATTGATATTTATGGTCTCAGACCAATTTTTAGGCTTATTTAGCTAAACATAGCTATTTGAATATTTATGAAAATTTATTGCAAAGCTTGTTTAAGATTTGTGAATCCAGCATGTTCAAGGTTAGTGATAGTATATTAGCATAAATATCATTTATACCCAAAATTTTTGATCTATATTTGAGTTAATTCAGTTAAACATAGTCATTCTTTAAAAGAATTGAATTATTATTTAAAAAGTTTGCTCAATATTTGTAAGAATTAAATTTTTATTGCTAAGGTTTCTTAGAATTTTCTTAAAATCATTAATCTTTTTAATATAAGGTTTATTTATTATGTTTTGAATAGGATTTAGATTTCACAAGCTGGAATTGCCAAGAATAAGGACTAGGTCAAGGTCTAAGACAAGGCTACCTCTTCTTTCTTTGGAAATTCATAGGAAAACAAGAGAAGATAAAGGTAAGCATAGGGTTTCTAAATCTCAACCTACTTCACCTATTCATGTTACACCTATAATAAATCCTTATCAATATATGGCTTGGTTGGCTAGATCTTCTATCAATGTGCCCGGTTAGGTAGATGACTTACCTAGAAATTTTGAGAAATATTTGCCTTCTTTTAGTCTTACAAGTGTGGTTACTACTGAAGAACATATCAAGTACTTTAAATCTAATTTAATATTTATAAATGTGGTTCATGAATATATTGCTTGTAGATTATTTCCTTTTACTTTTAGAGATGTAGCATATGATTGTTTTATAAATCTTCTAGAGATTTATATTGCCATTTAAAATGATTTCAATACTTATTTCATTGATCAATTTGAAAAGGTCATAAGTCCTTGTGTCCTTTATCAACAATTCACTATGATAAAGAGAGATTCAAATGAAACCATTAGATCTTTTAATGCTATATTTAAAAATATGTTTAGTATCACTATAGCTCCCTATACTGCTAATGAAGATTTATCTTTAGATATTTATAAGGATGATTTAGATCCAATGACTTCTATATTTTTGAAAATATTTTTTGGAGTAATAAATACATTAGCCTTGGCTTATACTAAAGATATGAAAATTCATGATCAAATATAACCCATGTGTCAATTAGCATATGTTATTCCTAATGTTAATCATAATTTTATTGCATTTAATATCATCCCAAATGTTAATCAAAACATGCCTTCTTTAAATCAAACACCAATTTTAAACCAATTACCTTTGAATCATTCTCATCCTGGTCAAAACATAGGATTCTTAAATAACACTAGAAGTAGATCTCATCCATACGATCAATGAGCTATGGTTCCAACATCTATTAGTTTTTACTCAAGTCCATAATTTAGAAGCATGTAAGAATGAAAATGACTCCATATTGAAAATGGTTCAAAAATTGAGTACTGATGTTATTCAGTTACAAAAACAAGCACGTAACATTAGGTAAATATCCAATAGAATTTATTCTTAGTATATGTTTAATATACCTAAAAATAGGTTTGTTAATAATATAAAAATAATAATAATGAGTCATATACCAATAAAAACATGCTTGAAATGAACATTTATGATGTAGCTTTAGTTACTTATTATAGAGTTGATAACACTTAGAAGCATGATGAATTAGATTGTTGAGTAATTTTTTAATGATTTTTAAGATTTTTAAGATGAATTATATAAATTTGAATTTATTCCTAACAAATATAATGTTTTATGTACATCTATTTCTTAGACTCATCTAAATCTTCTGACATAACACTTATAGTGGAGACATTTGTTTTTCCATTCCAAAATGAGAACAAACCTAAAGATAGTCCAGAGGAGATTCATGATTATTAATAGTATCTGAATAAGACTTATCCATTGAGTAGTAGATAATAGAAGCAATGATGCACTAGTTCAACTCCACTAAATAACTTTGATACTCCTATTCTTAAAGCTAATAAAAATCCTCAACCTTCAAAGGGAAGTAACTCTATAAATAATTTTGATTCATCTAATCCTTATACTAATAGTGGATACAATATAGTATATAATATGAAAAAGATTAAATTTAATATCACTTTACATGAATTGAGTAAAATTACTAAATAAATAGATTTTTTGCTAGAATCTTTAACCAAAAAACCTAGTAAATCACACAAGGTTGAAAATGCTAATGTAGTGATGTATAAGAACAAATTAGAGGTTCCACATTTTTTACTAATAATTAGATTTTTTGGTAAAACATTTCATAATTATTTGTTAGATTTAGGTGACTTTAAAAATATCATGCTAGCATGTTTTTATGAGAAGCTTGGTTTAACTCTAATTAATCTTGATAGAGTAGTAACTCAATTAGAAAAATAAATATTTAAATTGATTGGTGAATTATTGAATGTACATATGCATCTTGATTTATATCCAAGAGTGTAACAATTCATATATATTCAAGTTTTGGCCATTCTAGATGCTTATGGTATGTTGTTTAGTAGGAATTAGACCAAATTTTTGAATGGATACATGTCAACTAACTGCTATCACATTTGGCTATCATGGAGGGGAGTTCCTAAACAAATTATAATTAAAATGGAACCAAATATGAAGCACATGCTCATTGAATAAAATGGAAATAATGAAAAGGTCAACATGGTTAATTTTGATTAAAGTGTCTATGCTATTGACACTCCTTAGGTATGTAACTCTAAAGACTCTCATATTATGCCTAGACTTTGTAAATTATATGTTGATGGTGCTAGATGCAAGTCTAGATCTAGAGTAGGAGTAGTTTAATCAATCCCATTGGGAAAGAGTATAATGTTTCTTAAAAACTTTAGTTTCTTTGCACCAATAATTAGGAAAAGTATGAAGCATTAATTTTAGGATTATAATTTGATATCAAGCACAAGGTTAAATAACTATTAGTATATGGTGATTATGAACTAGTAGTTAATCATGTTAAGGCTAAGTACTAATGCAAATTGTCATATCTCAATAAATACAAGTTTAGAGTATGGGGCTTGATTGAGTATTGTGATTCTTCAAAAAAAATTCAATCCCTAAATAAGATAACAAGTATGTTGATGAACTAGCTTCATCTATAACTAACATTATGCCAAGCCAATATTTCCAAATACTTAACATTAAATTAGTTCCATGTCCCTTAGTCCCTAACAATGTTAACCATCTTTAAGTATTTAGTGATTATAAACAAATTATTGACTTCATGAACAACTCAAGAGTATTTGAGTCTCATATCATTGATGATGCCAATGAGAATTATTTTGATGAAGACAAATTGATGACAAGATTATACAACTAAATGAAAACAAGATTCCCAAAGGCATGATTGCCTTAGAAAGTATTTTTGACAAAGATAAGATAGCTAAAATTATTAAATCTCCAAAAGTTAGTGTGAAGGACTATAATATAATTGACTTAAGAGATCAAGGTCAACCTCAACTAGTAAAAATTGGTATATCATGCACAAATGAAGAATCTAGAAAACCTAGAAAAATGCTGACCAAGTACAAAGATGTGATTTCATGGTCCTATAAAGACTTGAAGATATTTGATCCTATAGTCATTACCCATAACATTATATCAAAATAAGCTTGTAAACCATTCAAGAAAAAGCAAAGACTAGTTAATCCTATTTTAGAACCATTGATTTATAAAGAGATCAAGAAACTATTAGACTTAAAAATAGTTTTTCTAATTAGACATTATACCTAGGTAGCTAATTTATTACCAGTTAAAAATAAAAATAGAGAGATTAGATCATGCATAAAATTTAGAAACTTGAACAAATTTTCTAAAATGGATAATTATCCTTTGTCATCCCTTGACCATGTGATTCAAATTATTAGTGGTTCTTATATGATGTCTTTCTTAGATGGTTTTTCATATTATAATCAAGTACTTGTTAACAAGGAAGATAAAATGAAGAATGAAGTCACAATGAAATGGGACACTTTTGCCTACAAGAGGATCCCTTTTGGGCTCATCAATACAGGAGATAACTTTTAGAGATATATGGAACATTCCTTTCAAGGTCTCATAGTTAAATGAATCATTATATATATGGATTATTTAATCATGTTTTCCAAAAATAGGGAAGATCATATAATGCATTTACAACAAGTGTTTGAATGTTGTAGAAGGTATAAAATTTCCATTAACCCTTAAAAACATATTTTATGTAACTAAAGGGAAATTTCTAAGACATGTTATAGCTAAATATGGTATTTATATAGATAATGATATATTTAATTCTCATATCAAAAATAGAACCCCCTAATTGTAGAAAAGAATTAAAGTCATTTTTTAGGAAGATCAATTTTGTAAGAAAATTCGTTTCTAGTTTTGTAGAAATTGTGAAAACACTTAATGACATGATGAAGAAGGATTCAAAGGTCATGTTTAATGAATAGATGAATAAATCCTTCAAGGATATTAAATGAGCAATATGATAAGCACCTGTGCTAATAAGTCCTAATTTTACAAAAGATTTTTATCTCTATTATTTTACTTTTGAATATACTATAGTAGTTGTTTTAACTTAAAAATTTGATAAATTTGATCATCTAGTTTCATTTATTAGAAAAAAAAAATATTTGATTTTAACTATTCTCTAATTGATAAACAATCATTTGATTTAGTTAAGGTAGTAAAAAAGTTTAGACACTATACTCTTAGGATTAAAGTACATGAACTATTGCCAAACCCTACCAGTAAACTTATGCTTATTCAATGTAAATTAGGAGAGAGAAGAGGTAATCAGATGTATATAATCTAAGAGTATGATCTTGAAATAGAAAATACTAATTTGGTGAGGTGTTAGGGATTGATTCAATTAATTTCTAACATTAATCCTAGTTTCAAAATTATGCAGGTTGATCAACAACAATTCCAACCAAATGATTGGTATGATGAAATAATTCATTTCCTAATAAATGATTCTTGTCCTAAAAGTATGAGTAGATAATAGATAATATATTTTAGGCTCAAATCATCTCATTTTTTGATAAAAAATGAGATACTATACAAAAATAATTATGAAGGAATATACTTGAGATGTGTTTCAAAGGAATAAATAATTGAAATCTTAAGTACTTTTCATAAGAAATTTGGAAGTGAACACCCCTCTGGTAAAAAAATTTAAAAAATCATGATTGAAGGATATTATTGGACAATAATTTTGAAGGATGCACATAAGCATGCTAGATAATGTCATCAATGTCATATTTTCAATACCAAGGAACCAAAAGTAACTATTCCATTGAAGCCAATTTTAATTGGCAAACCTTTTCATCAATGGGGTTTGGAATTTATAGGGGTAATCAACCCTAATTATTTATATGGACACAAATACAATTTTACTTCTATTTATTATTATACAATATAGATAGAGGAAGTAGTAACAAAATAATGTATAACTAAAGATGTAATCAAGTTCTTAGAAGAGAACATTCATACTAGATTTGGGACATTAGTATCATTTGTCTATGATAATGGATCAGCATTTATATCCATATATATAGTTGAGTGGGCCTATGATAATAATATAGTTTTTAATTTTTCATCAAATCATTATCCTCAAGGTAATGGAGTTTCAAAGTCTACAAATAAAAATTTGATGAAAGCCATTAAGAAGTATGTAGCTCAAGAACCAAGAACATGACATGAATTAATTAAATATGCTCTTTGGGAAGATATAAATAGAGTGAAACAAGCTCAAAAATCATCACCATTTCTATTGGTATATGGTCAAGAACCAATCTTTCCAATCACTCTCAAACTGCCAACTTATAAGTTCATACAAGAGTTTATGGAAGAAGATCAAGAATATGCTAATTCCAAGTTGCTTGACATCATTAAAATGGAGGATGCAAGGGAGGAAGCACTTAATAACTTTAGTAGACATCAAACTAACTTTAAAATATGATTTAACAAGAGTTCAAAGATCAAGGTGTTTAAGTAGCGAGACCTAGTTCTCTTATGGCACAAAGTATATGAGCCAAAAGGAAAACATGAGAAATTAACTCCTTTGTGGATTGGCCCTTACTAAATTTCTAATACATTAGGAGATAACACATTTAAGATCAAATACTTGTAATGAATGGAGTTCACTTTGGCAACTAATGGGAAATATCTCAAGTATTACTTCTTTTTTGTTCTACCTCAAGTCCTTATGGAGTAACTTGTAATATTAGTTAGAGTTAGTGTAGGTAGTTTTAGATTAGTTTATTTCTTGTTCCTATTTTTTTAAATAGTGTTTGTGAATATGTGTTTACTTTTTATCTATTTTACTTATTGTGTGTTTATTTTCTTTGTTTTATTCTCTACTTTTTAATAAGTCTTTTCAAAGACATGTTTTCAATCTCCCTTATGCATATAAATTCTTAAAAGAACTTATTGAATCAAGAATGTAGGTATGAATCTTAAACATTTGTTTTATCATGGATTTTGAAAACTATGAGCTTAGTATTATTATTCTAATAAATTGGTAAATATTGATGTATAGATTAGTTGTTCCTTAAAATAATAAGCCCTATTTTGATCTAAGTTTGATTCCAATAAGGATTGCATATTTTTGAGTGAAAGTTTTAATTATTAGAGAAAATTCATGTTAACATTTAAATAACATTATTACTTGGGATGAAGTTTATAACTAGGGATGATTGTATAAAAATAAAACATTTGACAAAATCATAAAAACATAGTAAATTATAGTTCCCAACCATTGTTGGAAAGCTAAGTATAGCTAAAAAATACAAAAAACAAGATCCTTATTGAAATTACAAAACCTTTCTAGCCAAAAGTGATTGTATTAATCTCAACCAAGGCTATGGACACCTAGTTGGTAGTGGAACAAGGCCTAGATTAACACCAAAAGTATCTCTATTGGTGCTATAGACATTTGGCTCATAGTAGAGCAATGCCCAAACCTTCCCCTTTTATTAAACATGATTCATAATGAATATCTAAATATGCTACAAGTCAATGTTAATGATTTAGCTCATGAAATCTAGAATTTTTCCTCTAAATCCCATGGAAATCAGAAAATGAATCAAATCACACACACAACATGACTGAGATTTGATGTTTCAACCTAATTCTGCATTTGTAAAACTTTTTTTAATAATTATACTTGATCATGTGGAATAATTGGTCTATTTTTTAGTTTAAACCAAGATTATTTTAGTTCTAACATTTTACAATGTTTCCCCTAGAAGTCACCATTTTTTGAGGTCAACATACCCCCATTTATGCAAATATGAGAACCCTTGTTCAAATTTGCAAATTGTGCTATAGAATGGGCATTTAGCTTGATCAGAATGCATTGTTGAATATCATGTTTGATCTAGCTTACATTGGCATGTTAGTAATAAGATTTATTAGATCCCATTTAATTTCACTAACATTTGACTCAAATGTTTCCATCTTAGGAGATCCATGGATTTCCATTGGAATAAATAAGTTGTTGATTCCTAAATGTGTACCAAAAATGCTTAGAGTGTTAAAAAACACTTCTCATTTAGAATTCCATGAATTCAGTGCATGAGTTATGGGTTTCAATAATCGTATTATTTGTTGGTGGAACAGAAGTCAAACAAACAACTATTTCAAAATATTTATATTAAGTGGTGGTTGGGAATCACTGTGGCCAAATAGTAGATCTATGTTAAATATACAATATACTATGCTAAAAATATTGAATTATGATCAAGAACTAAATTTAGAATTAACATAAGATGGATATTCACAATGATAATTAAACTAAGGTGATCTAGGCTAAGAAACAAGCAAAAAAAGGGTAGGATAGAAATAAAGATGTTGTTCTTGTTTTAGACATAATGATAAAGTTAATATTTCATCTGAATATGTATTTAACCAATGTATAAATTAAATAAAATTAATCACAAATCAAAACATATATTAGGCAATCTTGAAAATAAGGTATGAAATGATATAAATAGGAACCTAGACTCACATTAGAGATTCACTCCTACAAGCAAACAAAATTAGCCCAAATGCAAAAGAAGTGAATCAAACAAAATAATCCTAAGAACCTTCAAATAATATATCATTGGCATAAATTAACAAATATTCATCCAATATACACATCCAAAATCCATAGGAACAATTTAAATCTAAAAGTAAAATTAGACAACTGAGAGAGAAATCATATAACACTTCATACAAGTAAATAAAAGACAATATTTACAAAAAAAAAAATTCTTATATAAACTACTCAAAGTTTACAAAGTAATTTGGTTATAAGAACTCCCTCCACTTTAGAACAATTGACAATGCTCCTTTATAGGATGTAAGGATGCATGTTGACTAGTCCTAATACAATTACATTTGAACATATGTATAGGATAGGTGTCCTTTCAAATATTCTAAAACAAATGATATTTTCTAGTGAGTTGACCTATAATATATGCTCTTAAAAATTTCACATGTTTATATAAAAGAATATCCTATTTTTAAATATCATACAATTTTGGTTACAATAGGAATATTCCTATTTCACCTGAGTTAGGACCTATTGGCTAATGATGTCCTCTATAATTACTATAGAGTATTCATTATTCTCATATGTTACCCTATAAAAGTGTGGTCCCCTCTTTAATCTAATCAAAGATAAACAATACTCCAATGGCACAATTTAATTTAGACATTTCAAGCTTAGATCCCATCCCTTTATATTACTATGTCTACAGGGTCTTCTAATTTGGCTAATTTCACTCACATAGCTTTGACATGGTAATTCCATGACATCCTCAGTCATTCTATTCATCACTGTTCATTGCCTTTTAAAATTTGGATACATGTTTACTATATTAAAATTGATGTCCTCATGGCCATAATTTGATGTTTGTGGGAACATCTTTAACTGTCACATGACCGTAAATTTTAAACACATGA
The DNA here is from genome assembly GCA_037957365.1 of Torreya grandis. Classification (NCBI taxonomy): domain Eukaryota; kingdom Viridiplantae; phylum Streptophyta; class Pinopsida; order Cupressales; family Taxaceae; genus Torreya; species Torreya grandis. The sequence goes on along the minus strand of JARHVA010005394.1, from coordinate 1,163,899 downwards.
AATATGTTTCCTACTATGTTAAAATTAACATCCTCACAGTCTTCATTTGACATTTGTAGGAATGTCTTTGATGGTTGTGTGACCATTAATTTTAAACACATGATCTAGGATATTTACTAAGTTAATATTGATGTCCTTGTGACCATCATTTGACATCCATGGGGAGATATTTGACAGTCACGTGACCATCATTTTTAACATAATTATGGGTACTATCTACCAAGCCTGCCACTTATCCTCTTAGGATTAAATCTATATTCTATGAGTGCTACATGATGATCCTATGTTAACTCAGATCTTTGTTTTGAAATATTTAACTTAATTGACTCTACTCGATCAAGTGGGTATGAATCAACATGGGTCATTGATTTTTAAAAGGTGTTCAGTGTTCAGCTAGGGTCCACTACTTTTCATTGCTGATCATGCTCTATTCGATTTGATCTATATGATTAAATATGAGTCATCAATCTTATGTAGATGTAAAAGGTTTAAGTAAGGCTCAGAGACATATATGGCTTAGGATAAAGTCTTAAGACTAAGGTCTCATTTATGTTACTAAACAGGAATGGGACCTAAGGACTAAGACATTAGTCTAAATTTGTAACAAGAGGGACCATGTAAATAATTTAGTCAGACCAAGATAGGAACATAATAAAAGGACCTAGCAAACATTGAAATTATTTATCCTAAGTTTTTATCATATTTTTTTCATCATATTGATAAATACGATAAATTTTAGATTAAGGCTTTAGGCTAGGCTTTATAACAAAGGGACCATGTAATTATTTAGACCAAGTTAGGATTTTTATCTTAAGGCTCAATTGTGTTACAAAATGCAACTAGGTCTTAGGATAAAATTTTAAAAAAATCCAAGGAATTTATTAAATAGGTCCTACTTAAACTTAAATAAAAGGCTCACACCAATTTTAAATTAGAATTAAAAGGTTTAGGAAAAACATCAGTCTAAGGTTTCAAAAAACATGAATTTAATTAATCAATTATAGATCAAGGTTAATAAATGATAAATTTAACATTGAATCACAAAAATCCCTAATCATACTCAACCTAAAATTGGATCCATTAACCCTATAACTTGAAACACAAATATTTGATTTTAGCACTTTAGATAATATTAAAGCAAAACCATGAATAAATAAGTCATCTAGACTATGGTGTGGATGATCTTCAAATTAAAAAATGTGAAATCATACTAATGATATTATTTCCAAGTGTATTTTAATATTTAAGGAACAAATTTGCATGATTTGATAGATGGGTCTCCATTTTTCAGAAATGGGGGTATGTTGACCTCAAGACAAGTGTTCAAGGTTTTATACTTCAACATTAATTTGACCCTTAGTTAGGTAAATAGCATGGTCCCATTCAAAATATATTATAACCTTTGGTCCTTAAAAAATTAATTTAATCTAAGTTTAATCACATTTAAAAGCCTTAGTCTAAGTTCTTTAGCCTAAGTTTCTATTAGATAGATTCATATTTTTATATGGGTCAATTTTTTTAGTTTTAGGCCTAGTTTAATTTTATCCTAAGTTTTAATTTAATTTATTTATTAATTAAAACCATAGTCTAAATTTTATCCTAAATTTTTATATATCCAAAATTATTACATCATTTCTTTCACTATTCATAAATATGAAAACACATGGTGTTGCCAAGTGTCAAAATCTCAAAAGCTTGGATCCAAGATCAATGATACACAAATGATCTCCCAAGTTAAAATGTCAAGATCAAGGGTCAACAAATTATGTTCGATCAAACAATGAATTTATAAATTCAAGCACAAAGTCAAAATATCAAATCATCTAGAGATCAAACATAATTGTGACAAGTGTAACAATCATGGTGAAATTGATACTGATCAATTGTCTACATTTTATTTGATGTATAAAGAGCAGATCAATGGTTCATGTTTGATCATGCATTAAGTAGATCTATGGTGCATGTTGAACCAAGTAGATAAATATCAATAGTGCTAACTTAATAACTTAAATTAATATCAATGGTATGCATTTAATCTTATGGATAAAAATTAATGGTACATAACAAATGATGGAGTTAAAGAGCCCAAATTGAACATGATGCCATCACATGGTGAAAGAGTGTTCAAGTAATGGAGACTATTTTTAAGTTACATATAAAGAATGCAATTTTATTATTGTGATGTGATATTACACCCTTGTGAAGGATTTATTTAGGTTCCCCCACTCCCAGTCATAATATGGGAAAACCCTAGGTTATGGGTATCCTATAATAGGGTTGAACCTCCATATAAGGCTAACTTCTTCTAGACGGATCACCTATACTAATGTTTACACTAATAAAATGGTTATAAAGGGAGAATGGAATCCTAATAAATTTAACCAAGTTATGCACCAAATAAGAATGAAAGACTCCCATAATCTTTAACCCGCACTAGATCGACACAAGACAATGTTAACTCACATAACCTCACAGACTAGCTGATTGCATAAGTGATTCATATACTAGGTTTAAGATGAAATGAATGGAAATTATGAGGGATTATAAGAAATATACCAAGCCTAAATTAATTACATAAAGAACATGAATCTATACCTATAAATAACTTGAAAACACTTTAGAAGAGGAAGGTAAGGAGGACAATGGATACAGAAGAATTTCCTTCACAAGGCCATCATGCACAACTCACTAAACACTAATCCAAGGCAAGAGATAGGTAAATAAAGTATTTTATTGCATCAATAAGTAGTTATTATAAATTATTGATAGGTTTTATCCTTATCAAGATGAGTATATCTTGCAAATATATCTTCTAGAGTCCTTGTGGGAATCCCAAAATCTAAGAGAGCAATTTTAAACATGGAAGGAGATGGAATATAAATAGAAAGGGTGAAGAGAGAGAGACAGAGAAAATACAATTTGAGATCATAAAATGAGCTACCAAATTTTGATGAATTTTCCACCATATTTTTATCAAATCAAGGTTAACACATCATATAAAAGATAGCTTTCATTTCTCCCAATAGCCCCCATATCTTCTCATGGTTGAGAACACACTATAGGATAAGAGTTTGTCAAAGATGGTGATTCATGATCATTTTTATGAAGTAAAAACTTTAAATACCTATTAAAATCTATTAAATTCTCTAAATACTTTTACCAAACACCATATTTCCATCTTGGGACTTTATGACATCTTCCACTTGACTTGTGAAGACAAAATCCTCATATCTTAAATTTGATAGAGCCATACTTATGTCTATTTTGAGTGACTATATGTCCCTATTTGTTAGGGATGTGACCATATCAAAACATGAGACACTCATTTCATTAATCACAAATCTACCCGTATTTCAAACTTGATCATATGTTTACTATAGATGAAAACCAATCCCATTTATTGGTTTTTATATAGCCATATATAAAATGGAGATATGCAAGTTGATTTATCTAATTTCAACATCTACCCACCCATCTTTGATATCTATTTGGCCTAAAAAGACATATTTTTACCTATTAGAATTTATGAAAGCCAATAATTCATCATACACATCGATCAATTTCAAAAGAACATTAACATAGTTGTAAAACATTACTACAATCTAAATAAATAAGGTCTACAAGTTATAAACCCTCACACTAGGTATAAACTGAGCTTTAATGGTATCCCTTAAAGATTTCTACTCCAACTCAACCTAGATCATATCTAGATCTTGGCTCTATGAATTTTCCTTTTTGGGTTTGTAGGATCTCTTTGTCTGACATGTCTACCTATGTGGCATCGCTACCACATTATTTATCATATTTTAAAATATGATTGTTATTTCTTCTGACATATGTCACCATTTTATGCATTATAGGATTTGATTAAATTTACTTAATTAATATTTACTTTGGGCTTCCCAAATTAAGACATTTGTCAATACTACATTTAATCCTAGGATCCTACTATTAGTCTCCATTCACTTTGCATGCTTATGCCACATGTCAACCTCACATGCAATCTAGATCATTGACCTTTTAACCTTATGTACACCATCAATTTCCTTGTTATGATTAATTACATGCCATCCATCCTCCTCTACTTGATCAAACATGCACCATAAATTTGGTAAGTCACCATGATCATAACACTTATCATTGACACAGTCAATTTGAATATATGCTAACCTTTTGATTATGAGCTCACCATTGATCTTCGATGCATGATTTAACATGTTCCATTGGATCTTCTAGACCAACTGACAGCCCTAATCACTCATTCACTATTGGATCTTGAATAAATCTTCCATGACTTGGACACTTTTTATCACCACATTTATTTTTAGGATCCTTTGGGATTTTTTTAATTAAAATAGCTATTCTTCATGAATTTTATTTGATGTCCCCATACACGTCTCATTCTTATAGTTTAAGTTTTAATACTTGTATCTTGAGATAGAAAACTCATCAAGATACGAATTTTTAAAATAATGTTCAAGGCATGAAAAAAATCATGACCATGTGATCTTCAACTTTGATTGATTTCCCAAGTGCATTTATTAAATGTGCAACCATACTGACCTATCCATTTATATATGATGTATGATGATAGTTTGGTTCTTCTATGATTATGCAAGTCATTTTATCATTCACTTAATTAGGGAACTATTCAAATGATCTATCCAAGAAAAATATTGGTATGTGGGTGAAAATTTTACATCATCTTTGGTGACTCAAGTAGGAAGCATGCCTAATATGCTTGATAACCTAGACCATTTATCTTAACTGATCCATTAAGCATGGAGTCTCCTATCTTTGTTCCTAAATGATATGCAATGATATAAGGTGGCCCCTCTAGATAACTCATCTTGAAACAAGAAGGAACAAAAATAAAACAATAACTATTCCCAAGACACTTATTTAAAGGAACATAGAATAGAAAGGAAATGTGTATAAGTCACTAAGAGGAAAACATTGAATCTACCTACCCTAAACTAACCAATAAGAATGGAACCTATACAAAACCTTTGACTAGTTGTAAAAAATATCTACCCTTTCTCAGTAATATAATATGCTTTACATGCTTAAGGGTAGCCAAGATTTTTCTATCTCAATCTTTCCTTCATAAGAAAACTAAGAATTTCTTAAAAGGATTTAGAAATATCTCCTTTGATTAGGCTTAAAAAATTGTCTAAGTTAAATTTGACAGGGTTAATCCCATCAAATACATCCCCATAGATATCAAATGATGGGAGTGAACCTGTCAAATTAAAAATAATTAAATTTATTGATCCAGTAACTGAATACCATGTGTAAAACCATCAGGAGATCTCAAAGATTTAGGGATTGTTTAAGTTAAATTGGATGGGTTCGGTCTCATCAAATAAATCCTCATAGATGTAAAATGATGGGAGGTAACATATCAAATTTAATATGATAAAATCTTTATTTCCAATGAATGAGTACCATGCATAATACCTTTGGTAGATCTCAAAGCTTTAAGGATTGTCTAGGTTAAATTTGAGAAGTTTAGTCCTATCAAACTCATCCTCATAGACATAAAATAATGGGAGCAAACTTGTCCAGTTTAAGATGATAAATTATTTAATTCACACCATTAGATTTAAAACTTATGATCAATTACTCACCATTAGATCCTTATTGGGGCCCAAATCATTAATTGTACGCCTTTCTAAAAGACTTCGATCTTGGTGTACCATAGATCAAATCTATTGAATAATCATAAAGCATTAGATATAGAAAAGTTCATGAACTCTTAATTTAAAACTTTATCATGCATAAAGTTTCTTGCTAGACTTTCCTATGAACATTTAAATTCAAATCATTAGGGTTTTTTTTTTGGAACCCTGACTTCTTTCATGGAACCTAAAATTAATAACCTTCAAGACAATTTTTTAGTTACATTAAAAACATGATCAAACAATATTTCACACTTATTCTAGGATATAGAAGTTCTGGAAACAATCACAAGGGTTCCATTTTCAAGAAAGAAAGATGGGGGCTTTGTTGGTCTCAATAGAAACCAAACACATTGAGAAGGAACATTTGAGTTGAGCAAGGTCCTTGATAATTAAAAGATTCTATTTTTAATCTTTAAGATAGGTCTAAGAGTAAATTTAAGATTTATATCTCATGCTCACTACCTATACCTACATATACTACCTACATAATGGAATTTCTACCTATAGGTGGCCCCACAAAGAGCTAGGGTGTCATATGGGAGTGTTGAAATAAGTGGTGAAGCTCCATTTTGGATTATAGTATGTTGAATAGATAATAATATACCAATAAGAGTTTCTATGTTCTTATGAAAACTATATGGAACCTTTAAAAAGTAATGACTATAGGTTTAGGGATCAAATCCCTAAAACATTAAAATAGAGCACTTCACCATTTTCTGAATATCATATGACCAGGTTATCAAGACTCTTGATGCATTTAAGTGGTTGTGTCTTGTATTATCCACATAGGAGAATGATTCTAAATTTTTTTGAGGTCAAATGACTAAGGTAATATGGTTGTTAGAAGTCCTAAAGATGCACCTTTAATCACTAAATTTAGGTAGTGCCCCCTACATGATTTTTAACTCCAAAGTGACTCTAGCACCCAAGTTTCAAGTGGAACATGTACTTATTATTAAATGACCTTATCAATTGAAAATTAATATTCAAGGAGCATAATGATCATAAATATAATGTTGATAGTATGTTCTAGACCCTATACACACCTATGCGTGACTTTTACCTAAGATTTTGACCTATAATTCACTACAAACTATCACAAGCCCATAGTGTGATCTAAGTATGAATACCTACAACATAAGGACAAATTTCAACATGTAATCTTATATGTCTCCCATGGTTTATATGATACAAGTTTAAACTATAAAAAACCACCTAAAAGACCCTACATAATCAACTATAGCTGACTATGAGGGGTAAAGAGCAAAAAAGTTAAGATTCTTGATGTGGACTTAATCTAAGTATGAAATGAATGAGTTTGAATCACTAGTAAATTACATTGGAAAGTGTCAAATAAGCTCATCACATGTTATAATTTCTAATCAAAATTCACACCTATAGGTACAAGTGTCACTCTAAGATAAAAACATATTCAGTTGTAACTGTGGTAAGATAATGAGAAAATATTGGTATTATTGAAGTTGACATTGTAGGTATATGATGTGAATACACAAAATAAATGATTATATGGATAATAACACCCAAATTATGTCTTTTAACACTATATTCAAAGTCAAAATATGTAGGACCACCTATAGGTATGTGATTTAATAGTTTTTGGAATAATTTAGTATTATTACTAATTTAGTTAAAGTTATGAGTTAATTAAATCAGTAAATAATATTGGGATAATAAAGATATTAATTTTTATAATTTGATTATAATTCAAACCTTTCTAAAAATAGTGACAAGTGAGGAGTAATGTAACTTAGCTTAAATAGGATTGAGATGAAAGCTGGTAATGGTTGTGCAAGACTGGGACACTATCACAAATTAGGATCTAGATTTCATTTAGTGAAAGGATAGGATCATAGAAAATAGGAAACATAAAATTCTAGTGCTATAGTCTAGGTCCTACTGCTATTGTCCAAACTAGTCATAGAGATCTGAGTTTTCTAGGTTTTATCTACTATCCCTATATTAGTCTACCTATGAAATTTCAATTCTTGACTATAGATGAATCCTTTTATAGAGATGATTTAATATCCAACCCTATATCTTCCTTTTAATTTAAATTTAATGAAAACTTTGAGAAAGAAGGGGGTTAGTGTGTATAAGATGCACTGAATGTGTATCCACACCTCTTGTATGGGCATGCTACCTACATACCAATACTCTCAAGATGAATCAAGCCATATGTATCTCTCCCACTTGATGTGATTTGTGTAATAGTGTAATTAAGATGTAAAAATACTAAACTAGGTGTGTTTGAGGTGGCTAAGGACTAGTGTGAGGGTTTGAATATGCTAATAGTTGTATTGGATGGTTGCATGTAGAGACTAGGGAAATTTTCCTTAGTAGTTTTTCAACCCCTTCTAAATTAAATTTTAATGGGATTTTATTGATATATATTGGTCATGGGTTAGATGCATTCATGCTGCGCTAACATAATGAAAAAGAGGAATTGGGTTAAAATGGTCACCTAGGCTCAAAATGTGATTAGATAGGAGCACTAAAAGTAAGACGCCCTAGGGTTTAGCATTATAGTCCAACTTGGGAACTATTTTACTAGAGGTACAAGATCAAGGGGATGTAATAAGATATAAAAATGGGTCTTGGCTAAGCTAGAATGGGGTTCCTAAAGTTTACAGATAACTAGGAATTACAAAAAATGTGCCTAGAAGGGTTAAGAGAGAATGCAAGAGGGATGTATGGGTTAGGTGTCACAAGCCACACTCAAGATATAAATTTTGACATTTTATATGACTAAATTCCCCCCCCCCTTTATTCTAGTGATGTAGTAAAGAAAAATACAAGGATAAAGGAAAAGTAGAAAGCATACCTAAACTTACATAAAACGGTGAAGCCCATGAAGATATGCGATGATGGGTGTGAATAGAGAGAACACATTATGAAGTGTAAATATATTGTGATGCTAGATGATGTTGAGTAATGTTCTATATGTATTGTACCAAGATTAATATCATGAATGGATCTAAGTGCTCAATTCCTTAAGAGTGGCTCAAAAATTCAAAGGTTAACCATTTGGATCCATCATCACCCACTAAGTGAAGCTAGGTGATCATGTGTGTGTTAATTGATGTTTGGACTATGTATCTAGTCCTTCTGAGTAGATGGATTAAGAATACAAAGGCTATCTAGTCCTTTGGCTCCATCATTTCCCATTAAATGAAGCTATGTAATGATACCAATATGAAATGTGTGTCATATGAGATAGATCCTCAAGCCCATGAATGATCTAAAATCTAAAAAATATGGCATGTATAGCTAAATGTGTGCTATAAACTAGGCCTTATTAGCATCTTGATAAGATGGAGACTAGGCTTGTATGAAATCCACTCCAAAATTGGGCAATAAGGTTATGTGGAAGCCATTCAAAAATGTGGAGGTTAGGACCATATGAAAACCACTCTAAATTGATGATAACCACTTATAGATATAGTAATGAATGTAACTACTGAGAATGTTTGGGTAATAAACTATAATTATAAAGAAAAGAAGACCAATGTGTTGCACACATTGCCCCCAATCACTAATGTTTATAACATGGATTCTAATCTAGAAGTTATATCAACTACCTAATCTAAAACTAGAAGTGAGAGCCATCAAGCCATGCATGATGCCCAATATATATGGATTCTCTAAGAAAAACTATTATAAAACTACTAAATTTGAACTAGTTAATATGTGAAAAACTATAACTAAACATACATTTCTGCCTATTTTTGGAAATTTTGGGTTTTTTACTATTTGTATAGGAGCATTGAAAATAGGATACCCTAGTGTTCAATGTTGTTTTCCATGTGTATTGATATTGTCTTTTCCTAAAATTGAAGATTATTCTAGAATTGTCACTATTTTTTTGGTCTATTCTACCTAGTTTTACCTTTGATTATTTTTTTGAATGTTTTGGAAACTAATTTTTCAATTGGTAGGACCTATAATATCTATGACAAAACCCCTATTTATTTCCCCCTCTTCTAAGGGTAGGAATGAAAACCTTGCAATGACTTCCCTCAAAATAAATATCCCTACAAGTGTGTTATGCTATGAAATATATGATATAGCAATGATAATTGAAAAAATGTCTCAAGATATAGCATAGTTTGTATTGGATATTGTTAGATCAAATAGGGGTATTCTTAGATAGATATAACAATGTAATAACATGTACAATGTAATGAATTGAAAGTATAAATGTGAGTTTTTATTTGAAATGAGGGATGGAGCATGATGTCCATCACGGCATCTAAGTAATCAAGATAATGCATAATGTGGATCATGGCATTACAAATAGTAAGAATCAAACAAGCAACAAGTACACGATGCAAGAATCAAGAAGGATATAAGAGTGTCCAATGGGCCAAAAAATAAGCAATATGGGAACATGTCAATCAAACTATAAATAAATCATATAAGACATGTTAAAATGTCACATACACATAATTGAAAATAAGAAAGGTTGGCACAAGAGCCATAAGCACATAGAAGAGTATAAGAAAAGGACATTGGAAAATGTCATAAGGAACACATAAAAATGGAAGCAAAGGACATTGTAAAATGTCCTAAAGCACATACAGGAGACAAAATAGGAACTTAGGAATGTAATCACATATAGCTATGAAAATCAAGAAAGGAAAGCATGTAAATATTGGAAATATAGTCACATCTAACTAATCAAATCAAGAAGATAAAGTATGCAAAACATGTATTATAAGACTATGTATATGATAGGAAATTCACCAGTTTTATATACGAGTGATTTTCAATAGAGTAATATGTCTAATATTAATAAGTAATGCACATCAACATGATAACTAGAGTGTGTGGTGTAGGAATGACATAACTTATATAGTTTAGTCATATATAAGATGCCCTTGATTGGTAGATGTATTGATATGTGGCCCCTTCAATGGGTAGAGTGAAGCAATAATGGATATGGATGTCATTACACACACTCAAATAAGATCAAGAGAAGCATGTAAATGTAGATAAATTAACAAACAATAGCATATAATAACAAATGTAAGTCTAACATGGTAGTAGAAATGGAAAGCATGGATAATGCACATAAATTGAAATATTTTTAGTATTTTGAATTATTTAAATGTTTTGAGATTTTAAAATATTTGAATATTTTTTTGATTTTTTTGGTATAATCTATGTACAATCAAGTATTAGGAGACTATATACAAAAAATTGAAAAGAAACTATGTACAATCAATGAAAAGGAAACTATGTAAAAGTAAGGTTGAGAAGAGATGATACTAACTAATTAGTCTTATGGGAGACTCCTTATCATGTGTCTTATATCAAGGAGAGTGATCATGCATGATCATGAAGCACACTAGAAAAGACGAGACTATGGCTCTAAAAGCTATATATGTTGTAAATGCTCTAAAATATCTCAAGTAAAAACCAACTATGAGGTCCCCATGTAACTATAAGAAGTGGATTAAATTTTAAGGATCTTTGGGACCCATCTAGTATTAGGATAAAATCACTGAACATGTGCTTTGTGTGTAGAGGCATGAGATATTAATGAGACTACCCTGGGTGTAAACACTATAGCTAAAAGTCGTATATAATTTTGAAACTATGGTTTCTCTAAAAGAGACATGTATGGAAGTGTATGAACTCTTTATGTTTGAAATGGAGGCCTTGACTATGTCTGAATCTAAATTGGAGGAAGAGCTAAAACTAGTGGAGAAACTAAAATTAGTGGTAGAATTGAAACTAGTGACTATAAAATTTTAGATGGCTCTAAAGTGGGGAGTGGTAACTCATATGGAACTGCACCAATTGTAACACCCTAACTAGTGTGAATGATTTCATGCATTTTTGAACTATAGAAGGTACTTATTAAAGTTTATGAATCCATGGTCAAATACGTAACATATCAAAAAATCCTACATTGGGAAAAATAGTAAATGGTGTGGTGACATGTGTTCAACCAACCTATAGAGGACATAAAATCTCACCCAATGAACTCTATATGTGCCCATTAAATCCATTGATAACTATGTCCATTGGGGTAATATCCTACTCTAAATATCCCAAATATTGAAATAATGTCATAGTGCACATGTTCACACTAGATCCACTATCTATGAGAACACTATGAATAAGATGATTATGAATGTAAGCTCTGATAAAGAGTGCATGATAATCCAAATCATCCTCAATTATCTCCTACTTTGAGAATGAAATGTAAGATTTAGCTATAACTCTAGAATTATATACACTAATTATGTTGCTCAAAGGATGTGTCTCAGTTGAAGGTGCCTAATATGTAAATGGTGGAGGATGTGCATGATATGCATGGTGAACACCTGATGTATCCGTTGCCTCTTATTTACAATGCTATGGGAAAGGATTTTAAAATATTTTCAAAGTTTTTTCCTATGTTTTCTTCACTTGACGAGGCTCAACTGAAGTGCCAAGATCAATAATTTTACCATCTATCAAGTCCTATATTTTGTGTTTCAAACTGATGTATTTATTTATTATGTGGCTTGGTGCCCTATGAAAATTAAAAAATACATTCCGATCATATCCTCATGGAAGAGGATTTATTGGATCAACTTCATGAATAAGAGGGAGATATATGATGTTACCTTCCAACATTTGCTATAAAAATCTAGCTAGATATACTTGTAGATTGGAAAAATTTCATCGAGGTGTAGATAAAACCACTCACCAAGGGGGCTCTAAAGCCACATTGTCTATAGGTTGATCTTGAATCGTAGTATCATTGACCTTTAATTTTTATGGGACTTTGATGTTAATCTTGTTTTTTATTTTTGATATGCTTGTGTACTTGATTTTACCCATTTAAACTAGTTTGACCTCTCTTTCCTTTAGTATATGACATAACTCAGTGAAGGAAGAGAAATTTTTGAACATTATTGATTCATGAAAAGTTGGTATAAGACTCTATTTGAAGAGATCTTGTAACTCTTGATTAGCTATGGGGCTAGTCATCTTAGCCAAGATAGTCTTATATCAAAAAACATAATCTATGAGATGCTCATTTGACCTTTGTTTCTATTATGCAACTTGGTTATAGGAAACCTTATCATCAATGTTAATGTTGAAATGAGATAGGAACATGTTAGCTAAAGGATTAAATACATTAATCAACTGATTTGATAGACTGTAGAACCATTACAAAGCATAATAATTTAGATTTCATGGAAATAACTTGGTTAATAACCAGTCATTTGATACATAATATAATCATGCTAAATTAGAAGCTCTCAAGTTTGTGTCTAGATCACCCTTGCCATCATATAAAGTGAGCTTGGGTTAAACAAAACATTGTGGCAAGGGTGTTGAAGTAATATGATGTGTCAATGGTGTATGAAGTAGATCAAAATAATATAAGGCCTATGTAGGTCTATAATCACCTTGCATAAGATGTAGTACCTTAGATTGAATATATTTTATCTCTTTCATAAGGGCTGCCACATTAGGAGACAAATATTTACTAGCTATAGCTGGTGGTGTCGCATAAGAAGGTTGGGCTCCTTTAGGATTTATTGAGACATAATTACCCCTAAAGTGTCATTTGTAACTAGTTTCTCTATGCTTTGATAAGATTAAAAATTGTTCACTTTTATTGTTCTTTTATTATTTTAAGTATGTCATCTTGCATATCAGGATGTTTAGTTAAAAGGTCTTGAAGTTCCCTCTTATCAGTTTCATCAAAACCAATATATTAGGACATTATTAACATAGAAAAATAAATTTAAAATGGATTGAATTTTTGGCAATATGTTTTAATAAGCAAAGTGATATGGAAGGAAAGTACTAAATATAGGAAATGTAAAGTCCTAATAATAAAAAATTGGAAAATGCATAAAAAGGATAAGAAGCTCACAACCATGTAAGGTGATACCTCAACATCAATGGGACCTAGTAAGTTCAATTAGGGTTCTAAAAAATTATTTGTTCAAAATTACTATGAAATTTTAAAAATTAAGGTGAATTTATTATTTAAATATGCAAGTAAAAAAATAAAAAAATAATTAGAAAATTCTTGATTGGAAAACACCTAGTGTATGCAACTAAGATTTTAAAAAAAGCATATTTTTTAAATTTACTATGAAATTTTAAAATTTAAAGTGAATTTTTTATTTAAATATTAAAGTAAAAAATAAAAAAATATTTGTAAAATTAGAAAGAAATTATTCCTATGGTTTCCAGGGTTTTTGTACACAAAAGGACCTAGTAATTTAAGCTAAGGTTTTAAATAATTTTTTTTTTAAATTACTAAGGTAAATTTAAAAATTATCTATGAATTTATTATTTAAATATGTGTGAAAAATTAGAAAAATATTGGGAAAATTAGAAAGGAATTTTATCTGAGGTTTCTAGGGGTTTTATGCACAAATGAAGTAAGTCAGGGTCACCAAATGATTTAACAATTTTGAGAATATTAGAGTATTATTCCTAATTTAGTTAATGGTCTGAGTTATTTAAAAAATAATAATATTAGGATAATTAATTTGCTAATTTGTATAATTTTATTATAATTTAAACCTTTCTAAAAATAGTGATAAGTGAGGACAAATGTAACTTAGCTTAAATAGGACTAAGACAACTGAGATAGAAATTGGTACTACTTGTGTAAGACTGGGACACTATCAAAAATTAAGACATGGATTTCATTTGGTGAAATGATAGAAGCATTAAAAACAAGACACTTTAGGGTCCAACAATATAGTCCAAGTCCTGCCACTATTGTCCAAATTGGTCACAAAGATATAAGTTATTTTGGTTTTGTCCATTGTCCCTCTATTAATATGTCTATGAAATTTTAAGTCTTGACTATTGATGAATCTCTTTTTAGAGATGATTTAATATCTAACCTTATATCTTCCTTATGCTTGAACTTGAATGAAAACTTTGAGAAAGAGGGGAAGTTAGTGTGTGTAAGATACTTTGAGCATGTATCCACACCCCTTATGTGGGCATGCTACCTACATACCAATAGTATAAAGAGGGATCAAGCCATCTGTATCTTTCCCCTTGATGTGCTTTGTGAAATAGTGTAATAAAAATCCAAAAATACTAAATTGGGCATGCTTAAGGTGGCTAGGGACTAGTGTGATGGTTTGAATATGTTGATAGTTGTATTGGATGGATGTATGAAGAGAATAGAGAAATTTGCCTTAGTGGTTTTGATTTTATTCTATGCTTTGATTTTTGATAATTTCCAATCCCTTTTAAATGAACTTTGAATGGGTTTTTATAGAGATCTATTAGTCATGGAAGAGATGCATTCATGTTAGGTTCATGTAATGAAAAAGAAGAATCAAGAGAAAATGGTCACTTGGGCTCAAAATGTAATTAGACAAGAGAACTAGAAATGTGACACCCTAGGGTCTATCACTATAGTCCAACTTGGGTGATATTGTCCTACAAGTACAAGACATGGGGGATGGAATAAGCCTAGAAAATGGGGCCTAACTGAGCTAGAATGAGGTTCTAGAAGTCTATGAATAACTAAGAATAAATGAAAAGGTGCCTAGAAGGGTTAAGAGAACATGTAAGAGGGGCCTATGGTTTGGGTGTCACAAACCATAGTCAAGATACCAATTTTGACATTTTATATGACTGCATTATGGTACGTTGAGGAAATACAATTAGGAATTGTACTCAATCTTGACTAAGCAAGATGTGGGGAGGAGTATGTATGAGTTTGAAGTAATGAGAAGACCTAGAAAAAATTCATTATGATCATGATTATCTCTATAATATCTTGATAGTGGAAAACAAGAGATAGAGAGCTCTAATGATGCAGTACACAATCCATTCCTTAAACCCTATAGATAGTCAACTACTCCATAAGTCTATCTTGGAATTTAAATAAGTTAAGTGGTCTAATGACCAAACCAAGAGCTCAAATATTGTAAAGATAATATATATGACTTAAAAATATATCCTAAAATAACCAATTTGTCTAGGAAAATAGGGGAATTACCCTTTATTTTGTCTCAGAGAGAGGGTACTCCCCTAGTGCACAAATTAGTAGGTCTTGAGGGATGGTGAGAAAGGGATGAACTAAGTGCTAAGTGAATTTTTGAAGGAGGTGTGGCTATTATGGAAAACATATGATAATATAATCACATAATAAGGAACCTAAATAGTGTGATATAAACCCTCAAGTATACAAGTAGGCCTATTAGGCATAGTTTAGCCTAGAATCCAAATGGGAGGTCAATTTAAATTCTTTCCTTAGGTAAGCATTACAATGGATTGAATCATGTTTTTAGGGTCATTTTAAATGTGTTGAATCTTTCATCTTGTAGAGGAAGCACAAGGAATCCATATTTTGGCTCAAAGACAACATTAGGCTTATGTAAATGGTGGGAAGGGCTTGAGTAACTAGAGTTAGATGATCACATATTATTGGAGGTTCTGCATGGGGATCTAAGGTGTTTGGGGAAGTTTACAGGGGTCTTGAAAATCATTCTTTGATAATTTTTTTTCAATTTTAGTGTCCTATCTTTATGAATAAATCTTAAGAGTGGAAATGACTCAAAACCCTTACAAACCCTTGGAAAGGACCTGATTAAGGAAATGAAGATGGGGAGATGTTCTAATAGAATAGTTTTCCCATAATGATTATTGTATGTTTTAGGGGACTCTGTAAAGATACTCCTCATCCTTTTGGACTATATGGAATTATATGGATGGAGTAAGAAAAAAGGTAATATTGAGAATTTTATGTGTTTTGTAGGTTCTAAAAGGTGTCTGAAGATGCCAATCACATGGGAGGGAATATTGAGACTTAAGATAACTCCCCATGGTAATTTATTACTTCATAACAACTCCTAAGTTTTCCTATAAGTATCTTCATCTCAGCAAGTCAAAATTGGCAAAGTGAACTAGATAGTGAGAAGTGTGAGAGCTTCAAGTGAAAGCCTATTTAAGGTGTACCCAAGAAATATAAGGCCATTAAATGTTTTTAAAAGTGTCATCCACACCATTTAATATATTTTCATGATAAAATTATGCCATTTTATAAGCCTTGTGTGAAAGAAGAGTTTTTTTTACTATTGGCAGTGATGGCTCACTTCGAGAAGATTCTAAATGATTAGGAATGTAATCAATGCATCGAGAAGAATATATAAAACCCTTCCCTCTCACTCCAATAATTATAAATATCCCTAGTCATTTTTTGGACATTCAAAAATGGGTGATTGATGAAGATAGTATTTTGAGCCAAAAAAAGGAATTTCATGCCACATTTCAAGAGTTTTATACCTTGGATTGACATGTGTAATTTCTAACTTTGCATGATCAGTTTCACATTATATTATCATGTACATGTAATCCATTTTATTAGATTGATACTTGTCCTTCTAGCCTTTAGACTTATTTCTTCTCTTTTCTCTCTCTCATGTTCTATAAG
Source organism: Torreya grandis (assembly GCA_037957365.1). Taxonomy (NCBI): domain Eukaryota; kingdom Viridiplantae; phylum Streptophyta; class Pinopsida; order Cupressales; family Taxaceae; genus Torreya; species Torreya grandis. Next base: position 1,146,772 of record JARHVA010005394.1, on the reverse strand, counting down.
AACTAGACATTTTGGCCTTTGTAATATATGCTCCACCCAAGTATGGTGATGCCCTGCTTATTTGTATATCATGGATCAATAAAGACTATTTATTTTATCTCTTATATGAATATTCATAGTTTTTTAACTTGAATGATTGATCCTACTTAGTGATGACTATTTTTTTCTTAGCATTGTTGTCTCATTCTCTCACCTATTTTTAGCTTGAAATATTTTTCTTGTAGGTCATGTGAAGTGCTCTATGAAGTGTCAAGGTTGAGTGAGTATATTCACTAGTGCCATTATAGGCCTCTTGTCTATTCCTCCTATCTTAAACATTCATCATAAACTCACAATGAAATTCTTATGTGAGAAGATTCAGATTAGAGAAGTGTATTCCTAGTTAGTCTCTTGGTTTCATGTGTGACATGTAACTGGTTGGTAGTTATTAATTAATTGGGTGTATCACTACCTTTGGGATATTTTACTTTTAGTTTTCTCTCCCTTTTCCTTGCAAGCATATATGTAATAATGATCTAAAAGTGGTACATTAAGGGAACTAGTCCTATCTAGAGATTCAACTCATTCTTAGGCTACCCATAGCCTAGAGGTTTTTCAGTTGTGCCACTTGGATGAGGAGAGCTGAGACAACTTCTCACTATTTGAAATTCTAAGTGACAATAGTTTTTGGCATACCCAATGGGACTCATTATAAAATAAGTTGAAATATGTTTAGTTTTTTCTTTCAACACATTAGCCTTTGGAGGCATATATCCAAGAATTAATAGCAACTTTGAAGTTACATCAACTGGTCAATCATCCTAAGTTTTCCTTTTGAAGATTTTTAATAATTTTTCTATGTGTTCTTTCTTCCAAATGAAGTTCCATGGCTATTTTGGGTGTTGAGTATTGTTTTACACAAGTTGATGAGATATATCAAGCTTATGGCATTCCCTATTATCCTTTGCATGATTCTTATTAGACTTGTCATGATCCTTACCATCTCCAATATGACCCTTATAAACCTTGTCATGTGTTGTATTAGTCTTATAACCAGCCTTCTCAATATCTTACTCCTCTTAGTCAACCTTATCAATATCTTACTCCTCTTAGTCAACCTAGTCACTTCTCAAAATAGTCCATTTCAAATTTTAAGAAAAATCTCTTAGGATATAAGAGGTACATGATAGATCTTGACGCACAAATGGGACATGGTCAAGAGGTTCCTATTCATCTCATTCATTAGGTGAGAGATTAATTAGAGATGGTTAAAAGAGAGTGAGCATATATTAAGAGATAAAATTGGTAAAGGCTCACAAGTGAGATGCTAGATGTGAATGGCTTGGTTTCATCATTAAAAGATAAGATAAGAATTCACGAAGAACAACATCACCAAATCTATCAACCCTCATATCCACCTCCCCAAAATTGCTATCAGATATACTTGACCCTTACTCATAAACCTAATCAAGCTTATTAAATTCATCTTTTCCTAATCAGCTAGAAGAGATAGTTGGAAAGACAAAATTGATTTTTAAATCAAACCTTGATAAGTATATTGAGTTAGGAAATAATCAAAATAATCAGTCCATCTTATTAGCAAAGGAAGTAGAATATAAGCCCTCATTTCCATCTCCCATTACATCCCCACCTCAAGAAGATACTTATAAATATGAAATCCCAAGTTGGAGATAAAGTGGATAATTCAAGAGTAAGGAGATTCCAAGTTTCTTGAACACTTTGTCCACTCCTCAAATTACATCACTACCTCAAGAAGAGACTCCTAATACTAAAATATTAAGCTATTTTAAAATAGTATAATCTTGAAAAAATAAAGGGGATATAATCGTAGATAAAGATTGTGAAGTTGAGAAAGAGATTGATCTAATACAAGACCTTCCCACCCTTCCTTAAGAGAACACTTATTTTCCATATCATTCCTCTTTTACTCCTTATCCTCATGATGATTCCTATCAAATTCAAGAGAGACTTTTAGAAGAGAACCTAGCTAATAAAAGTGAAGAGTTAGAGTTTAAAATGATGTTGTTGAGTCAAGGTGTGATGGAAGGTTTAGATCTAAAAGAAGATACCATGCCTAAACACACCCCATATAACCTTCCTCAAGAGAGTGTTGAATATGGATCATATTTCAATGAAGTGATTATCAAATGGAAGGAAGAAGAAAAAAATATTTTATCCCAAGGGTTAGCTCTCCTTCCTCAAGAACTCCCAAAAGGATCCCCTATTATTCATTCTCAATCTGATGTTGAGTCCTATGTTCCACCTCTACCAACTAGATTATCTTGGCCTCACCCTATCACCCTTTACCTTGATGGACTTATGGTGTGGGAACATAAAGAGGAGAATTTGGTTAATAATAATTTAGAAATATTTCTTGAAGAAAAAATAATCTCTAATTATCCTTGGGATGACTTCTTTACAATCATTGGAGTAGGTTATACTCCTCTTCAAGGAGGCTATGATCTAGTCAAAAATGGAGAAGGTAGCCTTGAAACTGAAGTCGGTATGCAAAGAAGAAGCAAATTTTAAAATTTGTACTTTTAATAGGCATATGCATCCCATGATGATATGTTTGAATTCATCAAGATGGGTTACCATTCTCTCAACCATTTAGGAGAAACACATCAGCTTTTGAAGGATAGAACAAACTTCTATTGGCTTCAATCTTCTAAGGAATAAGAACCCACTCCTCTTGAAAGCATGCCTACCGAGAAGATACAAGTTGATCATGAGATGAAGAGTGGGAAAAATTATGAGATATGTGTATAAATTCAAGAGGAATACATTTACATTAGAGGCTTATTGAAGGATGATCTACTTTAGAGTAGATCAAGTGAACTGCTAAGGAATAGGTCTGATCTACCAAGCATCCAATCCAAGGAGAAACATGCTTGACACTATGATTCATCTCATGAAGAAGAAGATCCATGGAACTTTCATTTTGATCCTAGAAAATAAGTATGCTTAATTTCTAGTTTTTTATAGTTGTTTATTTTTTTCCCTAGGTGCTTTGAGCACACATGTGTGTCTTGTTAATGTGTTTGGTTTACTTTGTGTGTGTCCTTTATTTTATGTGGTTGAGGTATTTAGTTGTCTTGTCTTGGTCAAAAAAATTTTGTCAATTTTTAGGTATTATTATATGTCTTATACTTTAGATGACTCCCTTAGCCTATGGATAGGATAAGGCTATTGATCTTTATCATAGCAAGCATGCTACCCTTATGAGTCACCATTTTGTTGACCAAATTTGACCCTACAAGTCAAGTTGGGCCACTATAGGTAAAAATTTGATATTTATATTTTTATATGGGTATAAATTTTTTTCATATCGTGTATTATAAGTCCTTTGATGTCATTTCATGTCATTTTAACCTTGGTCATAATTTAATTAGCCAATATGTCATTTTGAGTCACTTAATAGGAATTTAGGGGTCATAAATGTAAGTGGAATGGTTTTAAGCGTGTCCAAGTGTATTATATTTCCTTAAAAAATCCAATATGTTAGAATCCATATTATTAACTTCAGTCCCATCTGAATCTTGTAGGTCATCTAACTGAAAATCAAGAAACCAACTAAAAAGGGAGAAGTTTGGCACTTGTATGGCCCATGAGGGAAGGTGACACATGGGAAAAGGTTTTGAGATGATTATTCATATTACTCATACTAATGTTAGTTATTTCCATGGTTTTTAAGTTCTAAAAAATGTCAAAAACTATTCTGGTCCACCCTTTTAGACACACAAAAGTGGTCAATAGGTTAATGCTTGGTATAACCAGTTGAGGAGGTTTTAAAACAAACACCTTTAGGGGGTGATATTAAACTAATATATATTAATTTTAAAAAAAAATTATAAAATATTGGTAAAATTTTCTTTATTAATCATCTCTAACAAGTTGACTATGTTTTTTTACTCACTGTTTCCTACACCCTATAGGGTTTGCTTTTATTTGGACAAGTACATACAATACAACTATTGATATTGATTAAAAATGATTTTGGATCACAAATATATTTATACCCATGATAGTTTTCATGTTTTCAAGTGTTTTTATAGGTAAATCATCTTAGGTTTGCAAATTGGTCTCATTCAAAGATGACATGTAGGTTTTCACCATTTGCAAAATCTTCATGTTTTGGTAGTGATTATAGGGGGTGAAAATAATTTAATTATCATGTTTAAAATTTTATCTTTATCTCCTTAAATTTCAAGTTTATTCTCCAAATAAATCTTTATGGAATTTTTAGTCACAACAATCATGTAGTTAGTTTACCCTATGACTATCATACATAGTCAGTCATGGTGAATCACATGTATAGAGCATGTATAACATGTACATAGAGGTGTGATGAAGTTTATAAATACTTGGTATATATTTTATAAACATGAATTAATGATTTTATTATTCAAATGGTTAAAATAATACTATAGTAGTAATACACAACACTTTCACATAACCTTCTACCATTAACATAAACCTATAGGTGTCTTCACAAAAACCAATCATGTTGAGAAGGAGAATTTAAGTCGAGAAAGGTTATTTATAATTAAAAAATTATATTTATAACATTAGATATAGGTCTATGAGTTAATTTAATATCTATATCTCATGTTCACTTCCTAGACTTACATATACTACCTACACAATGGAATGTCCACCTACACGTGGCCCCACAAAAAGCTAGGGTGTCATATGGGAGTGTTAAAACAAGTGATAAAACTCCCTTTTGGATTATAGTATGTTTAAGAGATAATAATATACCCATAACTATTTTTTATTTTTTATTAAAACTATGAGGAACCTTACAAAATTAATGACTATAGATTTAGGGATTAAATACCTAAAACATTAAAACATAACACTTTACCATTTTGTGAATATCTTATGACTAGGTTATCAAGAATCTTGATGTATTTAAGTGGATATGTATTTTATTATCCACATATATAAGGAATTTTCAATGTTTTTATGGTATATGATTAAGAGAAGATGGTTGTTAGAAGTCCTAAAGATTCACCTTTAAGCACTAAATTTAAGCAGTGCCATCTATAGGATTTCAAACTCCAAACTAGCTCTAGCACCCAGGTTGTAAGTGGAACATAGATTTATGATTTAATGAAATTATAAGTTGAAAATTAATATTCAAGGAGAATAATTATCATCAATATAATTTTGATACCATTTTTTAGATCATATACACACTTATAGGTGTCTTTTGCCTAGGAGGTTGACCTACATTTGACTGCAAACTATCACAAGCCCATAGTGTGATATAATTATGAGGATCTACAACATAAGGGCACATATCAAATCACATTTATTCATATAATATTATATGGTTCCCATGGTTTATATTATATGGTTTTTTTAAACTATACAAATGCACCTACAAGACCCTACATAGTCAATTGAGGATGACTATGAGGGGAAAAGAGCAAAAGAGTTAAGATTATTGATGTGGACTTAACATAAGTATGAAATGAATGAGTTAAAATATCTAATAAATTACCTTGTAAAGTTTCAAATAATATTATTAAATTCTCCAAAGTCTAATCCATATTCACACCTATAGTTATAGGTGTCCCTGTAAGACAAAAACATAGTCAACTATAACTATGGTAAGACAATGAGCAAAGGTTGGTATTATTGAAGTTGGAACTGTAGGTATATGATTTTAATACATAAAAAACTGATAATATGGATAATAAAACTCAAATAAGGTCTTGTAACACTATATTCAAATTTAGACTATGCAATACAACCTACATATATGGCACCTTGAAGAAATACAATCATGAATTGTACTCAATCTTGACTAAACATGGTGTGGGGAGGAGTATGTAAGAGTTTAAAGTAATGAAAAGACATAATGCACATTAATTATGATTATGATGATCTATATAGGATATTTATAGTGTAACATGAGAGAGAGAGAGAGAGAGAGAGAGAGATCTAAGGATGCATTTCATAGTCCATTCCTTAAACCCTACAGATAATCAACTACTACATAAGTCTATATTGGGATTTGAAGAAGCTAAGGAGCCTAATGACCTAAACAAGAGATAAAATATTGTATTGATAATATATTTGACCTATATAATCTCCTAAAATTACAAATTTTTCTAGGAAAATAGGGGAATTACCCTCTATTTTGTCTCAAAAAGAGGGTACTCCCCTAGATCACAAATTAGTAGGTCTTGAGGAATGGAGAGAAAGGGATTAACTAAGAGCTAAGTGAAAATTTAAATTAGGTGTGGGAGGTTGGAACACACAAAAAAACATGATAGACCAATCAAAAAGGAATTAACTTCAATAGGGTTCTCTAAACCTTAAAGTATGCAAGCATGCTTGTTAGGCATGGTTAGGCCTACAATCCAAATGGGAGGTCAATTTCACTTCTAGCCTTAGGTATTCATTCCACTAGATTTTTGCATTATTTTAGGGTCATTTCAAATGTGTTCAGGCTCTCAACTTGTAGAGTAAGCATAATTAATCCATATTATGGATCAAAGACAACATTAGGCCTATGTGAAAGATAAGGAGAAAAACTAGAAAAAAAAAAGTGTGTGGATGATTTTTGAAACTAGTTTTTTACTACCTAGTTGGCCCCCCTAAGTGCAACCGATAGGATCACAGATCTAATGGAGGTCACTATAGGTGGTATTACCTCTAAGGATATGTCTAAGAATTTGGTAGTGGATAGTCCATTCAATGGATGGAAGAAGGCACTTACATGTGAAAAGATGTGTCCCTTGAAAGGCATGTTGAGCCTCCCTGTTATCTCAGAGAACAAGGAATTATGTATCCCAGATTATTTGGTGGAGGAAATCATGGCATCCATAGACCTTACACTGGTAGGTAAGTTTTTTTCTTTCCATCCTAATATCAAAATGGTTAGGAAATGGATTTTGTCTAGGTGGAAAGTTAAAGGTAGTGTTTCGATCATTGCCATGGCTAGAGGCATATTGCTTTTTAGATTTATGAATAGGGAGGACATGATCACTACCCTTGCTGGAGGACCTTAGCTATATGGACCACATTCTCTTGCCTTATGCTCATGGAAACCAAGATTTGATCCCAACTCAGACCTCAATAATACTGCCCCTACTTGAATAAGACTGTTAGGGTTCCCTTTGGAATTCTGTGATGAAATTTTTTTCATAGCTATTGGCAATTCTATTGGTCAATATGTCACTTTAGATCATATAACCAGAACAAAGTCTAGATGTGTGTATGCTAGAATTTTTATAAATGTTGAAATAAATAAGACTCTCCCTACGATCATAGAGATAAACTCTAAATATGGGACCTAGACTTAGCCAATTACTTATGAAAATGCTACCACTTTCTGCCAAATATGTAAGAGGAAGGGACATCTAATGACATAATGCATAGTGAAGCAAAGGGGGAGGAAAGATAATTGCTATAATGTAGGGGAGGAGAAAGTGAATAGCAAGCAGGAAATGGAGAGTAATGTGGAAATTCCTGATAATATAGAAAAAGGAGAGGAGGGGAAGGGAAAGGAGGATATCCCTAGTAGTGAAGGAAAAGTGGTCCCAAAGGAAAATATAGTATTGGATGATAGTCAGAAGGCTATAGATAAAGGAGAGGAGGAGAAGGGAAAGGAGGATACAACTAGTAGTGAGGGAAAACTTGTCCCAAATGAAAATATAGTATCTGATGATAGTCAGAAGGCCATATTTAACACAGTCAACACTTTAGAAAAATAGACTAATATGTCTAAGGAATGGGTAGGAGGTAACCTTTTAATAGAGGAAGTCAATGAAGATGAAAAATTTCTAAGGGTTGGATAAGAAGAAGTAACACCCAAAAATCACACTAAAGGAGTAGTAGAACCATAGTCAAACACAGACATTTTCCATGCTCTGGAAGTCAGAGACCAAGTAGGAAACTACTTAGCAACAGGGGTAGTAAGACAAAGTGGTAGTAATGAATAAGAGGAATGGTTTACTCCAAAGAAAAAGATCTAAAAAGGTAAAAAATATGTAGATGTTTGCACTGAGCCCAAACAAGGGAGGCCAACCCTAAGAGAGACAAGACAAAGAGAGATTGCTAGGGAGATTGCCAGTGGAAAACATAAAACACTAGAGTCCCAACCCCCCAAACTCTCTAAATGAGAATATTATCTTGGAATTTGATGGGATTTAACAGTCCCTTAAAGTATTTTGAGGTTAAAAACTGCATTTTAGATAGTAGATTAGATATTATATTACTCTAAAAAGTCAAGATGAATGAGGAGAATTTTGTGAAAATTGCTGACAATATATGGCCTAAGGCAAATTTTTATATTAGTCCTACTGAAGGGGCTTTAGGAGGGATTGTCACTATGTGGAATAGTGCTAAAATCCAAGGATCTCTTATGGCCCATAATAAACACCTCTTGATTATAAATTTTTCCATGAATTCCTTGAATTGGACGTTGGCCAATGTCTATGGACCAAATAACAGAGCTTTGAGACAAAAATTATGGATAGACTTGAGTAGCTTTAGGAATAATTCTCAGAACACTAAATGGATGTTAGCCAAATATTTCAACACTCCTCTATACCCTTCTAAAAAATAGGGTGGAATTATTGATTACTCAGATATCATGTTTGACTTTGTTGAATTCATCAATGATTGGGGATTATTAGACATAGAGATGCAGAACCAAAATTTTACTTAGACCAATAGAAGAAGAGGAGATCAAATGATTCAAGTTAAATTAGATATATTTTTGATATCAAGCAACTAGAATGATTATCAGAATATGCAGGCATAGGCTTTACATAGAACCATGTCTGACCACTGCCTGATTGTTCTCAATTGGAGGGAATATGGACATCATAGACCTCCCCCATTCCATTTTAAAGCTATGTGGATCAAACACAAAGGCTTTAGACAAATGGTGGCTCAATGGTGGAATATTCCCATTCAAGGTACTCCCATGTTTAGAATAGTCAAGAAACTCCAGCACATTAAGCAAGAAGTTTATGGCTGGAGTAAATACAGCTTTGGACAGGTCTTCCAGCAGAAGAAAAATATAGTGGGAAGACTCAAGGCTATACAACAACTGATAGATCAAGGGGATGACTCTAAGGGCACCTTAGAAGAAGAGAATATCCTATCTTCAGAATGGAAGAATCTTATGGAAAGAGAAGAGGATTTTTGGAAACAAAAACCTCATGTTTAGTGGCTCAAAGAGGGGGATAGGAACACTAATTTATTTCATCTCTTAGCTATGAAACATAGGAAAGACAACTCAATAACTAAGCTTGTCGTAGATAATGGTGACATTATTACTAAGGATAATGAAATAGGGGAGCAAGTAAGGGCTTTCTTCTAGAACCTGCTTACGAAAGAAAATAATAATGATAGAATTGATAGATCTATGAATCAGTTCATTAATAAAATCCCCAGTTTGATAATAGAAGAAGATAATCTGGAAATGTTAAAGCCTATATACAAGGAAGAAGTCCATGCTATTTTATTCTCCATGGATGCTTTTGAAGCCCTGAGTCCAGATGGCTTTCCTCCTATATTCTTTCAAGAATATTGGGAGATTGTAGGAGCAGACCTCATGGCTACTATTTGAGATTTTTTTAGATCAGGAAAACTTTTGAAACAAGTTAATAATATCTTCATAGTACTTGTTCTAAAAAAATATCAACCTTCACACCTCACTAAATTTAGACCCATTAGTATTTGCAACATTATGTATAAGATATGTACTAAACTGTTGGTCATGAGGATTCAACCCTTGCTTGGTAAAATTATTTCTTCTGCTCAAAAAGGTTTCATCCCAGGCAAATAGATTCTTGATGTTGTGATCACCACGCATGAGACAATTCACTCCATGGATAAGAGAAGAATCCCTAGGATGGCCCTCAAGCTTGATATTTATAAAGCCTATGATAGAGTCTCATGGACTTTTCTATTCCAAGTGATCCGAAAATTTGGGTTTAATGATAAATTATCTTGCTTATTATGGAATGTGGTCTCTTTTACTAAATTCTTAGTGCTGGTTAATGGTGTTCCTAGAGGGTATTTCTTGTCCTCAAGAGGAATTCATCAAGGAGACCCTCTCTCTCCATATCTATTCATCATTATGGCTAAGGCACTAGGAAGATACATACAAGCTGATATAGTCTCAAAAAAGCTAGTAGGCATCAAACCTACCTCTTCCCTTCAACCTATGGTTACACAATAATTTGTAGATGATACCATCTTATTTGGCATATCATCAGTGATCAAAGCTAGAATATGGAAGAATATATTAAATGATTATGCCAAAGAATCAAGACAAAGTATAAATTTCTAGAAAAGCAATGTGTACTTATTCAACACTCCTAATGAACTTAGACATGTAATCATTGATATATTAGAATGTGCTAAAGTTGGCCTACCAGCTACCTACCTGGGTCTCCCACTCTCAGTCAAATAATTATCTCTAGGTTTTTGGAATGGAATTATGGAAAGAACATAGAGGAAACTTCTGGGGTGGAAAGGGAAACTACTCAATAGTGCTGGTAAGCTGTAACTTCTTCGGGCTTCATTGCAAGGTATTCCTACTTACTTCATGTCTCTTTTTAAAATTCCTACATATTTTGCTAAAAAATTGGAATAGATCCAAAGGAAATTTTTTTGGACGGGAGTGGAAAACAAATAGAGAATGCCTTTAGTCAGATGGGAAAAAGTGTCTTCCAAAATCTCATGGTGGACTGAATATAAGATCCATCAAGAACATGAAAAAAGCCCTTCTCTCAAAATTTAGTTGGAAGCTGATCCATAACAACAGTGAGTGGGGGGAAATAATGTATGCCAAAAACATGCATAGCATAGATGACTCCAACTTTCTTCAACAGGCAGGATTACCCCAGGGGTCTGTGATATGGAACAAAATGCTAAAAAGTAGAAGCCTTCTCAAATAGGGATTTAGGTGCAAACTTGGAAATGGTTGGAAGATTAAATTCTAGGAGGATACCTGGTTAAGGGACAAGGCTCTCATCTCTCAAGGAAATTATGGATAAATTGACGACTTGACTACCCAATTCTTTGGAGATAGGGTCAATGATTATATGGAAAAAAACAATGGGATAAGGAGTTAGAAAAACCTTTTAGATTGCTATGTGCACAAGCCTAAGCTTCTTCTAAGAGTTTGGGAGATCTAACAGTTCATTCAGGAGATCAGAATCCCACTCTTCCCTTAGGAAGATGAACAATATTGGTGGCCAGATAAGAATGGAAAATTCTCTACCAAATCTGCATACCATCTGCTTACTCCTGAAGCTCAGAATAAGGAGGTCTGGAAAAAGGTTTGGAATCATAAACTTATTCCAAAGATCAACTTGTTTTGGTTGGCTACTACCCACAACAAAATCCTTACTCAGGACAACCTTCAAAAAAGAGGGTTTACTTTGGTTAACATATGTTTTCTGTGTGGTTCAAAAGAGGAATCAACTTCACACCTCTTTATCCACTATCAGTTTACTTGGGATTTATGGGGCATAATGCTTAACAACTTTGGTATTGAATGGTTTTTCAATTCTGACCTTAAAGAAGTAATTCTCAGTTGGAACTCAACCTTCACACATCCCTGGATTAAGGAATGATGGAAGCAAGCTCTACCATGTTTGAGTTGGACTTTATGGAAAGAGCGTAATCACATAATTTTTAGGGACACTGCTAGAAATGCTTCTCAGGTGTTTAACTCCTTTGCTAGGACCATATTGGAAAGTGTTACAATAGCTCATATTAGTGTTGTGGAGAAACCTCTATCTCAATTTGAAAGACAAATTGCAAAAAAAATGGAAGGTTTTAAACCTTATCCCTAGGTATGATAATTCCAAAATTTTACTGAGACTTCATACTAAATGGATACCACCTAAACCCAATTGGATGAAACTCAACTTTGATGGGGCATCCAAGTTGAGTGGTAAAGTTAGTGGAGGAGGAATTATAAAGAATGAAAAAGGATGGATGACTGTTGTCTATGCTAGTGGAATTGGTTGCCAGAGCAATAACTACGTTGAAGCTATGGCTTTAATATGGGGATTAAAGTTAGCTATATCCTTGGGAATAAGAAATTTGAATATTTAGGGAGATTATAAGATGGTCATAAATGCCATTAATAAAGCATCCAACATTGGAATCTAGATAAAATACATCATTACTAATATCCAATTTCTTTTACAAAAGTTTTTTGAAGTTGAGATTATCCATACCTACAGAGAAGGCAATAGGGTCACTGATGCTTGTGCCAACCTTGGTCAGCAATTCTTAGGATGGAGGGTATGGTGACAAAGTGCTCATATTCCCTTAAACATTAGGGAGATCATTCAGAAGGAGAAGATGGATTAGGAATGATGCACATTGATGACAAGGATAGCCTTCAAAGGTAGTCCACATGGAGAAGGCCATTAGGGATCTCAGAAAATGATAACCTTAGTACTTCCTTGATTATCATTATTAATTCTTTGTATCATGATATGGAGGCACACAACTCATATCATTTAAACCAAGAGGAAATTATTTTCTAGCATGGGAGTAGACGTCACCGAGGTAGGGCATTTCATAAAATGAGCCTTCACATCCGCATTCAGTGTAAATGGAAGCGATGGATAGCTACTTGCTCAAAGCTGAAGGCAGAAATTGGGAATTTCATCAGCTAGGTCTATAATTATAGAATGGGGGGAGACCACATTCAAACTAAACCTATCTCTTACTATGAATTTAAGGACAATCCTTTAGTCTAGCATTATTGTAAAGAAGGAGGTATTAGCCTGTATTTGGAAAGGCTGAATGGTTATGATGAAAATATGTCTAAGTAATTCACGAAATCCTGGTTGAATAGGTGGGTCATTATGGGTGGTATTAGCTTTGGAATATCTAAAAAGGTGATTTATATGGCCACGGGTATGACCATGCAGGGTTTAAAGCTCCAAAGGAAAACCAAAATCATGGATATGGCTAGTCACAAACTATTCATGGATGAAGGAGAAGAACTCGTCCCATATCAAGGAGGGTTTGAGCATGCCAAACTTCTAGAGCCATGGGATGGAGTATGGTTCATTCTTATGAAGTACTTCACTCTTGAGGGGAATTATACTAGGTTTTATAACTACCACCTTCCTTTGTTAAATCATTTTAGATGCAATGCTATTATCAGCTTTCCTTTCTACTTGATTTCCTCATTGGAACACTCTATCTTGAGGGTGAGGGCCAAAATATCCAAGAATCCAGATATAAAACCTATTCCCCTTCACCAAGGGCTTATTTTTTGTCTCTACAATTTTCACCATGCCCTTGAGCCAAACAGGAATATCAGAGGTGTTAATGAAGACAATCCCTCAAACCCAGTGTCTAGCGATGCAATTGATGAATCATGGGTTTCCCCTACTCCTACCAAAACCAATGAAGCCCCATCCTCCACCCATGTTAAGACCCCTATTAATACCCCTAGCTCCATTGTGAACAAAAAAGGAATGAAGAGGAAGGTTGATGGATAAGAAAAAAATGTTGAAGAGACTATTGAAGGGACTCATAAGAATCTAGGTAGGGCCACGGGGGGCCAAAGTGGTAAAGCCCACAAGCCTTCTAAAATTAGTAAGGAAGGTTTCCCTTTTGGAGTGTGTAGGTCAGGGTAGATCACTAGCAAACTAGCCTCGAAAGCCAAATTTATTGACTATTCCGAAAGTGCTTTAGAAGAAGCAACCTAGGATGAAGAGTTTGAAGAGCTGGAAATCCAAGAAATTTTGGAGGACACTGAAGGGAAATAGGCTTCTTAGGTTGTTGACGTCACTGAAGAGCAGGGTGCTGACTCTATGGGAAATTCTAACAACAAGGAGAAGATGCATGTCAGGGAACCTAGTGAGGGTATAGAGAATGAGATTGATTGGAAAATAGAAATTGGTGCCTTGAAGGACCGAATTCAAAAATTGGAAAAGGTCTTCTCTAAAGGCCTTTAAAATACAATTTTGTCGAATATGTTTATGTTGGAAGTGGTGGGAAATTCTAGGAATGCTAACAATGTGGAGAATGAGAAACTTAATGATCTTGTTAATTATATAGTTATGTAGTTTTGACCTATCTGTATCTGGTCTTTTCATTGCTTATGTTTTGCTTTTGACTATGTTTCTCAGTTGTGCTGTTGTTCCTATGCTGGCATCTTTTGTTTGCCTACCTTCTTGTCTTTTTTGACTGTATAGGGTTCGGCCCCTGGTTTGCCACCTTAATCAAAAACATTAGGCCTATGTAAATGGAAGGAATGGCTTGATTAACCAACTTTAGATGCTCAAATCTTCTTAGAGGTTATGCATGGGGATCTAAGGAGTTTGGATAAGTTGACATGGGTATTGAAAAATAATTCTTGTGAATTTTTTTTGAAATTTCAACATTCTATCTTTATGAACAAAGTTTAAGAGTGGAAATGAATCAAAACCCTTGCAAACTCTTAAAAAGTACCTGACTAAAGAAATGAAGATGGAGATATTCTCTAATGGAATAGTTTTCCTAGAATGATTATTAGATATTGTATGGTAATCTCTCAATCTAATCTTCATCCTTAAATACTATATGGAAATGTATGGATGGAGTAAAAAATAGGGTATTTTTTATAATTTTATGTGTTTTTTAGGTTACAAAAGGAGTCTAAAGTTTCCAATCACATGGAAAGGAAGCTTGAGACTTAAGCTAACTCCTCATGAAAATTTATTGCTTCATAAAAACTACTAATTGTTCCTAAAAACAACTTACTCTTTTCTAGTCAAAACTAGCAATGTGAGCAAGATTGTGAGAAGTGTGAGAAATTCATGTGGAAGCCTATTTAAAGTATACCTAATCAATCTAAGGCAATGAGAGGTATTTTCAAGTTTCATCCACTTTAGTGAATAGATTTTCTTGAGAAACTGATGCCATTTTGGAAACCAAGTGTGTAAGGTGTCTGAAAGAGGAGTTTCTTTGACTAAAGGTAGTGATGCATCACTTACAAAAGATTCCAGATGATTGGGAATTTAACCAATGAATGGAGAAGCATGTTTGAAACCCTTCCCTCTCATTCAAATTTTTAGACTTTTCCCTAGTTAGTTTTGGGATGTTACAAAAGGGGTGAATGATGAAGATAATTTTCTTAGCCATTAAAAGGAATTTCATGCCACATATCAAGAGTTTCATGCCTTGGATTGACACTCATTCTTTTTGAATTTGCATGGTCAGATTCACATTCTCTTCTCATTCACATGTAACCCCTTTTATCATGTTAAAACTTATCCTTGTTACCTTTGGACTTCTTTCTTCTCTTATCTCTCTCATGTTCTATAAGAACTAGAAAATTTGGCCTTTATAAGATATGCTCCACCTCAGTATAGATAATCCATACTCATTTGAATACCATGAATCAATAAATACTTCTTATTTTACCTCTTCTATGACTGTTCTTAGTGTGTTCACTTGAATGATTGATCTTGATTAGTGATGAGCATTTTTTATTTAACATTTTTATCTCATTCTCTCACTTATTTGTAGCTTGAAAGATTCTTCTTGTAGGTCATGTTAAGTGTTTTATAAATTTTCAAGGTTGAGTGAGTTAGTCTATTCACTAGTTCTATTATAGGCCTCTTGTCTAGTCCTCCTACCCTAAACATTCATCACAACCTCATAATGAAATACTGATGTGAGAAGATTTATCCTAGAGAAGTGTATGCCTAGTCAGTCTCTTGGTCTCATGTGTGACACACAGCTGGTTGTTATTTATCAATTAATTTGGTGTATGACCACCTTTAGGATAGTTTACTTATAGTTTTATCTCCTTTTTTCTTATAAGCATAGGTATAGTAGTGATCTAAAAGTGGTACATCAAGGGATCTATCCTTATCTATAGATTCATCTCACTCTTAGGATACCCACATCCTAGAGGTGTTTCAATTGTGCCACTTGAATGAGGAGAGCTGAGACATATCCTCAAAGGGTACAAATCTAAGTGACAATACTAGTCACTTATTAAAATAAAACAAACCTAGAATAACTAACTTGAATTGAAAATATTTCCTCCAAGATCAAATGTAAAGTTATTTGGTCCATAATTAAACCTTGAAATATATTTACCATCTATTGATAAAATCTTCTTTTAGATAATAAAAATTATATATCCATGTCTTTTGGATGATGTAGTTGGGCCTCTTATCTCCATTCTTGGGTACAGGGATTGAAGATATGAACACAAGACCCAATCATATTCCTATCAAATTATTATTTGTTGCATAAATAATGCTATCTTTGAATTATTCATAGGTTGGTCATGATTTGTATCATTCTCATCCAATGATTGAATTGGAAAATTAGCTGGTATGCTTGGATTGGTATCTTCATTATGCTCCATTTAAGGTAATGTCTTGTCAAAGTCTTCATCTTCTTGGTAAGGATTCAAACATGGATGTAATATATAATTAACTTCTTCTTGATTAATATATGCTATAATACTATTTATAAAAAATTCTTCAATCTCCATATGAGGTGGAGATGGACTATCAATCTTTGCACAAAAACTCTCTGAGTCATCCCAAAAGTCCTCTTCATCATGATCAATTGAAAGGACATGATTTTTTTTTGGAATATTACCATTTTAAACATGTTTATCACATATTTATATCCTTTTGATGGAGTCATATAAAATTTCTTGATCTTATACACTTGCTTCATCTTCATATTCTATAAAGAATGCCATCTCAATGTCCCACTAGGTGTGCTAGAACTATTATCTATCTATATAGCACCCAATAGAGATTAGATTTCTCAATTATTACTCATATCTAGACTAACATTAAAATGAATAAAGGTCATGGGATGCCTATATCTAGGTTAGATCTCTAGATTTTGATGAAGATAGCTCCTCTAAAATGTATATTCTAGGATAAACTATTAAACCTATTGATGTTGGGGTGAAATGAGTAAGGAATAAACTAAAAATGAAACATGTATATGATGGTGATGTACCTAATTATTGATTTATCCTTTGTAAACTATGAAACTTGAACACACACACACACATAGATCAAGATTGAATAATTAATCAAAAAAATATCTTAGATCAATCCTAAACACTATTAATTCAAATGGAGGTTTGAAATAATCTTTCATATTAAATGTGTGTGAATTGAGGTATCTAAAGATACTACATATTAATAATCTTCAACACAATTTCTATTCTTCACTCTTCAAGTGACCTGTAAAGGATTAAATCATAGTATTAGGTGAGGAAAGGACTTACAAAAAGAGATATTTATCACACTTATACACAAATAAATGATCAAAATTATACACTATAACCATAAATTTATCTACAAATAAATGCTCTTTATTGATTTCTGGTGCAAGTTACAATTTATGCATTGTATTCATATACCAGCCTGAGGGATACTAAAAATGGCTTCAAAAGCCTACATATATAATAAATTTTTGTAAATATCTAGATAATGTGGCATGGAAAATATAATTATTAGTCTTATCTGAGTTAAATCAAGACTAAATTCCTTTTACAATATCAATTAAAGTCTTTAAAATCTTCCAAGTCTTCAAAAATTGCATGGTCTTCACTTTAGCATTGAAATGGAGATGGTGGGTCCACATTAGATTGTAAAATATTATTTGAATGAAAACACATGCCATTATTTAGATGATAACTATTTATTTAAGTTATTTAACTCTGAAGTGGGATCCTCCTTTTCATGTAAAGTATGAAATATGGATGATCTTGTCAAAAAATCAACCAAAGTGATGTGGACTCAAAGACTAGTCCACTTCCACTTGAACTCAATTTGCATGAAGTGGCACTTGCAGATTGAGATAATCATGATATATCAAATTAAAAAATATATATTCAGCTTTGGAACTCCAAAATTAATCCATTTGATATATTTTCAACACCATTATTTACTTGTTTGATTGACTAATTAGGCCTATTAGGTGAATTAGGCATAATAGCCTAATTAATAAAATTTAAAACAAATTAGAACCTGAAAAAAACATTTTAAAACCTGACAAAAAATATTAAATTATATCTAACTCAACTCCTCCCATCATGAGATAGATGATTTTGATGAATATACTCCTGCCATTCAGTCAACAGGGTGGACTAGGTCTATTTTGTCCCATTTTTTTGCAGAGTGGTCATATTGTAGGAGCTGGTTAGCGAGTTTATAAGAATATTTTTGACCATATTAAAATTTTATTATGAATAAAAACTCTCAATATTCAATCTCCATGAATTGTTTTTTTTCTCACTACCTTGTAACTCATTTTACATGCTTTTTTATCCAAAAAACCTAATTTTTGCCTTGATCCATACATATCCATACAAAAAATTTCCATTTATGAAATCATCTCTAATTTTACTTGATGTTTTATGTTTTTTATGGTTGATCCAAGATATTTATATTTTAATAAAAACCACTTTTCTCAAAACTTTTCACTATCAAGGTTTTGGAGGGTTTTAGAGATGAATCCTCTTACTAATGGTTCATGAAGAAAAATACTCCAAATCCAAGATTATTTACATATTTTTGTATTATAATAACCCCATAAAAATACCTAAAAATATTGTTTTTCCATGAAAACTATATGAGAAGATATCACATGGAGGAAATTTGCATCTGGGATTTTACTTGCATTCTGGACTACCTACGCTCTTAGAGATTGTTCATAAAGAAAATACCTTAAACCAAAATAAATTGTTAATTAATTATAATTACATAGGGTCCTAAAATAATTATAATATAATTTATCCAAAATATTCATGTGGTGAAAGATATGAGCATCTAAATAGGTGGCTTACAAGGGTGTCTAGAACTACAAAATCTAAATTTTCTTCTTGGACTTTAAAATTACTTCTCCATTGTGTCTATAGATATTTAAAAATCATCTAGGGACTTGTAAAATGTCATAAAATTAATATCAAGGTGCCATATTACTTGATAGGTTTAAACATGCTCTTTTAGGCCAAAAATTCACTAGTTTGACCAGTTTGGTAAGGCTACTGATAGGACACTAGAAAGTTTCATATTTTAGGGGTTGGTACTTGGACTTGATAGGATAATTACAAAAAATATTCTGAGAGTGCTTGACTTCAAATTTAAATGGATCGTTTTTGTGAAAAAGTAGGGATATCTTTAGCTTGACAAGGCTTATGCACTAAATTTTGAGAACCACTTGGGGTGAAGCCATAAACATTACTAATCTGATATGAAGGATGCTAAGGTAAATAATAATCATACAAACCAAAAGAGTGATAACACATACAAAATAATGATGACTAGGAACTTGAGATGCTTAAATAATTTGATGAATACTTGAAGTTATTATTGATGTTTACGCACATACCTCCAAAGGTTGATTGGATAAAGAACACCAAAATTATTCACCAATGAAAAATTTAGTAAGTCCCACCAAGCATGAAAAAAACTATTTTGTTATGGGATTACACCCTTTTGGAGGAGTTATTCATGCTCCCCCACTCCAAGTCACAACATGGGAACAACCCCAAGTTGTGGGTATCCTATAATAGAGTTGAACCTCTAGAGAAGGATGACTTCCTCTCGATAGATCACTTATACTAATGTTTTCACTAATAAAAGGGTTATAAATGGGGAAAGGGATATTAATAAATTTAATTAGGTGGTACACCAAATAAAAATTTAATACTCCATTAAACTTGAACCCACACTATATCAACATAAGATAATGCTAGCTCAAACAACCTCACAGACTAGTTGATTGTATAAGTGTTTTATAGACTAGGTTCAAGAAGCAATGAATGAAAACAAGGAGGGGTTATAAGACCCATGATAATAATATATTAATGATATAGATAAAAATAATCCATACCTACAAACAACTTGAAAACACCTTAGAAGAGGCAAGGAAGGAGGATAATGGATATGTAAGAATCTCCTTCACAAAGCCATCATCCACAACTCACTAAACACTGATCCAAGGCAAGAGATAGGGAAAGAAAGTATTTTATTTCATTAAAAGGTAGTTATTAAAAATTATTTATATGGTTTATCCTTATCAAGATGAGCATATCTTGAAAATATATCTTAGAGAGTCCCTTTCTCTTAAAAATTAGAGAGTCCTTGTGGGAATACCAAAATTTGAGAGAATTTTTCAATGTGGAACAAGATGGAAGATAAAGAGAAAGGGTGAAGAGAGAGGTAACACACAAATATAGATCATTAAATGAGATATCATATTTTGAAGAATTCTCCAACATATTTTTATTAAATTAGGGGTAATACATTATAAATAAAATAGCTTTCATTTGTCCCAATAGCCCCTGAATCTTCTCATTGGTCAAGTAAAATAGTAGAGGATAAGAGTTTGTCTAAGGTGGTGAGTAATAATCCTATTTATTAAGGAAAAAATTTAGAGACCCCTAAAAATATAACAAATACTCTAAATTATTTCACTAACAACTATATTTTCATATTGGGAGTCTATGTCATCTTCCACTTGACTTGTTTGTGAAGACACAATATTCATATCTTGAATTTGATAGAGCCATGCTTATGCCTATTTTGAGTAGCTATAGGTACCTATTTATCGAGGGTATGACCATATCAAAATATGAGATACTCTTTTCATTAATCACAAATCCACCCCTATTTTAAAATTGATCATAGGTTTACTATAGATGAAAACCAATCCCATTTGTTCATTTTCATATAGCCATAATTACAATGGAGATACGTAGGTCGCTTGATCTCATTTAAATAGATAGATACCCATATTTGATCTCTATTAGGCCTAGAAAGAACTATTATTTCCTATAATAATTTATGGAAGCTAAAAACTTATCATACACATGGATCACATTCAAAATACCATGAACATAGTTATAAAACATTACTACAATCTCAATGAACAAGTTCTACAAGTTCTAAACCCTCACACCAACTAAAAACTAGGATTTAATGGCTACAATTTGAGATATATATTCCATCTCAATCTAGATTTCATCTAGATCTTATCTCTATGCATGTCCCTATCTAGGTTCATAGGATCTCTTGATCTGATGTGTTTACCTATGTGGCATCCCTACCACAATCTTTATCATTTTTTAAAATATGAATGTTGCTTCTTCTGATACATGTCACCATTTTATGCCTTTTCAGATTTTATTGAATTTAATCCATTGATATTTTATTCAACTTTATAAAATTAGGACACTTAGAAACCCTATGTTTAATCCCAAGATTTTTCCATTATTCTCCATTCACCTCACATGTTTATACCACATGTTGACTTCATGTGTAATCTAACTCATTAACCTTTTTACCTTACATGTACCATCGATTCCCTTGGTATGATTTAACATGTTCCATTTATCCTCATATGATTGATCAAACATGAATCATGGATACATTAAGTCACCATGATTGTGAAACTTATCATTGGCATGTTTAATCTTAGGATACACTGACCTTTTGACTACAAGCTCACCATTGATCTTTGATGCATAATTTAATGCACTTCATTAGATCTTCTAGACCCATTGACATAATTGATATCCCACTTTCCATTGGATATTGACTTCAAATTCCATGATTTGGACACTTATCAACCCCAAGTTTATCTTTAATATCCTTTGGGGTTATTTGAATTCAAATGGATATTCATCATGACTTTTATTTGACATCCCCATGTAAATCTCATTCTACTAGTTCAACTTTTAGGACTTGTATCTTGAGATAGAAAACTCATCAAGATACCAATTTCATAAATAATGTTCAAGGCATGAAAAACATTATGTCCATGTGATATTTGACATTGATTGATTTCCCAAGTGTATTTATTAAATGTGTAACCAAACTGACCTATCTATTTATGCATGATGTATGATGATGGTCTCACTCTTTTAAGATTGTGTAAATCATTTTATCATTCATTTAATTAAAAAAAATTCTTATTTTATCCATCCAAGCAAAATCTTAGTTTGTGGGCTAAAATTGGCCAACAATTACCAAGTGGCACAATCTCATGAACCTAATTCAAAGATTAGCAGTAAATGTTTAAATAGTATAAGTGGAAATTAATGGATCAAATTTGATGCAGCTTCAAGGGGCATGATATGATGACATGTGTCTAAGGAGATAATTATCACATTTAAAAAATAAATGATCTATATGACAAGGCAATGCCACATAGGCATATAAATTGTATTGAAAGATATTATAGACCTGAGCATGTGAAAGGTATAAATATGAGATCCAAACTTGACTTAAGTAACCAAATATCATATTTCAAACTTGCTTTCCACCATTAAATATCTATGTAAAACTTCAAAAATCCTTATAACATATAGAAATCCCTAAATCATTCATAGATTCACTATGTTGAACTGAGAGAGTTAAATTATCATTTTTAAAATAATATTTTAATTGGGATTATACCAATGGTGACCCATAGACACATTTTGAATCATATAGTTGAGATATACCTATCATCAAATGTATAGGGTCAATTTTTCAAAGACACATAGATTATAGCTGCTTCATTAAGCACTAGAGATAAGAATTACATGAGCCTATTTTTGAATATTGAAAATGAGTGAGTTATAACCAAGGAAGAAGAAAATATCCTTCCAAATAAGAGAATTTATGATGATATTGTGGCTATTTAGATGATTGTACTACATTATGCTACTTCTAAACTTGAGGTACTTCATTGTATCGATGTTCTTGGTTTACTTTCCAAAGAAGCTAAAATAGATAAAGGTATGTTGATTAATGAACATAGTCTAAAGAAAATTTCTTACATATCTCCAATTGCCTTTGAGACTTACTATAAGATACCTAAGCCCTATATTAACCTAACCTCCATTAATTCATGGGATAAAAATCACAACATGATGAATATCCTAGCCAAATAGTTGAAATTAGGTAACCAAGTTATTGTAGATCTTGCAAAGAACATCCTTGTTAGTCAATTTAAACCTAGGGTTAGAATGGTCATGTCCATAATAAACAAGTTGTATGGATGTGCACATACAACACATGTAGATCCAATGTGGGTCCATGTGGTATAATTCATCATTAAATAAGTGTTGGTTCCTGCATTAGGTGAAATTATTAGTATCTTCCTAAGTATATAGATATATGGGATCAAGAATAAGAAGATGATTGAATTTTACATTTCATATTTTTTATATTCCCTATGTGGAATGAAAAAGATCCCAAATCAAAGAGAATCATCTCCTAATGGCACCTACACTATTTCTTAGTATTATTCCAAATTGCACATCTATCAATATAGAGACCATATTTAATTTATCTATGATTATGTTTACCCTACATTGACTAAAGATATAGATGGTATTCCTATGATGATAATAATATATCTAATCAATATTTATATTAAATTAATAAGAAACATATGGATTTATATTAATTACATAGTTATATGGATTGAAGGAACTCAAACTTCCCCTCTCAAACTACCAATTTATATACCTACAAAATTAGAAGAACCAGAGGTGAAATATCAATTATTCAATGGGATAGATGGTTTTTTTAGTACCAAGAGAAAGGGACTTATGCATAGTTTTCCTATGATAATTGACAAGACTATTTTTAGATAGTAGGATCACATTGAGGCTAATTCAAAACATAAACTATCTTTCAACTTGTAAATTGATGACCATAGAAAATAGGAACCTTATGGCAAGGTAAAGGAACATATAAGGATCAAAGATATTTTTAATGTACCTTATGATCATGAACCCAATGGATTTGATTTTATATAAACTAAGTCATCTACTTACTATGAGGTCACTAGAATATTTAAATAACACAATATAAAACCTAAGTCTAGATCAAATAAAGATCCAAAAAATGGAGGATAGGTGGAAAGTAAGTTCCAAAAAATATCATTTGATAGAATTTTTTTCTTATATCCTTATATAAATAGATAGACAAGTAGAACATAGTCCTGAAGGGAGAAGGCTAGGTGAAATTTCTTTTCATTAATAAGCTCCCAAATTATCCAAAATAACAAATCAAGGGTTACTTCAATAAGAGGTTTATAAGATATCTATAGATCCTCATGAGTCTATTGAAGATGCAATTAGATATTTTATCTATGAAATATGACATATATTTATATGTAGAAGATATAAGTGTTGAGTAAACTAAGCAAGATAAGGAAAAAGAGAAGTATTTAGACCTATTATCCATTGACACTCCCAAGAGGAAAGTTGAGACTACCATTGCATCAAAAGCTCAGAAACCAAAAGTGGCCATCACACCACCTTTGGAGAATATCAATTTGTTTAGTGAGGAGAAAATCATATATGAACCACCTATTCCTGAATGGTTCATTTATGAACCAAGGTTAGAGAAACTATCCATTGCATATCATCCATGGGCTCTTATAAAAGATACTAACATCCCTATGTAACAAGAATTGAATCCTTGCATCATTGATTTACAAGAGGAAGAGGTAAAGAGATTAAATAATCTAAGTTAATTAGTTGACATAAATATAGGAGTGATAAGTAATCATATGGGTTAATCTTTAGTTAGGGTCAAATATGATCCAGATACTACTGGCTTAAAAAGGTTTATTAAGACACTAGTCATGGAAGGTGGTGAAGAAGTTTTGCACCAAACGGTTTTAATATTATCTCATTTAACTCAAAAAAGGATAAATACTAGGGGAGGATCCTATTTTTGAATCACATGTCCTATATTAGCACAATCTCATGCAGAAATGTTTCAAGATGCCATAAAGGGCCTAAAGTAGGGAAAAAAGAATCTAGAAGAACAATCTATTCTATCAATTCGAGGGAACATTTTCAATAGATTTGAAGTAGTTATTTATGAAATATTTAGTTATTTGAAGACAATTAGATAAAAAATAGATGTGGTGAGAAACAAGTACTCCATGGCTATGCAATAGGTTAATCAATGGAAAACTTTAGAGACTAAGGTAAAAGAATTGATCAAGATATTGATAGGTCATATTCTTGAGTTTAAAATAGTCAGCTTAGAACATTTCAACATGGCCATGATTATCTATTTGGAGAAGATAAGGGATGTGAATAAATGGTCCAAAGGCATGGAGGTAACTTAAAATGACTACAATAAGTTAAAGAATAAAATGGTGTAATTATTGGGGAACTTGATCAAATATCCAACAATACTTAGTCTTATGGTCTTGATAACTGATGAGGAATTACAACACAAGGCTACTCAATTTATCTAATAGGTGAATAACAAAATCCAAGTCACTACAAGGGTAGATAATAAACACATCTTGGACATGATACTATTAATATAAGAGAAGATAAGCAATGCTAGAATCATTAAATAAGCCTTATACAGGGTTGATAAAGACATCAAAGAGTTGGCAAGGTAAGAAGTGGAATTTTTCATGAAGCTAGTTATCAAGCTCAAGTTCATTGATACATAACATGAAAAATCCATGAATTTTTTACAACAAAGTCAAAAGGCTATAAAAATAGGGGTGTCTCAAAGTTAGCTGAGTTGACTAGTATATTTTTTGGTACGAAAAAACCTTGTAAATCATTAGAAAGAATATTGTATTTTTGTAAAATCATGAACAACTTGTAACATACATGGCTTATAAGTTAGTCCATTTGTAAAGTGTCATTGATTATAGCATACTTTATAAGGATAGATATCCTTGACACTTGAATAATTATCATTTGATTATGACTAACCAACATACCTCACACTCTTCCATAAAAGGAGGTATTGTCATTTGTAAAAAGGAGGAAGTTTCTAGAATTTTTTTTTGGTATATTTTAGAGTAAGTAATGCAAGAAATGGAATTCTACAAATATTATCTAATATTTGTTTGTGTGACTGTTATCATGGTTGCTTCCTCAAATATTTGGTTTGATGTTTAGATTTATTTTCTTTCATGAATTATAGATGTGCATATGTTAATGCATAATTGTTAATTTGAGCTTATGTTAGGTTGGCTAAAATAATTTAGATTAATTTCATTTTCCTTGATTTTATTGAAGATGTGCCAATGCAATTTTCTCATATAAGTAAATTTTTAAAGTGAATTTTATTTCTTATTTTCATTATTTCAAATATCCTTAGATATTTTCCTGGTATATGATAGGATCTATGCTTTTCCTAATTTCACATCATATGCCAATTTGATTGTATGTCTTTGATGAAATTTAAACTTTATTAATATTTATATGTTGAAAATTAGTAACATCATTCTTTTTACCCTATCCTACATGTTTTCTCTTTATTTTGATAAAATCACTATAGTTTAACTTTTAATTATATATATTCATGTTAGATTAGGGTTTAGACTTTAGGTTTTGATCATTATTCATTATACTTTGCTCATATTACTTTCATCTACATAGATAAGATTTAAGACCATGGTTTATACCAATAACCATTTACATATGCATTTTGTGAATAATTATATATCTTAGCTACTACTCCACCAAAGATATTAGGAATATTAAAACCAATAACTCATGTCATAGATTATTTGAATCTAGAAATGAAAAGAATTTGATAATCTATATAAACCCTATGATACACTTTCATGCATCAACACTTGAAAAGAAGAGGGAATATAAGAGATGAGTTATGGGAGAGATCTAAAGTTTTAATCTTGAAATTGATCTTGTTAATCTCATTGTCATTAGAATATATATGGTTAGGAGGCATATTCTTTATGAGTTTAGGATGACCATTGTAACCTCAGGTGGAATTTATGGGAAAGTTAAACCATTGATATTCACTAAATGGAATGATTGGTAAGGGTTCAAGGGTAGGAATCTTGAAAACACAATGGTTTTTGAATTATTAAAAATTCCAAGGATTGTTGTCACCTTGAATCCTGTAGATGGATCTATTTTGAGGAAATTTGATGCATTGGCAGGTGGAAGAGGTAACTGCTCTCATGTGATGAGTCCATGGCCTACCAATTATTTTTTTGTAATATATAATAAATTTAAAGATCATCACCTTCACATGAATGGTGACAAGTGGGATGATAATGGGGAGCCACACATAACATAAAGGATGAATTTGCCTTCAATAATAGCCTTAACATGTGTTTCTTATGGACTTAAGATTAAATTCAAAATATCCAAGTTTTTTGATAAAATCAAGAGAGGTAACACAAGTGATATAACCATCATCAATCAAGGCATATTTGACATAGCTATCACAAATTTGTACACTAATGAAGAGATGAGGATCATTTTCTTAAAGTATAATCTCATCAGGGATTATATAAGTAATGGGGAATTTAAGTTAAAGATAAGTGTCCATTATTTAATCAACATGTATGGACATATCTTTGCACTATTATAAAATTCTATCTTTGTATCTAGATAAGGTTGCTTCACGTTCTACTAGGGGAGGATAAGTGATGTGCATTTTGAATAAAACTTACATGAGATAGTTATGATTATGTGTAAAGGTCCACATAAGTTAGATAAATGGGATTTGGGATGGGACATTAGTGAGTTCCATGATAGGATCCCACTAATCATATACCATAAGAAGATTATTGGAAAGAGGTGCATAGTGTTAAAGGAGGTCCTTGGAAGGATGAGCCAAAGTGCACGTGAATTTATGTTGAAAAGAGGTAGAAGATTAAATGGGAGGACAAGTTTATAGATTATGTTGAGAATATCTAGTAGTTGATGTAGATGTGGTTTTAGAATTATTATAAGAAGTGTTGATAAAAGCTTTAGTATAATTGGTAATAGGTAAAGAAGTTGGAGGTATGGTAGAAATAGTATGAGAAGTGTTATCCAAGGGAGGGGTTGGATTTGGTTCATAAAAAAATATAAGGTCATATTTCACCAACTAATATAAGTGAGTTGGAAAATAATATTGGATAACATAAAATGTATGAGACAATAGAGGTGTGTCGATGGGTTGAGAATAAATTAAATCAACCACCCTTCACATATTATTAATATTAACAACATTCACTTCAATATTTGGGTCATGAAGAATGTCAAAATTATTGGTAGAAGGGGTAGGATTTTCTTGTTTGTCTAGGTGATTTAGAAGATGATCTTTATATATGGCCAAATGAGCACTAGCCTAATTCAAAGCTTGATATTTAATTTGTGTTTCATGGGATTTGAAAGTAATGTCATAAGCTTGTTGGCAATAATTAATGATAAAATCATGGTTAAAATTGAGACCAAGAAGGAAATACATAGCTAAATTATGAAGTTTCCTATAGGTTATATACACATAATATTCTCAAACTTTTATCACTTAGTAACACTTTATATCTTGTAAGAACCTATTGAGTCTTAATCTCTTTGAGTGTACACCTTAAGGGGTGCACTAGGAAATGGGTGGGTACACCATTAGTGCTTTGAAGGATTATTATCCCTTTTTCCACTTATTATCTACCCATGTGTATTCTAAAAAACTTATCCCTAACTTGTTCTTCTTTATTGCACACTCCTCCAATAATTTCATACCTCTTATCCCCCTATTCCTAGTCTTAACCCATTTTTGAATATTTATTATAATAGGTTGATTTTGGTGGCCTTTAATAGTTTTGGGTAAAATTAATTTAGGGTCTAGGTTGACTCTTGGCTGACCTAGCTCGTGACCTAGTGAATTCATGTCCAAAATTATGTTAGGTTGACTGGGTCAACCCTATCAACCAAAATTTTTAGAAGGGATTAGGGTTAAATCCACCAATATATATATATATATATATATATATATATATATATATATATAATATCAATTCACCATTATTTAGATAAGACAAGTAAGATATGTTTCCCATTTTCTTATTGACCATTTTACTTGAAGAGTAAGCATAGGGTTTCATACTTTCTTTGGATATATGGATCTTGTCTTGTGGAGAAGTATTTTAGATGAATTGATAGGTTGTGTAGCCTAGAGATGATCTATTTTTTTCATCATTACATACCATAATAACCTCTTCTAAAGCACCTTGGCAAAGGGAGAGATTAAGGCTTGGTGGGTTCATCTTCAAAGGTAAGTGTTCATAACTTTGTTCCTCCTTTATAAGATTAGATAACTATGCATTTTTATTCTCTTCTATGCATTAGGATTCCATATATGATGGCATGAGTATATGTATTCTACACATGTTTAATTTTGTTGTTTATTACCCCCAATTTGTGCCACAAGATTTGGGGAGTGCTAGATTATATTTTACTTTACTTGATATTAGTTTAGTGAGACATTAAAACATAGGAGCTAATTAGGGTTATTGCATGATTGTGCTTGATCAAAGGCTTTGAAACCCTCCCTATCATGTTTTATTGTGGTAATATATCCCCTAATTTGGTCTATGATATCCCCATATTGGTCATGTTCCCAATTATCTATTGTGTCCCCAATCAGAAGTGTATGGTATGATCTATCTTCTCCAAGTTAGGATTAATTGATAAACATGATACATTTATAATTTCATACATTCTAGTAAACCTGACATGAATCTAATCTTTTCAAGTTTTATCTCACATTTTCACTATTTTTTCATTTATTTTTATTTATTCTCTATATTTTTTATACTACATCGAGAGTGCCAATATAGTTTTAACTTTTGTGTGCAAGTTTAACACATAGTCACATTAATAAAAATATATTATATTTGTGTAGGTTCTTCATTACGTATAGGATATAGGGTTTAATATATTAAAATATTATAGGTTTTTCACTTCTAGGTTCAATCTAATAGGTTGACCTAGTCAACATAGTACATTTCTAGAAAACAATCTAGGTTGATATTATGGAGAGTTATTTTGATAGGCTTTAACAGTAGGGTTTTAAAGAACTAGGTTGACCTAATTGACTTAGTATAAATTTCAAGCAAATTAAGTAAAAATTTTGCAAATTTAAACATCTTAAATTCCACCAAGTTTAATTTATCTCTTTCTCTTTCATTTCTATTATTCATTATAGTTATATTTTTCATAGTTTAGAGTTTTAAAACTTCCCCTATACATTAAACTAGGTTGACACTATCAATGTAGTTTTGTTTTTTGTCTTCTATATAGAAAAATATGTTGAAATTTTCAATGTAATTATTTTTTATATCCTTGATTTTGTATCATATTCATGACACTATTTAATCTATTCTGTAATCTATGCATACACTATCATCTAAAATGACATTGTACTATGGTTCAAAGTTGGAATTAACACTTATATCATAGTAATTGTCTCCCACTTTCATTTCTTTCTTATTGCATTATTAGAATAGATCACATTGCATAAATTAGGTTGTTTTTAAATATACCATTTAGTTTCACTATTTTTCACTTTTATGCACACACTATCAAGTCAAAAAATCTTAAAACACATTTAAATAATTGTCTACCCAAGGCCTACATACTTGGATTTTATTACCAAGGGGGAAGCCAACCTGGTTTTCTATCCAAGTATAAACACATGGTTAATGGTATACATTGACAAATTACCTAACATCCTTATCAATAAAGTGTGTAAAGTGAGGGGGTAGTCCCCAATACCAAGCTAGTACCATTGTCAATATAGATCCCTTTCAACCTAAGCATCCTAAAACCATCCTTAGATTGATTTCTAGTTCCTTTCTTACAACCAACTTCGTATCAAATCTAAAATCAAACTCTAATAAATCTAAAAACATTAAGTATAACCACTTAGTTATCATTTAATTTCCAATTTGATTGCTTGTTCTTTGCTTAGTTGTATGTTGTATTACCAAAAACTTTCATAGACCAATGTTGGTGTAAGGTTTTGTTTTATGTGCATCAATTAGATCATCTAAATTTGACACAATTGATTATGTTTTTTCCCTTCATTTATTGATTTGAAAATTATTTGAAATAAATTCTTGTTTGTGCACATAGTTATTCTGCTCGACACAGTCTCTTACAGGGTATCTATTTTCCTTGCCTACCATATTAGGTTGATTGTGTTAACATAGTATTCTTTTTTACCACCTAGGATACTGAAATAGGTTAACACTATCGACTCTATATCTTCTTCCTACCTATTTTCTACTCAATATATAGAACTAGGTTGACCCTATTGACTCTATATCATCTCCCTACCTATTTTCTACCCAAGATATAGAACTAGGTTGACCCTATAGACTCTATATCATTGTTTTTCCTATTTTTTGTCAAAGATACTAAACTAAGTTGACCTCATCGACTCTATCTCTTTTTCATCCCTATTTTCTATACTAGGTTGACCTAGTCAACTTTGTACTATTATCTACCTCTTCTTATTTACTTTATTTCACATCACTCTTGATTTATCCAATCCTTCTTCATTATGAAATTCTTGTTTGAAGATAACACTAAGTTAAATTTAATGTATATGATAAATTTTACCAACCCTCATAGGGTCTCCCATAAGAATCTTAGGGATCCTATTTTAGATGTAATCAATGTTCACATATCCACTCACACAAAAAACTATAGGACCTATCTTCATTAATATTCACTTCATAATCCTCTTTTATCACTTGAAGATCAAACCAAATTAGAGTGTACCCCTAAAATGCTCTTCTTATCTCTAAATTTCCTTAACATCAAGTAAACAATCCTTCTAACATCTACCATCTCATGATTAGTGTCCATGATGAAGAGCCTCATTCACTTATTCCACATTCTCACATGGATTTTGGGATGTTAGTTTATTTTCTTCTCACTCTCTTCCCTCTATTTTGATCGCTTCTCATACCATGACTTCTTCTTCTTTGACTTTTTCTTCTTCCATACCTAATATCTGCACTACCATGGTAGGTTCTAAAAATATTGGGACTCTTTCAAGATCCACTCTCCTCAAGGCTTCCCCTAGTACATCATTTTATACTCATGGTAATCATGCTTCTATTACTACTCTTTCTCATCCCTCTACTAGTCTATATTTTGTTACATAAGAAAAAATTTCCACTACTACCTCACATTCTAACAAAATTTTCTCATTCTCTTACTAATACCAATAGTGGCACCTAAGCCAATAATTCTAATTCTAATGCTTTAACTAATTACAAAAATGAAACTCAAACCCATAAAATTTTATTACAAATACTTAATCAAATGAATAATTTTTAATATCATAATATAAAGCAAATGATGTGAATACAAAACCATGTTATTTAGCTTCAAACCCACCCTCAATAGATACCATATGGCATGTATAATCAAAATGTTCCCCCACATTCTCTTTATGATTACCATGGCAATCTCATCCCTCAACCTCCTCTTATTAATAAGACAATCAAGCATCTAAAAAATGAGCCTCTTACATCTCAAATTGATAATATTGATATAAGATGTATCACCCCTATCATTTCTTTTAATGGGTCAACTAATCCTAATCTTCATCTAAAAATATTTATAAATCTATATAAAAATTGATTCAAATTAAATACCTTTGTTTCTATGAATATATTATCCAAAAATCTCATAGGTGATGCTTTATATTAGTCCAACCAACTTAAAACTCCTATTACTAGTTTAGAAGATTTAGTAAATACTAAATTCCAAGAGTTCCAAACTAGTCATCTTCCTAATAATGCCTTGGCCCATTTTATCAATTGTAAATAACTTGAAAATGAAAATACCCAAGATTTTTTTAAAAGGTGGAAAGCATTGTCAAATAAATGTGAACATAACATGGCTGATGATAATATTTTCCATCTCTTTACTAATGCCCTCTTTCCCAAGTTGCAATATCAGGTCTGCATTCTCTCTTCATATAATTTGGAGGAGGCTATTGACCAAGAAAAATGTAAATATTTCCTTATGCATTAATTCAAGCCACCCTAACCTTCTATGGGTCTTCGTATACTATTTAAAAAAAAATGAATCATCATGATACTAATGATGTTGCCATGAACTCTTATGACACCATTCACACTATTCAAGTTGTTGTTCCTAACCAATCTTTAGAACCAACTCCTCTTCCTCAACAATTCCATAATCCTCATTTATATTCACCTAATAACATCAATGTTAACAAACCTTTATCCTTATCCAAATTACTAAAATGTCTTCCTAGGCCTCTTCCATGAGAACTTGATTCCACTTGACCTGTGAAATCTTGGTATGATCCCAATAAAATTTGTTGGTTTCATACTAGTCGGGGTCATTCTCATGAGAACTATAGGTAGTTTCATAATTTGGATATTGATTTTATTGTTGGTATTAATTTTGATCATGATTTTATCATTTAGAAATGTCAATAGGACTATTACATTGATTTTAAAGATCATAAAATAAACACTAAATCTCAAGCTTTAAATCAAGTTAATGCTCATTTAGACATCTATAAAGACCATATTCTAAATCACCAAGATAAATAAGATAAGCCCACCCCTTATACCAATAATGTTGATAGTTTTATTGAACCAACTCTTGAAGAAAGTGTGGTTGATATGACTAATATGTGAAGTCTTGTTACTTTTAATGATACTCAACCCATCTACACACCTCCATTGTCTCACATGTTTTATGTTATCCAAGATTCTTCTCCAACTACCTTAAATGAGTTGGGGAATGATGACCTTATAAATTTTATAAACCAATTCAAAATAATCCATTAGGTAACACTTCCCATTCTATTTATACCATCCCTCCATATTATTTACCTAACACCAATGATACTCAAGATTCTATCAACACTTCTAATGATTCTTAAAACCAAACTGCACCAATTGATTCATATTCTCAATATAATTTACAATATTTTTATAAAATTTTTCCCTCTTATCAATACAGATTCCAATGTACTTCAGTTCCTCCTTCTGAGGACCTCCTCCAACACTATGTACCTCTCTCTAATAATCTTATCATGGGTTATGATGAGTGGGATCCCATCACAAAGCTCACTAATATCTAATCCCAAATCGCAATTATTGAATGTATGAGGACTTATCTACATCATCAAAACCATATTATGTATATTTTATTTGAAATGAACATCCCTCATCCTACCCTAATAGGACATGAAGTAACCTTATCTGGATCTGTAGATAACATATTGTAATAATGCAAAGAGATATCCATACATATTGACAAAACAATACACTTCTATTTCCCTCAAATTTATCATTAATTCCATGATTCTTGATGAAATTATTCTTCACATAGATGATCTTCCTCTATTAATTAGTGTCCAAATTTAAAATATCCAATTCAAGCATGCTTTGATTGATGAGTGTTTTGATACTTGTGTTACCTCTCTCAATTTTATCAAAACCCTTGGATATTTTCAATGCAATCTCAAATACACATATAAGACATGTCAAGGATATGATTGAAGGTAAATGCCTCCTTTAGGTTATGTGTGGCTTCCCATTACCATCCCACCTATCACCATTCATGCAAAGGTGATGATATTTACCTTTCCTCTATCTTTTAACATTCTTCTTGGTAGGTCATGGATTCACCACATGACAATCGTTACTTCTTCCACCTATTAATGTGTGAAAATAGCTCACAATGGATCTATCTATAGGATTCAGGGTGACACTAACCCTTGGAATTTTAAATAGTTCCAATACCATGGACACTTCAAGATTCATACTCTTGAACCTTTGCCAAGTGTTCCATTTTATGAGTCTCAAGAATTCAACTTCCCCATCAATTCCACTTGAGGTTACAATGGTCATCCAAAACTCATTGGGAATATTCCCCCTAATCTTTTAGATTTTAATGATGATGAGCCTAATGAGATAAATCTCAAAATTAAAACTTCTTATTTCTCAACTTCTCACTTCTTTGCAACCCCACTCTCATCAATCTCCTTGTGACAACATTTCCACTATCTTAAGTAAGACTTAGCATTCCATTCATCACACCTCATTAGATGACAATATCATCCATAAATGCATCATTGATCTTCATACACCTAATTATGATGATGGTTATGCCTTAAAAAATCCATTCTTAGGTGGAGTTTTTTAAGCTTGTGATGTTAAGATTATCCATTATCATTTTTCTTTGATTTAGTCTTTATTTATATCTTCCCATATTCCATCACATATACTTACTAATTTTATTAATTGTCCTTATTATCATAGGGTAGAGATGTTGCAGACACCTCTAATTTCCAAATAACCTCATAGGAGTATTCTTATATATCATGCTATGATTAGGACCTATCACTTTGTTAGGTACCATGACCCATATAGCCTTCTTATCCCTAAGATGTGTGCAACTATCCTTCAACCTTCTTTAGACATTGACCCTCCCTTTGTAGATATTTCTTTGGAGCCCATTCCCACTCTCATTTTTTCTAACTCTATCCTTACTTTTTACCCGACCCCTACCTTAGTAGATCCCACTTTAGAGACCATTCCTACTCCTACTTTAGCTAAGTCTATCCTTGTTTATGATCCCATCACTCCTTTCATTGAGACAAGTCCAATCCCTTAACCACCACCACATTATCTTGGTGATGGTTGGATTCCTTTACCATAGATGGCTCTTTTTCCCACCAAATGGGATGATGAGCCTTCCAAAAGTCCTTTTACTTATATTACCCCTCCTCCTATGAATACCTATACTAAGACTAGTCACAAGTGTTTTTGTTGCTTCCATGGAACAGATAACCATTCATCCACACATTATTGTTAACTATGATAATATATTTGCACTTTGTATCCTTCTACCCCTCAATACTTAGATAGTGCCATACCTCCTTTGAAGGTAATACCTGATTATATTCTAAAATATGGATATATGTACTATCTTTTACACTAATTTGATAACCATCACATCAATCATTACTGCATCCCTTAGTAACATCTTAAAGATTTCTTTTAAAATATTCCCACGCTATTTACCATTCCTCCCATTGGTCATTCCTAAAAGAGGGCTACCCATTATTCTCTCATGGTTCTACCTCCTATGGTTTAATTTCCTCATGTGGTCCATTTTCACCTCATATTCCTCCACCAGTGAATCCTTCACCTATGGACCTTCCCTCACCTATGGATCCTTCTCCACATGTGAGTCCCTCACCTATGGATCCTTCACCACTAGTGATCCCTTCATCTCTTATAGAGTCCACTCCCATGTATTATCTTGAGTATCCCTTGCCTGATATCCCTCCTCTTCATGATCTATTAAACATTCCTACCTTTTCTATTGAGGACATTAGACATGAAGTATTTTCTAGTTTTTTCTCAAGATATATGAGACATTAGCTGTAGTTTGCATCTAACTCCATAGAGACTTATCAAATGTTATGGATAATGTGTGTGGAAAAATCTTATAGTACTTATGATCACATGCAAGGTTTTCTTACATTTTCATATGAGTTGGATGTGTGCTCAAACTTTATCTTTATCTATTTGTTATATAATTTGACACTATGTCAAATTCTTATTTATATTACACGGTGACTTTGATTTCACACTTTATATTTATTATAATGATTGGAAGGATTTTCACTTGTTATATGTTTTGAATAGAAAAATGTGGAAAGAAACAAGTGTCATGATAGAAAATCAACACGTGGAAAAAATATAAAAAGTTTATACAATTACTTTTTAAATTGAATTAATCTATTGAGTTGTTAATGGGTGTTGTGTTACAGATGTGGGACCAAACTGGCCATTTATACACATTACCTTCTAACCGTTCAACATCTAATATGATCAACTTTTTGATATCATTCTACTAATGACACTGAGATATATATCTCTTATTTATTACACATATACATGATTATCCCATCATGATAATATTTTATTCATAATATCCAAATTATGGTTTTTTAATTATTCCCACAGTAATTTATCTATTTTCAAATTATTCTTAATATCCTATTTCTTATGGTTGTTAATAACCATGGGATAAGTTTAAAATTAAATCATATTTAATTAAATCCTAATATCCTACTTTATGGTTTTATTAAACCATTAGATAATCTTATGCCAAGTACCAAATTCACTTATCTCCACTCCCATGTGGATGGTTATTCATGGTCTTTATTTACCAATGGATATTTTAAAAACTTCATGCCATTTTCATTATATTCCTTACCTTTTTATGTTTGGTGCTTACCATGCATGCTTTACTCCTTAACATGCACCCACCTTTTACTCCACATGGATACCCACTTTAGTGTGGTTGGTGGTCTTGGTGGACAGTGAATCATGTTAAATAATTGTGGTTATTAATTATTGGAAATGATTTATTAAATAAAGCATGGTGTTTCAACCTCCCATAAACTATGGTATTTTATTCCTTCTTATTTTGCATGAAATCTATTTAAAATTTAACTATAATTCAAGGTAAGATAGGGAAATTGTTAGCCAAAATTAGATTGAATCCTTAATTTTTATATATTGAGGTTTTTATTTATTGTGGATATAGGACATGGAGAATGAATAAAAAAAATATAGGTTGCATATCTCTTGACAGAGAATAGATAAATATAGAGATTGTATATTTTATTTATAGAGAAAAAATTTGGAAAAATATTTAATGTAGGGACATGCCATACAAGTGGAAGTCTATTATTTTGGAGAACATAGGCTATTAAATTTAGAGGATTGATCGTGTTTATTTTTATAGAGGAATTTTTTTGGAAAAGTCTGATTGAGGCCATTTTTGCCTATTACAAAGTTTTGTAAACCTATATAAATTTCAAAGATATTTATTTACCCATTTTGGAGAAAGAAAGTACTTACAAAGCTTTGGATGAATAGGGAGACATTTGTTGATCTGGTTCAGAGTCCTCAATATATGGTTTTTAGTTGTATTATAGGTGACAGGGTTCATTTATTATTATTGTGAGTTGTATTATTACTTTCAAATTGATTTTTAATGGATCTGATTTCTATTTAGCAATCCCAAGGATGTAGCTAATTGGTGAACCCCATAAATAATCTATGGTCTCTATTGTATTTTGTTATTTCTAGTTTTACATCAGTATATCAATTTAATATTAACCATTGATATTTGGAAAATAATTAAAGGAAATTAATTTAGATATTATTTAAAGAGATAAAATATCTATGGAATGTTTTTAATTAAATAATAGATTTATGAGTTTATATAATACTGATAATCAGAATTGTTTTAAATAATTTACATTCTAATTAAAAGTCAATTCTTTTTTTAAATAAATTTTGTAAATTGACATATTATTAAAATTCGTTTTAAATAAAAAAATATTTATCAACAAGGGGATAATTATTATTTATAGATCAATTTGGTATCAGAGCAGCTAGAACACAAGGATTAACTTCTGATTGTGTGAAAAATTGAACTCATTTTTAGTATTGATTGAATTATTTGTAGACTTGTTGTTTACTCAATTTGTAGTGTTATAGGTATAGGTTGTTTTCAAGAATATGAAACCATGAGCAAGTTGTCCAAACAAGATAAAATTGATGAGCTCGAAGCATTTAATATGTAGATTCAAGAAGATAACTCTCTCTTGAGATCAAAATTTTATTCCTTATAAAAGGAAGTTGAAAGGTTTAAAACTGAGTTACAAGCCAAGGATGAGCTCTTAGAAAGACTATATAATGGTGAACAAGTGAAGGTATTTCCTTCCACATTAGATGTAGAAAAAATGATAGATGAATGTATTATAAGTGAATGTGAGTCACTAGTTAATTTTTCTTCTTATGATGAATTTATTAATAATGATTCTAGTAAATTTTAATAGTATACAAAAGGAATAGGTTCAAAATTACTTGTTAAAATGTAATTTTATGGAAAAAACATTGGAAAAGATGGCCAAGGCACTACTAAACCAATTTAAGTAAAGGATAGACCTCATTTTGCATGTTTGAGATATACTAGTGTGAAAATGAAAGCTAGAGAAAACTCTAGAACTATTGAAGGAAGACAAGCTTCCAACAACAAAATGTTTAAGTCACTAGTCTTGTAGAGTGATAACATGTAGAAGAAAATAAGTCCATCCCCACAAAAATATGGTGTTGTATGCATACATGATTTGAGAAAAGGTAACATCATTCCACCTTCTCATACCTGTAATAGTCCTAAAAAACTTGGTAAATATTCCAACATATATTTCAATTATGAAAATAAGGACTTATTATCATAGGATTTTTGGTTTAAATATTCTTGCAATTTTTATGTATTAAATAATCACTTTGTTGCCTTATGTTGGAAAAGAAAACCAAATATTTGGATGTTTATGTTTTCTAAAAATAAAAAAATATGTAGTAATCATTGTGATCATTTTAATCTAAGTGGTCACCAAATTAATAAATGTTGGTTATTGTATCCATAACTATGTCTTAAGTATTGCATGAAGACATCCATGAAGAATGATGCATCCATAAGAAAACAAGAAGTTTTTCCAAACCCAATAGTTTCATCTATGACCCATGCATCTACTCAATTATTCACTAAGGAAATTAAATAACCTAAAAAGTAAAATGTGATAAAGTGGATTGCTAAACAATTCCTTAGTTTCATATTTGCATAGTTGTGATAGTTTATTATCATGCAAATGTTCAAATCAATTTTGGAATTATATTAAATGGAATATATATTAGTTTTGAACATAATTTTTGGAGTTGCCATCTGTGAGAAAATCCAAGAGATAAGTTTATCACACTTAAATTATTTTCTCATATTTGTGGTTTTGCTAAGATTTATATTTTTCTCTTAAATAATTTTTTGAGTTCCTGATGCATTGGTAAAAGGAATTAACTCATGTTTAAAATTGAAGATATTTTTAAATGATTTTAAGATTTGAATATGGTTTATTGGATTGATTGGTAGACAAAATCCAAGGGACAAGTTTATCATACTTGGATATTTTCTCACATTTGGGTTTTTAGAAAAACTTCATTTTTAAACCTTGATAGGAGTATGTGTATATTATATGGGGCATGATTAGTATGTCTATTTTGGTAAAATTTGAATTTTAGTATATATGTTTTTGGTTACATTGTGAAAATAGAGGCTTATAAGATCCTTTTTTGGGCACCATTTGTAATTGTAATAATTTTACAAACTTTTTATAGCCTTGCATGATATTTGCATATTTTATAAGTCCCTCACTCATTTTGAAAATTTATTTATAACTATCAAATGTGGTTACAATTACTATGTATATTTATTATACTAATAAACTAATTCATAGATGCACTTGGTGATGATTTTGCAGTGATTGGTAGATTCACTATTTTGGAGATGTGACATTTTTATAGGTAGTTTACTTCTATCTACAATTTCGTATTGGTTTCACTGGCATTTCAACAATTTAGATTTATTTTTGAATCATTACCTTGATATTTTGAAGTGATGTTTTGTAGAGTGAACCATTTGCAAATTTAGTGGGTGATTTGACCTTTTGGAGATAAAAGGGTCTTATTGGGAATGTTTGATCTAGAGGATTTTCGCTCGTTATATGGTTTGAACAGAAAAATGTGGAAAAATTCAATTGTCACAATGGAAAATTGACACGTGGGAAAAATATAAAAAGTGTATATAATTACATTTTATATTGAATTAATTAATTATGTTGCTAATGGGTGTTGTGTTACACATGTGGGACCAAAGTGACCATTTATCAACATTACCTCATACCCATTCAACATCCAAAATTATCAACTTTGCCATATAATTCTATTAATTCTACCAAAATATATATCTCCTATTTATTCCACATATCCATAATTATCCCATCATGATAATCTTTTATTCATAATATCCAAATTATGGTTTTTTAATTATTCCCATTGTAATTTCTCAATTTTCAAAATATTCTTAATATCTTATTTGTTAGGGTTATTAATAACGATGGGATATATTTTAAATTAAATCCTAATATCTTATTTTATTATTTTATTAAACCATTGGATAATCTTATGCAAGTCCCAAATTCACTTATCCCTGCTCCCATGTGGATGGTTATTCATGGTCTTTATTAACCAATGGATATTTTAAAACCTTTGTGCCATTTTCATTACATCCCTTACCTTTTTATGTTTGTAACTTACCATGCACATTTTACTCCTTAACATGCACCCACATTTTAGCCCACATGGATACCCACTTTAGTGTGGTTGGTGGTCTTGGTGGGAAGTGGATCATGTTAAATATTTATGGTTGTTAATTATGGGAAACACTTTATTAAATAAAGAATGGTGTTTCAACCTCCCATAAACTATGGGATTTTATTCCTTCTTATTTTTCATGCATCATGTTTGGAGTTTAACCATACTTTAAGGCAAGAGAAGGATATTTTTAGCCAAAATTGAATTGAAGCATTAATTTTTGCCTATTATAGAGTATTGTAATCCTGTATAAATTGTAGAGAGAGTTATTTTCCCATTTTGGAGAAATAAAGTACTTACAGATCTTTACGGGAGATGTTTGTTGATCAGGTTCAGAGTCTTGAATATTTGGTTTTTAGTTATATTACAGGTGATAGGGTTCATTTCTTATTATTATGATTTACATTATTACTTATAATTTGATTTTTAATGGATCAAATTAATATTGAGCAATCTTAGGGATGTATCCAATTGGTGAACCCCATAAACAATATCTGGTCTCTATTTTATTTTGATTTTCCCAATTTTACATTAGTATATCAATTTAAAATTAATCATTGATATTTGAAAAATAATTATGGGAAATTAACTAAGAGATAATTTGAAGAGATAAAATATATATGGAATATTTTTAAATGAACAATAGATTTATGAGTTTATATAATACTCATAATGAAAATTGTTGTAGACATTTTACATTCTGATTAAAAGTCAATTCTATTGTTAAATAAATTTTGGAAATTGACATATTATTGAAATCCATTTTAAATAAAATAAAATTTATTAGTAAGGGATAATTAGTGTTTATAGATCATATAATGTCATTTGGGTTTACTTATAGATATATTCTTTATGATTTACTTCATTTTATTCTTGATTTTCTTTCTTTAAAACTCCCTTATTCTCTTTTCATGATTTTTTTCTTTCTTATCTCTATAAAAATGAATAATTGTCATTGTGACTTGGTTATACAAACCCTATTCCCTTTAGTCATTCCTTCTATATAATGTGATCAATTATCAAACAATTCATATCATTATACAATCCTATTAGCAATCCACTTTGGATTTACCTTCTTCCCTTTATTACTTACTACAAACTAGGATATACATGGTTGAGACTTGAGATAACATGTTGGTTCATTATTAATCCTAAGTGTTCTAGTTAGTTTTGTCTTTGGTGATTTAGATTCCTTTAGAAAAAAACTACAACTTATTTATGTGTATCACTATATCTCTCATGATTGGTCATTATAAGTCCATATTGAGGAGGAATCTTAAAAATCCTCAAAAACATTTAAAATCTAAATCATTTAATAAAAGGAAATGGTCCCAAAAGGAAAAACATTAAAAATTATTAAAATTCAAATCAAACTAAAATACATGATTCAAAACACATCTCATTCTTCTATTCAAAGCTAAAACTCCATAGTTGGCCTCACAATAGAGTCGAGGTCCATTGGGGTGCAATAGGCTAGTAGATTAGAAAATGAGAATATTTTTTTTTAGTGCTACCTACTTTCTCACACAAGTACCCAATATTCATAGTAGACTGATGGCTCTATAAGGGGTTCTTAAGAATGGGGAACACATTATGGGA
The DNA here is from genome assembly GCA_037957365.1 of Torreya grandis. Lineage (NCBI taxonomy): Eukaryota > Viridiplantae > Streptophyta > Pinopsida > Cupressales > Taxaceae > Torreya > Torreya grandis. The sequence continues at coordinate 1,104,115 of JARHVA010005394.1, read as the reverse complement.
AGGTAGGTCCATTTTTATTTTATTGTACAAATCTACCTTCATGAGTTAATTTTAGTAGAATGTGTCTTTGCCTACATAGATTTGTGTCTATAGCAAATAGGTTTCCTTTATACATTTATGGTCATTAGTCACTTAGTGCCTTCTCATGTCTTTAGTATGCCTCATGTCTCCTAAGTTCTTCTTATAATATGCATAATTTTTTCTTTTTACATTACCTATTTCACTCCCTATAATCCTAATATTTCTCCTTGAGAAATATTGTTTTGTTCACCTATCACTCCCTTAGGGATTCCATTTATGATTTACATTGTACGACCATGGATAAGACTTGACCTTCCTCACAAATTACCAAAATTTCACCTTATTATTACCAACATCCATTTTACCAATTTTTAACATTTATTCCACTTCATTGGTATTCTCTTTGTGAGTTTCAGTGTAAGGTCATAGATAGGACCTAGCTTTCCTCACAAAATTTTCTAATAACCCAAGTCACAACAAAATTACATGTTTCAAATATGAAATAACATCTGATTGATTATGAATTCACACTTCATTGTCATGCTTCCTAGATTGATTTAGTATGTTTTATGCTCACTTCATTATTCTTTAACTTTTATATCTTCTTATTTTCCAATTGCATGTAAGAATCCAGGCATTTATTGAAATTTTCATACTTCCCATCTTGAATTAGTGTGATAAATTTAAGCCCAATTTTTGCCAATTTTTTTTTCTTTTATACTTCCCAATGTGATTTAGTATTATTGATTAACTTAATTGATTTTTTTTATACCATTCATCTTTCACATTCTTTCCACTTTATTTAATTATTTTCATACTTTTGAACATGATTTAGTGTGATTTTACTTTTTTTAATTTAGTGCCAAAATATATTTTTCATGGTTTAAAAATAACATTTTACCATCTTGTTTACCACCCTTTATTTTCTTATACTTAGTCATTTTCTTGTTATTACACATTTCCCAACATGAAATAATGTGTAGTATAGTTTTAATTGATTATATTTGGCCATAATATTTTTCACCTATTTGTTTTCAAACATGCATGTGTATTACATAATTCTAGAAAAGAAAACACAACTCATATATTTCCTATCTAATATTCAACAAAAGATAAATACATGTTCTATAAAAAAATCAAAGCATCCACAACCCCAACCATAATACAAACACATAAGATTAACATCCAAATGCCAAAAGGAAATATGTGTGTGTGTGTGTGTGTGTGTGTGTGTGTGTGTGTGTGTGTGTGTGTGTGTGTGTGTGTGTGTGTGTGTGTGTGTGTGTGTGCGCGCGCGTATGTATATGTGTGTGTGTGTGTGTGTGTGTGTGTGTGTGTGTGTGTGTGTGTGTGTGTGTGTGTGTGTGTGTGTGTGTGTGTGTGTGTGTGTGTGTGTGTGTGTGTGTGTGTCTATATATATATATTTCCTATAACATATTCAACAAAAGCTAAATACATGTTCTAGAGAAAAATCAAAGCATCCACAACTCCAACCATAATACAAACACATAAGATTAGCATCCAAATGCCAAAATTATATATATATATATATATATATAATTTTGGCATTTGGATGCTAATCTTATGTGTTTGTATTATGGTTGGAGTTGTGGATGCTTTGATTTTTCTATAGAACATGTATTTAGCTTTTGTTGAATACACACACACACACACACACACACACACACACACACACACACACACACACACACACACACACACACACACACACACACACACACACACACACACACACTTACTTTTGGCATTTGTATGCTAATCTTATGTGTTTGTATTATGGTTGGAGTTGTGGATGCTTTGATTTTTTTTCTAGAACATGTATTTAGCTTTTGTTGAATATGTTATAGGAAATATATATATATATATATATATATATATATATATATATATATATATACATATACATATATATATATATGTATATATACATATATATATATATATATGTATATATACATATATATATATGTATGTATATATATGTGTATATATATATATATGTATATATATATATATATATATATATATATATATATATATTTTATAAACATCATCCCAACTCTATAGTTGGGTTTTATCCCATCTATCTCATGGCCTAACAATGCTATCCATAAATGCCTTAGACTATTCCCTCTAGACAGTAAATTATAAATAGGTTGTCTAAAATCGTAGATCTATCAGTTATCCCGATAAGTTGGTTACTTGGGCCTATACCTTCACTAGCTAAGTGTGTACCTATGTTGGCTAGGTTATGGTAGCCATATGCATGGTTCTCTCCTAATCCAAGGCATGTAATGCTTGTTCTTCTCCTACTCTCACCCTTGCTAGTGGTTTTGGTTCCTCCCTACATTATCATACTTTCCTTGTAACCTCTCCTACTAGTCTGAACTAACTACCTGGGGAAGACACTATCATAGGATCCTTTAGTGTCACTAGGTCATATGGCATCAACACCTCATAAAAAATCTCATGGAGTTATCCCATTAGCTAGGATTCCCATATGGCTTCCTCTTCCATAGGATTTACAAAATTTAAACTAGATAGACATTAGATCACAAAATATATATCAAAAATATATCTATCTCTATTATATCTCATATAAGCTTAAAAAAAGTTCAAAAGCATCTATTCTTACCTATTTATGTGTCACCTACTACCATTTTTCCATTTGTATGACCATAGAGCATGGTCTCTCCATTATTGCATCTTCTAAGAGCCTCATTTATAGGTCACCACCCTAATATAAATCTTAGGGTCACTACTTGTGCCCATCTTAAGCTACGCTTGAGTGGTACCTCTCTTGCCCAACTATCTTGCCCCACTTAATGGGTCATCTAGGATGACCACCATCTCTGTTATCTCCCACTATCGATGCCTTTATTAGTAGTGTGACTAAGGTAGTCACCACTCCTCTTACTATGACGTTGATTGTGGTACCTTTGTCACTCTTGCATCTACATCTATCTATTTCCTGTCATGCTTGACCTATCTATGGTATCTCACATAATGGTCTGATCATTATCCTAGTAATTGGTGGCCCTAATCCTCTTCTCCCCCTAGATTATCTAACATGCTTTCCTAAAAATGTGAGAAACACTATTAGTGCCACATGATGAGGGAGTCCCATATGTCTTGGTATATGCTCCACCAAATGTGGCTCTATCCAATAGGTATAGTGTCTTATAATCTCTGTCCATACCAATGTCGGTGTCACTATCTCTTATTTTGGCCATACCTAGCAATGTTCCTATAAAATTGACACATAATGTCTACCCACCTCACTTTCTATAAAATTGGCATGTGGGGCATGACCTATGTTACTTGATCCTTCCACCACCTCTATACCTAAGGTAATCGATCATCAGACATATGGAGTAACCTAACTAGCTAATATATTATAAACCTCTCATATATTCATGCACTTATCAAAATAACTAGCCCTATATACTTATATGCTCAACAAAACATCCCATACATGTCATACATAAGATATACCTAGATGATAGAACCTAGGTCATAAAGTACCCATGTTTCAATATAGTCAAGCGTAAAGCTATCACATATAGTGGTACCTTTCCATCCAACTTTTGGCATAACACCTATGATATCACAAGTGCTATCACCACCTTTTATATATCTAAAATCTAAGATGTATAAACATTAAATAGGTTAAATCTCAACCCAAGGTATATCCTATCTAAGTTTATCACCCATATAGATAAGACTCTCCTCTCCTCTTGTCCACATAGTACTCCCATGACCACAGGTGTACATCCTATAAGTAGTCCAAGGATCACATGGACATACTCTAGGGTGATACACACCTCTATGGTATCCCCATCCACCTCCCATATAAATATATTAGAAAATCATTTCTAGGCTCCTAAAAACATGACTATCAAATCTGAACACAATGGGATCCTACACATATCTACAATCCCTCCTAGAACTAATGTAATCAATCATGCTTGATCCTCAATCAAAAATCTCTCCAATTGTTATGGGAGCCATGCCACATCCACCAAGCACTAAAACATCAGACACCCTATAACCATAAAATAATAAAAGATGTATTGGATCCTCCATGTCATTTATAATCAAAATACATTATTTTCAAAATTTAACAATAACAAGCCTATTTTTTTTAATCTATCTATTTTTGATCAATTTGACCTATTTTTAGCTTACTTAAACCTTTATCCCCCATTTAGCCATTTTAGGCCTGTATAACACTCTCTTGACCTATTTCATGCATTTTTGTACTATTTTGGTCACTTAGTCAAACACTAGGTTGACAAAAGTTTCTTCAGTTTGACCAGGATGACTTAACAAACTAAGTTTATCCTTACTTCCCCCCTTAGTACTAAGTCAATAGTGTGTATTTTTATTCTAAGTCAATGGTCATGTACTAAGTCAATAGTTTAACAAAATAAAATAACTTGACATATACCTACTAAGTTGGTAGTATGGATTTAGCAAAATGTTAGCTTGCTAAGACAACTGGGTCAACCTAGTTGTTTCTTCTTACTAACCCCTTTTATTTCTAGTAATAAATGCCTTTTGATAGTTATTACTTTGATCCCTTCAAACCCATTTCCCTAATTTGTTTTTCCTACCCTTACAAACCTTTTTAGGTTCATTTTGTTTCTTATAATGGTTTAAATTACAATTTTTTTTAAAAACACTTAATTTCAATCAAATATTCAAAACCAAGTTTGAAATGCTTAGTTGCCTACTTGTACTACACTCACTAATGCCACTAGGAGTCCCTCTCATCTTAGTTGTCATCTCCTCATCATCCTAGCTAGTTTGGTCTCCTAGAGTTATTTTTCTCTAAAAAACAAGTTAAAATTCACAAATGACTTCTCTTTCACCTTATTTAAACTTATTTTTTTGCTATTCTTTACCTCTCAAATATTTTTCGTCAGATTCCTTGTTTTACTCAAATTTTTGTTTTTATTAACCCATTTTTCAAATCATAAAATGTTTTAGAATCATGACATTTTAAAGGATATTTTCAACTACTATATGCCTATATTCAATTTTTTTTTTAAGTTTTGGTTATTTTTTGTACTAATTTTTATAGGTTTATCTAATGTTCTTCACATTTGGATGCCTTTACTTCTCTTGCAGTCTACTTCTTTATGGACAACACTAAGTTAAGTAAATTTATGTGTTTTTCAATTTTGTCCTTTTATTTATCTTATTTTCTTCTTACTATACTTTACTAATCATCAACATTATGTGTTATCATGTTCTATTCTCGAAGCACCATCTCATGTTGCACTCACATGACACATGATGAGATTAGAGTGGGGCATAAGTATACACATAATATTTTCAAAATTTTATCACTTACTAACACTTTTTATCTTGTAAGAACCCATGAAGACTCAATATCTCTGAGCACATGCCTTAAGGGGTGTACTAGGAAAGGGGTAGGTAAACCATTAGTGCTCTACAAGATTATTGTCCCTTTTGGCACTTATTATCTTCACACTTATCTCCTAAAAACCTTAAATATAAGCTTGTTCTTATCTATTACACACTCCACTAGTCATTTCATACCTTTTACCCCCTATTCCTAACCTTAAACCCCTTTTTATTTTTCACTATACTAGGTCGACTAGGTTGACCCTATACAATTTTGGGTGAAATTCACTTAGGGTCTATGTCAACTCTTGATTGTCCTAGTTTGTGACCTAGTGAATTCTTGTCCAAAAATTTTGCTAGTTCAATTGGATTAACCTTATTAGCCAAAAATCATGAAAGTTCTTATTTTTAAATCCACCTATATATACAAGATCATTTTACCATTATCAATATAAGAGAATAAGAAGTAAGATATATTGCATATTTTCTTATATTTGACCATTCTAATTGAGGATAAAGCTTAGGGTTTCATATTTTTTTTGGAAATATAGATATTGTATTATGGAGAAGTCTTTTGGATGCATTGATAGATTTTGTATCCTAATGTTGATTTTTCTTTGTCATTCTTACATACCACAGTAAGCTCTTATGAAACACCTTGGCCAAGCGAGAGATTGAGGCTCAATGGGTTTGTATAAAATTGTCAAAAAATCACTTTAAGAACTTAAAAAAGTAAAAATAATGTAAAAAAATATTCTAAAATGACTTATGAAGAGTTATCTAATGATAATAACTCAGTTTCAAACATTGAAAATTAGTTAAAAGTGATTTTCAATGCTTAAAATAGGTTTAATATGGACTTTTATAGACCAAGAAGATTTATTTTTTAGTTCAAAATGGTTCAAGATTATCTTTAGTTTCCTTAGTAAAAACCCATGATTGGAATGTAGGTACAGGTCTAGATAATGCATAAAACATTCTCTATCTCCCATCACTCCCTTGGAAAGCTCATAAAGGTCAATTTCACATGTTCATTCCATACAACATAAGGAGATTTGGGACCTAATGTTTTAAATAAATTATTTGGCTATAATTTAATTCAAATAAATTTCCATAATTTTCAAATTAGTGGCCCCTCCTTTATGGACAATAATTGAGAAGGCAGGGTGGTCTTAAACCCTATATAAACCCCATATGCTCAATTTTCCTCCTTAAAATGATAGTTTTAAGCTAGTTAAATACATAAGCTCAATTGAATAAGATATAGGGGAAATAATAGTACATATTAAATTATTTTTAAATCCTTAATTGGTATGTGTGACCTCAAGAGGATAAGAAATATCTATTTGTGCATAGTTTGTAAGTTTAATGTCATGGTCATTTGAGTGTTTTGAGGTTTTCAAAAGTTTAAAGAATGTCAATTAAGGTATATAAACATATTTAAACTATATTAAATGAAATTATAGTTATATTAATGGTTTAATTTCTCACTCCAATACTACCTTATCCAAGCCATGCAATGGTCTTATTCATTTTTAGTATGTATATGACTCCAAGCGCAAAGGTGAATTGAAAGGTTTGGATTTTGCATTGTTAGTGTGATATGAGGGTTGTGACCTCATGAAATAATAAATTAAATAATTAAGTTATAATTTAATCCATTATCAATTACAATAATCCCTAAATATGAGGTTTTGTCTATATGTGAGATCAATTTGCATATACAGGTTTTATCACTAAAACATATCTTTAATGGGAAAAATGAAGGAAACTAATATTGAGAAATTTTTTCATGTGAATTAAAATTTATTATCAGACATATATAATATATCATTCAATTTTTAATTTCACTATAAACTTAACAATGCAATATTATTTCCATCCTAAGTTATAGATTGCATAAAAACCAACCTATACATAAGGAATCAAAATAAGTGACAAATGTTGCATTGGTAGTGTGATTTGAAGGACACAACCTCATGAAATATGTTATGAGACATAATTTTTTTTCCATAAACAATAAAATATGACAAGATACATGTTTCAATGTTTTAAAAAGAAGAAAATATAGACATATAGGTTTGTAGACCTGTAGGTCTCATTTTGACATTAAATGTAATGAGTGTATGTATTAGAAAAGAGAATCAAAGATTAAATGAGGAATGAAAAATATTGGAATTAATTGAGGTAATTTTTTTTTTTAAATTTTAATGAATGGATAATTTTGATTTGTATACTCACCTTTGAACTCCAATAAATTAAACTATACCTTAAAGCCTAATATACTTAAACCTACATAGATACTTATGTGTGAAATTATCAAGAAAGAAGGTGGTATATCAAATATTTAGATGGGATATATAAGAAATATAAAAAAAATTAATATTTAACAAGGAGGATAATATATTTAAAGAGGGAAAAACCAATAAGGAAGTCTCAATCTCACTGTCTAATAGTCAAGGAACCAATACTGCACAGACAAAGGCCTATGTGAGAAGTGGATGATGGCCTACAATTTATTGAAGGTTTGAGGGTGAAATAAAAGCATAAAGGACATAATAAATTTATTATATCTTTAATTAAACATTAATTATGTTTTATAATCTTTTAATATTGAGAGAGAGGATGTTTTTGGCCCATAACACCTATAGGCTGATGAGAGATTTTTAGCCCTACTTATAAAGATTTGATGATTTTTGCATATGTAGAGATGCATATGAGGATTTTTTGGGTATTAAGATCTATAAATAAGCTTATATAACCTAAAAATACCCATAGTCTTAAAAATCAAAGGAATGGAAAGGAAATGACCTATAATATCTTACTAGGGTCACTTTGACATGCTTGACTATAGAGCCTTGCCATGAACCAATAGACATTGTAGAGAGTTTAATGAAGAAAATTATGAAAATTAATATTTAAATTGGTAATTTTGGATGTTATATACCTAAAAAAAGTAATTGGTAGCTTAAACTAAGATTTAAGGCATCACCTTAAAGTGTAATTATTTCTTTACCTCCTTAAACTCAACCTGCCTAACTCAAGAAGGTCTTTTTTGGACTCATTTGTACATCAAAATTTTGCATAGGATAAAATAAAATTAGGGTATTCTATATGGGTCTTGATAATTTAAATTTTTGTAATTATTACACCCTAATAAGGCCTCATTTTTATGAAACATCCTTAAGAGTGCAAGGCACTCACATGTTGCCAAGAAGCCTTCAAATGACCTGATAATAGAAAAGTTAGATAAAATGGTTTATAGTGAAATGTTTTTAACTTGAAATTAGATAATAAAACTTCATGAATTTATATATAACTTTATCATACCCTTGGTTGGTACATGTGGAAAGTACATTGTATAAAATTGACGAAACTAAAAGGTTATATTCTGATGTGTGAATAAATAGGGTATTAAATGGTCTCCAAACCAAGTACAGAGGGTTTTTAATACTATTAAGTGGTCAAAATATCATATAAAAATTTTATCAAGTTTCTTAAGAAGGTATTATTTTAGTAACTAGGTTGGGTTATGAATGTAGAAAAGTATTATTTGGTAGCTAAGAAGCCTATATGCAGACCTATAGGATACTTCAATAGACCTAACTCTTAATATATTAAGTTTTAATATGATGTTTAAGCAATTAAAAACAATTTTCATTATTTATAACCTAAAAAATTCTTGTCAAACCACTTCAAA
>JARHVA010005394.1:1030000-1090000 GCA_037957365.1 Torreya grandis | reverse complement strand
TCACTCTCTTATCAAAAATGGTCCCAACACACAACTCAAACACAGAATTGGTGTTCACCTCCAACCAGTTAGTAATAACCATGCCAATACACAAGTACTCAAAATACTTCAAGTAGATCTGCCATAATCTTGCAACAAATTGCAATTCAACAGACCTTACTTACACATGTAGATCTTCAAACGTGGCCTTACACACCTGCTAACCAAGATCCTACAATTGGAAGAAATCCTTTTCTTGTCTTCATTACAATACATGCCAATAGGTCTATAAATAGATCCCAGACTTAAACAATAACTTAGACTCTTAATTTAGACACACAGCTCAAGACTCGAATTAGCCTTTAACATGCAAACACTCAATTCAATTAACTAACTATCCATGCAATGAACAATTCTAAAACCACCACAGGCGATCGACATCAGTCCATGTCTAACTAGTGCTGACCAATGTTGGCTGACTCCCTGCCGATGCTAGTTGCCTTCTACATTCATCATGACCGAGGTCAGTTATACTAATGAAACCAGTGTCTCTGGAACTTCAATAACCTCCTCCATGTCTGCATAGTTAAAGCTTTTAGCTCTACAACCTAACAATCTCCCACTTGGAGATAACTAGCTGCAACTATACATATACTTGTACATCATCTAGTTTATTCCCTTGGCTTTGTATCTCTCGTCAAGATCACTCTTGAAGACCAACCACCACACAACTTGTGGTGCACCTCCTATCATCCAAATCACCTCCACATCTACAGCTACAAACCATGTAGAAAAGAACTTGACCCTGCATAGCATGTTGACCTATTGCTGGTCCCTCTAAGAATCCACTAAATTTCCCTCTAGTGCTTATTTCCCAGACTAGCTCCAAACTTGTGACAACTCCCACTGCTTGGGAAAACTCAGGGCTAGTACATACCATGCACTTAACCTCATTATGTGAATCAAGACCCTATTTTGTGAACTATCCAACCATCAGCGTGCTAATCAGTCTCACACAATCATCTTAAAACAAAGTCAACCTGTGACCTTCCATGTCCCTAGAATACACTCATGTCAAAGAATCTTGCTGCTCCCAGATTCCTCATGACACACCTCTGAACTAGTTTTACCTTTAGTTTAACAACTCCCTGTATATGTAACCCTGCAACAAGCACATCATATAGTAATAGGATAATGTAGCTAATATTATCTAACCTGGTAAAGAGAAACATAATGATCAAACCTCTATTGTCCTACAACTTACTCAAGACCATATACCCTAGCCTTCTATCTCATGTGTCCATTCCCACTCTTCTTTATCCTGAACATCCATTCATCTCTCAGTGTTTTCTTCCAGCTGGCAACTCCACCAAAAACTCCCATTTGGTTCTCCTCCAAGGAATCACATCCTTCATCCATGCCAAGCTCCCACTGTTTCCTAGATCTACCTACTCTGCTTCTTTAACGACTTCCTAGTTCTTTACCATCAGTGAGCAACAAGTAGTGTAAAGAAGGGAAATGATGAATTTGAGGCTTACTTACCCTTTAAGTCCTCCATATGGGTGCTTGAGACTCCTTGATAGCTTGATGTCCACCCAAAATTCATCTCAGTTATCGATGCCAGTCACATCTCAGTCTGCACCTGATCGACGTCAGTTCCATGTGATTGCCTCATCACCGACATCAGTTCCCCCTGACCGACAATGGTGTTTACCTATCCTGAGTCACCGACGTCAAGCTGCACATAGCTGACATCAGTCCCTATCTAGATGCCGACATTAGTTTTCTAACTAATGTCAGTCTCTATGTTTTTCTTGTGAGAAATGACTTCTACCTACGAGCTCTTTTTAGATCAAACCCTTATCCAGATCACCCTTGCTCTGCTCAAAATTCTTCAACCCCTTTAACTGATCTCTATCCATCATTTTCTCCTTGAAAACCAAGGCTTTCCTATTCTTGTCACTAACATCAAATCTCTCAAGAAACGTCACTTTTTTCCTCTACTTAAAAAAACCATGATCCATGCTTTTCAAATCTAAAAGCATACCCTTTGACTCAAGAACATGCATCTCCTTCTTATTCATGTGACCAAGCCTATTAAGCCACATCTTTGAATCTACAACTAAAGTAGATAACCCAAAAAGAGAATCAATAATACAAGTAGATAGATAAAGCATACCTAGTTTCTTACCTCTTGCTACAACAAGTGCACCCTTGGTAACCTTCCAAGAGTCCGTTGTGAGAGTTACTATACAACCCTCATCACCCAAACTTCTTACAAGAATCAAATTCCACTCTAGAACTGGGACATGCATGACCTCCTTCAACACCCATGTGTTACCTATCTATAATTTCAGCTTCACTTTCCCTTTGCCAACCATCTGACAAGGCTTACCATCCCATAAACAAATTTTCTCCAAAGTCTCCCTGGACATATTCATGAAAAAATTCCCTATTTGGGGATGCATGAAAAGAGGCACCAGAATCTAAAACCCAAGATTCTATTTTATCCAAAGAACATACCAGAGCATCTTGTGCAACAAAATCTACAACATCTGCTTCTTTTTCATGTCCTTCAAGTTGATCTTCAACCGACCTGCAATCTCTCTTTAGATGCCCTTGCTTTCCACATTTCTAGCAAGTTATTCTGCCATACCTAGACTTGGATCTCCTACCTATCTTGGACCTTGATCTCCCATGCTTGATCTTCTCTCTTTGTCTTCCCCTCCTTTCCACACTCAAAGCATTTCCTAATGATTCACATGTGCTTTTCCTGTGAATCTCTTCATTCAAGATTACACTCACAACATCATCCACTTTTAAGATTTTTTAAGCAGATGTAGTATTGCTAACTACCATTACCAACCTCTCCCAACTTTTAGGTAATGAACATAAGATTAAGAGAGCCTTAATTTCATCATCAAAAACAATATTGACTAAATTTAACTGGTTTATCAAACCATGGAAATCACTAAGATGACTATGTATAGATCCACCTTCCAACATTTGCAAATTAAATAATTGCTTCATAAGAAATACCTTATTCGAAGCTGAGGGATTTTCATATAAATTTGCCAAAGATTCCATCAACTCTACCATTGTCTTAGCGTGTGATAAGTTAGAAATCACAGACGATGCAAGACTCAACCTTCTAGATCCTAGAGCCTTCTAATCAAGAACCTCCCATTCTTCATCCTTCATATCTCAGGGCTTGCAATCAACCCCACCCAATGGTAAGTAAAAATCTTTCTGATACAAATAATCTTCAATTTGCATCCTCCATAATTGATAGTTATTGCCATTAAACTTCTCCATTCATAGCTTACTTTATTCTGCCATTGCTCTACTCCCACTCAAATAGAAACCCCTATGAGTAACCTATAATCAACACACACTAACCAGATCTGATACAACCTATTAGTATCCCAACGAAAAGCTCTGATATTAGTTTTTGGGGAATCCAAGAACAACACACCTGCTCTGATCCCACTTGTTAGGATCTTACTCCTCAGAAAGAGCACAATATGATTACCAAATACAAGCAATTAAAAATGCAAAATTATCTAGAAGTACAAGTAACTAGAATTCACAAATAGCATAGAATATGAGAGACAATACACAATCTTGTATTAATACTAATCCAAAAAGAAAATACAACAAAGAAGATGCCACTTCTTCTTCCACACCTCTCAGAAGCTTCCGACACCTCAAGTGTTCAATAATTTTCTTCAAGAGTTCACTTTCCTATCAAAAATGGTCCCAACACACAACTCAAACATAGAATTGGTGTTCACCTCCAACCAGTTAGTAATAACCCTACCAGTACACAAGTACTCAAAGTACTTCAATTAAATCTCCCATAATCTTGCAACAACCTGCAACTCAGCAGACCTTACTTACACATGTAGATCTTCAAACGTGGCCTTGCAAACCTGCTGACCAAGATCCTACAACTAGAAGAAATCCTTTTCTTGCCTTCATTAAAATACATGCCAATAATTCTATAAATAGATCCCAGACTTAAATAATAACTTAGACTCTTAATTTAGACATGCAGCTCAAGACTCAAATTAGCCTTTAACATGCAAACACTCAGTTCAATGAACTAACTGTCTATTCAACAAATAGTTATAGAACCACCACAGGTGACCAACATCAGTCCCTATCTGACTGGTGCTGACTAACATCGGCCGACTCCCTGTCGATGCCGGTTGCCTTTTGCATTCATCATGACCGACGCTGGTGTCTCTAGAACTTCAACAACCTCCTCCATGTCTACATAGTTGAAGCTTTTAGCTCCACAACCTAACAAAGGGAAGGGTAGGGTAAAAATAAAATAAGCTATTGATCTTCACCTCAAACATCATGACAAATTTTAAATTCCAACTAGACATACATTAAACCAATGTCTAGCATGAAATAACATACACCCAAATCTTACCACACACTAGGAAAATATATAAGGATAATATGAAGAAATACAATTAAGAACCAAAATTACATTAAATATTTACTATTTCAATCAAATAACATATGCACATCCTTATGCTGAGCAAATAAAAAAAAGTAAGCCCCATAAAATTCAACTAATCTAGAATTTTCACAAATCAACAACCCTATATTAAAGATGCACACCCAAAATTCTTAAAAACCATTCAAGTTTGAGATCCAAAATAAAAAATTGAGAGATAATATAAATAATAATTCAAACAAATAATATGAGACAATTTTCTCAAAATTATTTGCTTGTATTCATTGCTTCAAAGTTTACACTAGTTTTTGTAGGTCAAAAACTCTCTATTTCTACAAATGACAATTCTCCTTTTATAGGCTTCAAAGAATCATGTCAGTTAGTTTCCTCATCTTAAAAGTGTATAAAATGTGAAGGAAAACTATACTTTCTACCAAGTTAATAAAATACACTAAACTTTCTAAAATAGATTGACCCTTTCGGCAATGTGCTAACAAAATGCATGTGCCTTTACAAAAGAATATTCCATTTCCAAAATTTACAATGATTTATCAAAAGAGACTATCCTTAACCAAATGGTATACCTTATGTTGATGAAGACCCCTAGATCTTTTGAAGTAACCTCATTACCTTTTGATGTTACTCATCAATGAACTTCAAGTTGACAACTGGCTCAAGGAGGAGTTGATCTTCTTGGTCTACTAAATCATCTAGGTCCTTACCATTTCTTTCCAAATCCTCTTTAATGTTTTTTTCCTTGTATATATTATTTTATATAGTTATTATCATATCCATGATCCTATTTTTTTCACCTCTAGACCTACCTTGTCTCTTATTTCTCACCTCCTGTATGACCAAGGTGACTCTATGTTTGAACTCATCATCTGCCATGATGCCCATGGAGGTGAGATTTAAATGCTTCATAATCACTATCCCAATGATTTTTATAATTATATCTAGTATTTACTTATCATATTTAATGAGCCTCTATAAGGGTTTAGGCCATGCACTCAATCTACTGATTTTATCTAAAATCAAGCCCAAGATGGTGTTGAGGTGAGTAATGTTGATAGTCTTGAAACCAATGATTTTATCCCCTATCAAGATTTAAATCAAATCCCTTATTTTATCCTTGTAAATATTCCATTATGTGATTAATCCCTTGTTAATTATATGTTATAGGTATAATGCACTCTATCTTAGCTTTATTTACTTTAGAGAGTCAATCATGTCATAGAATGATTTATCAAACATTTCAATCATGGAGTCAGAAACTGATAAAATTACATGCTTTTACAAATCCTCATTCTAATTTTTAAGGTTCTTTATTAATCATTATAGGCCTTTTATTCTATCTTACAACAAGTCAATTTAAGCTTCAGGCAACCCAAGTATATCCTCTTTATGGATTGGGTCCTCTCATGGTCATTGTCCTCCTATTAGAGTCAAACCAACAAAAGGTTCCACCTTTTGAAAAGTGAATTACTCTCTACCCAACAAATCTTTCTTATTTTTTTTACTCTTTGTAATCCAATAGTGGTTGGGCCAAATTGGGCACCTACTAAAGAGTGTGCCATTTTTTGAGGCTATGGGGCTTCTATTTGGGTGATACCTAAAGATCTAGGAATAACCATTTATCTTTCTTGTTCTTTAGGTTGTAGAGCCACTATCTAGCACTTAATATCCTCATGAATTATGATGTTGGTAGACTTTATGATTACCCATTGATGGTCTAGCATTGGGATATTTTTTATCTTTCCATATACAAACCATTTAGGAATGGTTGGACATGAATTATATTCTCATCACTAAATATATTAACTTTACTCAAAGGGTGAGTGAGGGTTATTTTATGCCTCTTGGTTCCTATAGGTACCAATTATAATTCAACATTTCTATTTTAAGGGGAAATAGTTGTAACTATGTCCAAATCTATTTCCTTCCCATTTTCTTTTCATATTCCCTCAACTTGCAGTTGACATTATTATTTTTGAGCTTCCTCTTCATTTGACCCATAAGCACTTGATAGTGCCTCCAAGGCATCTTCCACTATTTCTTTGAGAATAAATACAATCATGTCTATGTATTCAATTGGAGTCTCTAGCTTTTTAGGATGGGTAGAAGACGGTGCCCCTTCACCAAGTCTTTCTTCAAGTTTCTCTTTTCTTGAACCTTTGGAAATTAGTTCTTTTGGCTATTCTAGAGGAGGCCTAGTAGATGGTCCTAGTATTAAATGGTAATGTAAAGGATCCATATGCCATATCTCACCAATTGGCTTCTCATCTCTCTTCAATCTATCCTCAAGCTCGATATTGTGCCTTTTTAATCTTTTTAAAACCTACAAAAATGAAGATTCCTAGATGTACATTATGTCATGGATACCAATTTAGTATTCATACATAATGTTAATTTTATTTACCTTCAAATGATTCACAACATTATTATGGGGGTCCTGATTCCTTAAATAATCAAGCTATAAACTGAATGAATCCCTATGCCTAGAGATGGTGTATATACTACCCAAATTCTATAACACTATTAAATAGATAGTCAAAGGAAAATTATGGATTAACCCCTTCCTTTTCTATTTGCACACACTATAGATACCATGGAATAATTCTTATGTCATTTCCTATTTAGCAAACTTGGTAAGTACATAGATTGGAAATTTAGAGGGTTGATATAAGGTTCCCTCTATCCTAATTATAGTTTAGTTAGGATATAACCAAAGGTCCCCAATAAGTTCCACATAACTTTTTATTAAGGGACTTACCCTCATCATGGGTATCCCTATGATAGTTTTAGACAAGGTTGGATACATGAAGTCATAAGTGAATCATATGTGTCACTATACTTGAATATGTGCTATTTAGAATAGTAATGGGAGACTGTCTGCCTTTTTTCACATGACCAATTTTTGATGTTAGGGATGGTATTGGTGACCAATAGGGCATCCAAAATATAAGACATCATAAATAAGTGATTTCTAATGCTCTTCTTTATGGAATATAATTGTTTCTTTAGGAAAACACTAATCAATTCTCCAATATGAGGGGTAAGTCATTTTTCAATCATGAAATATATATAAGGGACCCATAGTTTTCTAACATAAGTGGTGGAAGGGGCTATAGAAAATATATTTAGTAAAGTAATGATCATTATAATCCCTACCCTAAATTGGTTGATAGGGATTTCTCTGATGAGGTAAAAAATTACATGGGTTCCTAAATATAGCCATAGGGTGAGGGTATTTTTCATGTCATTTTAGCTAGGCCATTGCTTAAATGTGGGAAAATACATCAAAGGAATGGGAAGTTTGTATTAAATTTAAAAGACTATAGTGGAAATGTAATCAACTTTATTAAAATTACATTTATTGATAATCATATCCTAATTAATTATACAATCCTAAAAAATAGGAGAATAACATCGATACAATGAAGTACCTTAGGTTTTACTTTTGCATGGTGGAGATCAATCATTTAGATAGAGACTGCCATAGTACCTCTATTTGATTGTGGCATTATTTTCATACTCCTTGGTGATTACTTATAACTCTTCAATGGTCTAGAAGAGCTTAGACTAGTTATTGTCCCTGATAGTCAATGTTGATGCATCCAATACAGTGTCCTTGAAGATTATTATGTCCACATATGAAGTTAAGTACCACTCTATATTTTCTCTATTTTGTTTCTTTCGTGTTGTCATAGATGTGAGTATAAAAGATATTCAATGGTCTGTAATCAACCTTAGGGATAATTCACACTTGATTAGATGGTAATTAGACTTCTTATAGTTTGGTTGTGATCAAATTGGGATCAAGTTAGGGATTTTATAGGCACTAGGGCTTCTTGTAGGTCTTTTAAAGCTTTAATGGTGGTAGCTATTATCAATTAGGTGAATTTGGTGCTTTGTATTTGATTAAGATTTATGCTTTTGTACCTTTTCCTTTTTGAGCCCATAAAATCTTGGGTTTATTTATTTTTGCTTAGGTGACATCAATGTGGTAGATCTCTGGCATCCAGTTGGCCTCTTCACGACATTTGGTTCATAAATTATTTGAAACTTGGCCATTTCCTTTTAAAAAAAATCTTTGATATCACTCTATTGGATCGATCTATATGGATCAATGTGGATTATTGATCTTGATCTTGTTAGTTACATGCCATTAGATATCCCTTATATCAGGCCCCATAGTTGCACTACTTGGTGATCCCACAAGTCTTATGAACTCTACATATTTATCATTTTTGCCTTAAATAAACCTATTACACATGGTGGATCTAAATTCCTTTAGGGTTCTTGTTTAATGATCTATAGTGGTCTTGTACCATTTGATCATGCTAGTCTGATTACACGTTAGTCACCAATCCTGAAAAGGTGCATGAACTTTAAGTTTTCACCAGACCATGTAAAGAGCTTAGGTTAAATAATTTAGTCTATGGTTTTTTTCATGTTAACAAACATGAAATGAACTTTAGACTAAAAATTTTAGGCTAAGTTTAGTTTATATCACATAGGAACCTATTATAAAAGAGGCCATAACTTAAGGTTTTAACCTAATGCTTTTATCGTATTGATAAATATGGGGAAAAAAATACTAAAAATACTTTATGTTAGGATTTATATTGTAGGGCCTTTTATTTTATGAAGCCTCACCAATAAGCCCATAAAACCTTTGACAAGACCATGGGGGTATATATAGACTAAACATAAGGTTTTGAACTAGGGTCTAGTCTAATGTTAAAAACATGATTCAACCTGATGATACTATTCCAGAAGCCTATGGTACTTATAATTATCCCCCATGTACATTTAAATTTTAATCCAAAACATATCTTTTGATTAATCCCAAAACTATTCTTAACATTGAAGCACAAAACTTCCAAGCATGATTAAGGCAACATCATATTCATTTATCTAACCGGGATTGGTCCATGAGTTTAGATTTTGATGGTCTTGTGTATGTCAATGATGGCCTCATGGATGTTAATGATGTTATTATAGACATCAAAATTAAGCTTTGGAAATGTATCACCAGGGTTTAAATTTGACAGCCTCATAGACATCAAATGATGGGTTCAAAAATGTCAAACTTAGATCCCATAGAACATAATAATCCCTTGTTAATTTTGAATTATTGTGCATCATTCAATTAGCTTCATCAGAACAAGCATGAACCATTGATCATTATCCAAGTAGTTGGCTCTGATTGTTTCTTGTAGGATAAAGCTTTGGACTCATTGGGTCCATCTAGCATCATTTGATTATTTATACCTGAATGCACATAAACCATAGATCTTGTAGAAAAGCAAATGACTTAAGTTATGGCTTGGGGAAAATAAGACTTAAGATAATGTCTTAGGAATAAGGTCTTATTTAGGTTGATAAATGTGAATGGGTCCTTAGGGCTAAGATTATAGACTAAGCTTTATGCAAATAAAGCTAGACCAAGCTAGGAGTTTAATAAAAATAAACCCATAGGCATTAATTTTGGACCACATTAAAAATAAAATGGGACAAAGGAGCTTAGTGTTTGAAAGGGATCAAATACATAGATTTTATATTAAGGCTGGGTTATGTTGAAAAACATGACCAAGCCTTAATATAAATATTAAGTTTAAATCCATGGATTATTTAAAATGTTCCCACTAAAATTGTTCCTTCCATTTATGAATTTAGGTCCAAAAGAATCCTATGTTAAGGTTTCTAAATGATGGTTTTAGGAATCTTAGACATGGATTCAACTTGAATTTTAATAGACCAAAGGCTAATAAAAGGTCAATTTGAGATAGAATTATGAAACCCAGGTAGGATCCCATCAAGGAGAGCTCCAAAAAACCCATGATCTAAAACATAGAGATCTAATATTAGAAAAATTAGGCAAAGCTAAAGTAAAATCATGAAAGAAGACCAATCAGACCAAGGGGTGGATTATCTTCAAATGAGAATAATATACAAAATGTGCTAAAGACAATCTAATTAGGTGAATTTACAGTACCAAGGTATTAATTTACAATTCAACACATATGTCTCAAATTTTTAGAAATAAGGGGTATGTTGACCTCAACAAATGGTGACTTCTGAGGGAAACATAGAAATATGTTAGAATTTAGAGACTCTAGTTTAGATAAATAATTAGGCTACTTATTCTACTTAATTAGTTCCATTATCAAGATAAGTTCATGGTTGAAACAAACCTTGCATCTACAAAATTAGGATCAAACATCAAAACCTAGACATTTTGTTTGTGTGCTTTGATTCCACTTATTTTTTCCATGGGATTTGGGAGACAAATCCTAGTTTTCATGAATTTAACCATTAACATTAACTTGCAGCATGTTTGGATATTCATTAAGAACCATGATTTAGCTTAGGAAAGGCTTGGGCATTGCTCTGCTACTGGCCTATCATCCATAGACTTGATATATATTCCTTTGGATCCACTCACAACCTTGATCCACTAATGGTTAGGTGCCCATAGCATTGATGGAGATTACCAGAATCATCTTTGTGTAGAGAGATTTATTTTTTCAATAATATCTTATTTTTGTATTTTTAGATCTTTTAGACTTTTTAGAAAATGTTGGGAACCAAGTTAGCTAGGTTTAGGGATTTGGTAAAATGTTTGATCTTTAGACAATCACCTATGGTTGTAACATTTGTCTCAAGAAAGGCTATTTGTTAAGTGCAAACATAACTATGCATTAATAATTCCAGCCTTCCTCCCAATATGTAATTCTTTTTTAAACCAAATTTAGATCACAACAATGCTTAAATTTTCATAGGATAATTGACCTATCTACCAGTCCTTACTAGGTTATTAAAACTATAACATAATCTCATATTTTAGATCCATGATTAACATTTGATCAAGATACATACCTACATTTTTAAACTCATATATTTTCTAAGATTTTGAATAAACTTTGAGCTATGGGTTGTTGAAAAGGTCTTATTATAAATAGGGGACCAAGCAGAGAAGTAAAAAACATATAATAGAAAACAAAGCAAGTAGGAATGAAAATAAAATCAAATAAATATATATAATCATATGTACAAACAAGGGATATGAAGGAAAGAGTGAAAGGGGAACTAAACTAAAACAACCTACACTAACTATAACTAGTCTTATAGATTTACTCCATTAAAACCCTAGGATGAGTAGTACAAAAGTAATGCTTGAGATACTACCCATTGGTGGGCAATGTGCAAACTAATCATTATAGGTCTTTTATCTTGAAGGTGTTATTCTCAAGTATGTTAATAATCTGATAGGGGCCTATCCATAGAGGTGTGAACTCCCCATGTTTTCCTTTAGGTTCAAATTCCTTGTCTCATAGAAGAACTAAGTTTCCTTATCTAAACACCTTTACTTTTTATCTATTATCAAACCACCTCTTCACCATGGTTTGGTTTGTGTTAAAATGAGAAAAATCTTCTTCTTTAGCATCTTACATTTAGACAATGTCCAATAGTCTTGAATTTACAAGTTCTTGATCTTCATCCATATAATCCTACATGAAGTTATATTTAGGTAATTTGAGGATGATAAGGAAGATGTTATCTTGGTAATACACCAACAAGAATGGTGATGCCTTTAGGGCCTGCTTGATCCTTATCTTTTCTACCTAAAGGGCATATTTAAGGATCTTGTTCCATGTTCTAGGTTTATCTATTGTAAACTTATTTATGACTTTTGATAAGTTATTATTGGTAGATTAAAATACTCCATTACCTTGAGGGTAATGGTTAGATAAGAACTTGATAATATTTTTATCATATGCCTACTCTATCATTTCAATGGATATGAAATCAAATCCATTATCACATACAAGGGAGACTAGAGTCCAAAATATGGTGCATATGTTTTCTTCTAAAAGGGTGATCACTTCTTCATTTCTACATTACTTTGTGTCCACTACGTTAGTCAACCTAGTGCAATATTCATTAGCTATTAGAACATACTTCTAACCTTCTGATGAGTTGGGGTTGATTACCCATACAAAGTCTAATCCCCGTTACACAAAGGGTTTATAAACCATTATTAGTTGTAATGTATTTACTATTTTTATCTCCTTTGTGATAAATATTTGGCATGAGTGGAATTCTCTCACATGCTTGTGGGAATCCTTGAAAATGGTTAGCTAATAATAACCAACCCTTATGATTTTGTGGGCTATAGTTCTACCAGATGGATGTCCACTTCCTACATTCTCATGAAATGTGCTCATTATCTCAAAACCTTCTTCCTTTGAAACACATCTTAGGTAGACACCTTCAAAGTTTTTATAATATAACACTCCATTCCTTATAAGGTAAAGGGATGATTTGAGTCATGAATCTCTCTTTTTCTCCCTGGTTAGTCCTGTAAGACAAGTGCCATTAACTAGCAAATGAATGATAGGATCATACCAATCATTAGATGAAAAAGTTTCTTATTCAACTTGTATGACATTAATCTTAGGTTTAGTATTAACAATCATTTGAATCAGACCTTGGCACCTTATCAATTTTGTAGTCTTCATCTCAATTTCATATTCATATAGGATAGACATCCACTTACCTCTCCTTTCTCCTAACTCATTATAACTTAACATGAGATTTGGAGTAGGGTTAGGTAGGATGGCATGCATTTTATTCCTAAGAATGTAGTGACTAAAAATTTTCATTGATTTTACCAATATACATGCTTGTTTATCAATCAAGGAATAATTTAACTCAACATTCCTAAAATTGGTGCTCATGAAAGCAATTAGATGGTTAAATCCATCAATTTTTTGAGTTAAGATTATAGAAATAGTATGGTAATAAGTGAAGGAGTAAAGGTAAAAATCCTTGGACAAATTTAGGCTTATTAGGACTAGAGCTTGACCAATGGCCTACTTGATGTCTTTAAATGCATTCTTATTTTCTTCATTATAAGTTATTTTGGCATCCTCTTTCAACATGTCATTCAGTGGCTTAACAATTTTTTCAAAACCATAAAAAAAAATTCTCACAAAGTTAATTTTGTTAAAGAATGATTTTAGCTCTTTGTTACTGTTAGGAGGCTCTATCTTTGATATAGATTATATTCTTTCAATATTTATAGAGATTACATCATTAGTAATGACATATCCTAATAATTTACCCTTAGTAACATAAAAAATACTCTTTTTTGGGTTAAGGGAAATCCCATACCTTCTACACCTTTCAAAAACCTATTTTAAATGCATGATGTGGTCCTTACTTTTTTTAAAAATAGTTAGATCATCCATGTATATAATGATGCATTTACCTATTAAACCTTGTAAATAATGATCCATGGCTCTTTAGAACATTTATCTTATGTTGATCAATCCCAATGGAATCCTTTTGTATACGTATGTTCCCCATTTGATGGTGAAAGTAGTCTTTATGATGTCTTCTTGATTCACCAATACCTAGTTATACCCTAAAAATACATCAATAAAGGACATCATAGTATAACTATAAATAATTTTTATAACTTTTCTAAAGAAGGAAAAGGGTAGTTTTCCTTTTTAGATGACTTATTAAGAGTCCTAAAATCAATGCAAAGCCTAATTTCTTCATTCTCTTTCCTAACAAGAACCAAATTGGTAACCCAGGTAGAATACATAATGGGGAATATAATTTTTGCGTATAACAACTTCTTAACCTCTTTGAAAATCATTGGTTCTAAAATAGGGTTGATAGGCCTTTGATTCTTTCTAAAAGGTTTACATTCTTTCTTTAAAGGTATGGTATGAGTGATGAATTTTGGATCAAAAACCCTGAAGTCATCACCGGACCATGCAATTATATCTTTATAAATGGTCAACAAGTCTTTGGATTTTTTATCTTCAATGCTTGTGCATGTTGTTATAATATTAACTAGCTAAGGTTGATATTGAGGTCTGATATCAACTACCTTGTAATCCTTCCCACTTTCCTCAGGAATCCTAGTGTTCTCAAATAGCTTATCCTAGTTAAATAACAACTCCAAAGAAATCATGCCCTTTATAATTTTGTTTTCATTTAGGTGAATAAATTTTCCATTAGATTTAACATCTTCATTGAGAGTATTCTCATTACCCTCATCAATGACATGTGCCTTGAATACTCCTAAATTAGTCATGAAATCAAAGATTTATTGGTCATCATTAAAGACCTGTATATGGTTCACATTATCTGAGATAGAGGGGCATGAAACTAGTTCAATGATAAAGTTTTGAGAGTCATAGTTTGGCATAAGATTAGATGTAGCTAACGCAAGCTCATCAGTATCCTTATTTTCCTTCTTAGGGATTGAAATAATTTTAAAGGTTTCAAAGGATTCCAACAAATCCTAGACTTTAAACTTGTATCTTTTAAGGTATGACAATTTGCACTAGTATCTACTTCCAAATTGGTAACCTAGGTAGATTACCTAATGGGAAATATAATATTTAAATCTAACAACCTCTTAACCTCTTTGAAAATCATCGGTTCTAAAATAAGGCTGATATTCCTTTGCTTTTGTCTAAAAGTTTTATAGTATTTATTCAAAGGTATGGTATGAGTGATGAATTTTGGATTAAAAACCCTCAAGTCATCATAGGATCATGCAATTATATCTTTGTAAATGGTTAACAAGTCTTTGGATTTTTTATCTTCAATGCTTGTTCATGTTATTCCAATATTAACTAGCTAAGGTTGATCTTCAGTTTTGAGATCAACTACCTTGTAATCCTTATCACTTGCCTTGGGAATCCTAGTGTTCTCAAATATCTTATCCTAGTAAAATAACCTCTCCAGGGAAATCATGCCCTTTAAAATTTTGTTTTCATTCAGGTGAATAAATTTACCATCAAATATACCATCTTCATTGAGAGTATTCTCATTAGCCTCATCAATGACATGTGCCTTGAATACTCCTAAATTAGTCATGAATTCCAAGATTTGTTGGTCATCATTAAAGACTTGTATATGGTTCAAATTATCTGAGATAGAGGGGCATGAAACTAGTTTAATGCTAAAGTTTGAGAGTCATGGTTTGGCATAAGATTGTCTGTATTTAAGGCAAGCTCATCAGTATCCTTGTTTTCCTTCCTAGGGATTGAAATAGTGTTAAAGGCATCCAAGTATTCCAATAAATATTAGACTCTAAACTTATATCTTTTAAGGTGTGATAATTTACACTAGTATCTACTTCTTATCTAATTGACTACTAATTTTGAATCACCATAAACTAGTAGTTATTTAACTTTGTATTTGATGGAAAATTATAGACCTAAGATCAATGTTTTATACTCTATAAGGTTATTGGTGCATGGAAATTAAAGTATATAGGAGGCATGATATAACTGACCTATAGGGTTGGTCAAGACCACTCCTACTCCAACCCCAAATTTATATCTAGCCCCATCAAAATGCAATTTCTATAATCTACGGACAATATGAGAGGGTTTAGGATTACTTACATTTGTAGTTTTAAGAGTGAAAAATCTCAAATCAGAGTTGACTATGTGCACTTTTTCATTTATAACATTGTATTCTATGATCATATGTTTCATCCTTGGTTCGTTTTCCACTTTGATTTGTTCTAGTAGCCCCTTCCATGGTAGCCACAAATGTGAGTAGTATGTGGACATGTATCCATTTAGGGCCTTGGTCTATTCCCTACTCAATTATAAACCATAATCTTCAAAAAAGTCAAAAAATTGGATATTAATAAACTATTGAACCCTAGGTTCAAATGCTAGTTGCATATGAATATTTAATAATTCCCCAACTAACTTGACTTTAGGCTTATCTAACTAGGTAATAACCCTATTAGATTTGATAGGAGTTAAGCCAAGTTGTTTACAAATACATGCTGGCATAATTTTGTTGGATGCACTAGAATCTAACAAACTATTATTTTGATTCTTACCAAACATTATAATAATAAGCAAAAAAGGTGGGGACTATGTTTTAGCCTTGTACATAACAACATTTGCATTATTAGTTTTGGATGTCTTACTAGGCTTCTTGGACAAGGACTCTAGCAATAGGTCCCTTTGCTCAGTGATCTACATTAATTCATGAAACAGGATGTTAGCTTTTATTTTATTCATGTCCTTTAAAATATTATACCTAGTATTATTTGAAGAAATAAATGCATCATTACTTTTTTTAGAAATAATTACCTTTGAAGACTCTAGATTATTATCTAATATAGTGTCTAGAGGAGTGCCAAAGTTATTTGGAAGTGTTGAAGTAGTCAAAGGTTGCCTCTAATCTCTATTCCTTATAGGGTATATCTTATTTAGGAACTATTGAAAGGCATGAACTTATTTAGGAACATCATCAAGTTCATCTTATTGGAAGGGGAAGTCAAACATCTCCACCATGAAGGCTTGGTAAGTAGAATTAGATCCTGATATACTTACACCATTATCTTTGTTAAGAACTACTTCAAACATGTCCAATTATTCTTGAAAGGCTTCAAAATCTTTACAAAATTCAATGCAGTCTATTTCACCATGCTTAGTAGTACAATAGACTCAATAGTAATTCATTAGTGTAACATAAATAAGATTAATGTCCATGTTTATTTTATTTGTATATGATTCATTGTTATTATTATTGTGAAAACTATCATTCTAGAATCTATTAGTGGGTCTATTAAATCTTTGTAATGATAGGTTCCTACCTGACCTTTCACTAGTATGATGAACTTGATTTTGAAATTGAAGGAAATTAGTGCTAAGCTTTTGGACCATATTTAATATAGATTCATTATCATTCTTGGGATTTTTAGAGTTATGAACTTGGTTAGCACCAAAGGTTGGTAATAAATCCTTTTGATCATTTGGAAATAATCTAGTGGTAGCATGTCTTAGGAATCCTAAGTTTTGATTAGGGGCAGCACAGTTCAAGGGTAATTGGGTGAATGCTAGGATCTAATTCAAGGTTGGCCTATTATGATTATTGTTAAGAAATATATTCAAGGTGGGAATATGTAGATTAACATTTCAAAAAAAAGTAAACTATTTATTCTTGAGGCTGCATTTGATCATTAATAATTATTTCTTCAATATAGGCATGGGCTAAGGTGG
Source organism: Torreya grandis (assembly GCA_037957365.1). Lineage (NCBI taxonomy): Eukaryota > Viridiplantae > Streptophyta > Pinopsida > Cupressales > Taxaceae > Torreya > Torreya grandis. The sequence continues at coordinate 1,072,486 of JARHVA010005394.1, read as the reverse complement.
CTATGACTAGAAGAGATCTCTTTAGTAACATAAAAGTTAAAGGATATACTACATCCTTATAAATTTCTAAATCCAAAACATCATCAGGTTTATAGGGATCTATGGCTCTACTATGCATATTTTTAAACCTAGAATTAAATAATCTTATAGACTTGCTAGCATCTCATTTTATGCTAGAAAATTATTGGTATAAGATACAGGGACTAATAACCTTTCCAAACTAGTTAAGAAAGATGTTATTAAAACCATCCTAGCTAGTAATGTAATTACTAGGCAAATTTAACAACCATTCATATGTAACATCCATAAATGTAAAATGAAACAACCTACATAATACATCTTCACAGGTGACATTTAACAATCTTAATTTAGCTTTAAATGATTTAATGTGTTCCTCTATAATTAAAACACCATTTAGACTAAACATTGGCAAATATTTCTCAAGATTATGGGGGAGATCATGTAATACACCTATTACATTGATGAAATAATCACCTAACCATGCCATACCTTAATAGAGGTTGAATGCAATATTACCTTAGAGTGGTGAAGCTTTAAAATACTTCAAATGTCTACACCTACCTTTGTTTCACCTAGCTTTCCTATGGATTTCTAGTTCAAGAAGGGGTTACCTTATTTCTGAATGTGACCTTGTTTTGATTCTAGGCAATTCTAGCTTGAGAACCTTGAATTATATTATAAATATGATTTTTCAAATAAATATTTATGAAGGATAAATACTAAACTTGCACATTAAGTGAATTTTTCAAAGATTCACATAAATAACAACAAAGGACTAAGATATTCAACTCAACTAACTTAAAAATATGTCCAAATACATAAGTGTGAATGATATTTACATCTATAAGCTTAAATGAGCTCAAATTTTCAAAATATCTATGGATATTTAACTAAAATAGATATTACTAACCTCAAACTATTGAGTTGACAAAGTTAAAGCTAGCTTTACCACAATCATGTGTATACTTTTAAATAATGTTGATCTTTATCTAAAGGAAGCACAAATATGGGTCCAAAATTAATTAATATCACCAAACTTTACACAATTATGTTAAAAAAACACAAATATGCAAATATTAGAATGATATTTGATCAAAATACACTAAAACTAATAAGACCCTACAAATTCACAAAGATTTAGGCACTCCTTCTAGCACTAGTAGATCTTTGCCTATTGATGTCTCTAAGTGTATCATAGGTGCTCTTAGTTTTCAAATAACACTTCTAATTTTATAATTCAAATAACTAAAATCATGAGTTGTAGGTTGTGGTGATCTAGTCATCTATGATTAAATAGTGGTAGATCAAGCAAACTATTCCACAATATTTATAAAACTTGGTAGTTGGGAGCCACCTTGGTCCTCAATAATATTTTCATAATATGTAGTAATCTATACTGATATTAGTGGGTTATGATCAAATTATAATCTAAGACTATTCTAAAATGAATATTCACAATGGTTATAAGTTATAGTGATATGGTTAAAAAGGGAAAAAAAGGGAAGGGTAGGGCAAAAAGAAAATAAGCTATTGATCTTCACCTCAAACATCATGATAAATTTTAAATTCTAATTAGACATATATTTAATCAATGCATAACATGAAATATTATACACCAAAATATTACCACATACTAGGAAAATATCTAAGGATAATATGAAGAAATAGAAGTAAGAACTAGCTTTACTTTAAATATTTAGTAATGCAATCAAATAACATATGCACATCCTTATGTAGAGCAAATAAAATGATGTAAGCCAAAGAACATTCAATTAATCTAGAATTTTCATAAATTATCAACCCTATATTAAATATGCACATCTAGAATTCTAAAAAACCATTCAAGTTTGAGATCTAGAACAAACAATTGAGAGAGAAGATAAATAATAATTCAAACAATTAAGATGAAATAATCTTCTTAGAATTCTCTATTTATATTCATTACTTTAAATTTTACAATAGTTTTTGTAGCTCCAAAACTCTTTCTCTTTTTACAATTGACAATGTTCCTTTTATAGGCTTCAAAGAAGCATGTCAGTCAGTTGCCTTGACTTACAAGTGTATAAAATGTGAAGGATAGCTATCCTTTCTACCAAGTTTATAAATACACTAAAATTTATAAAAAATACTAACCCTTTAGGTAATGTGATAAAAAAATGCACATGAATTTACAAAAGAATATTCCATTTCCAAAATTTATAACGCTTTCTCAAAAGAGAATATCTATAACCAACTAGTGGACCTTGCACTAATGAAGATCACTGGCTCTGTTGAAGTAACCTCATCACCTTTTGATTTTGCTCATTAACTAGTTTCAAGTTGATAGCTAGATGAAGGAGGAGTTCATCTTCTTGGTTTGCCATATCATTGAGGTCCTTGTCATTTCTTTGTAAAGCCTCTTTAATTATTTTCTCCTCAACCATCTTCTTTTCTATAGTTAGGATCATATCGATGATCCTGTTGTTGTCACCTCCAAACCTACCTTCGCTCTTATTTCTCACCAACTACATGACCAAGGTTAATTTGTGATTGAACTCACCATCTACCATGATTCCCATGGAGGTGATGTTTGAAGGCTTAGTAATCATGGTACCCAGGAGTTTTTCAATTTTATCTAGTAGTTGTTTATCATCTTTGATGTTCCTCTCCCAAGATTTATACCATGCACTTAGACTGTTGGTTTTATCCAAAATCAGGCTTAGGATGGTGTTGAGGTGAGTAATATTGATAGTCTTGAGACTAATGATTTTATCCCCTATTAGGATGTTAATAAAATCCTTGATTTTATCCTTGCAACACTATTATTAGGTGATTAAGACTTTAGAATTTATATCCTACAAGTACAATGCACTCTATATTAGATTTTTTGACTTTAGAGAGTCAAACATGTCATGGAATTATTTCTCAAACATCTCAATCGTAGAGTGAAGAACTGATAAAACTACCTAATTTTCCAAATCTTCATTCTTCTTCTAAAGGTTCTTTATTCATTATTGTAGGACTTTGATGCCAATTTTCAATTGGGAACTTTGATATTTAGCCAACCCAAGTATATCCTCATTCTGGATGGGGTCCTCTCTTGGTCTTTGGCTTCCTCCTAGAGTCAAACCAGTAAATGGTTCCACCTTCTGAAAAGTGAATTCCTCTCTACCCACCATAGATTTCATTATTGTCACTCTTTCTAATCTATTAGTGGTTGGGTCAAATTAGACACTTATTGAAGAGTCTGTCAATTTTGGATCCTTTAGGTCTTCCATTTGGGTGTTAATTTAAGATCAAAGAGAAACCATTTATCTTTCTTGATCTTTCTATTATAGATCCACTATCCATAGTTTAAGTTCCTCATGAACTATGATGTTTGTAGAATTTGTGATGGCCCATTGATGGTGTGCATTGGGATATTTTGTATCTTTCCATATACAAACCATTTAGTAAAGGTTGGACAAAAAATTAGTTATTTTAGGCCTTTTGGTTCATTTAGGGACCAATGGTAATTTAGCCTTTCTCTTTTGAGGGCTAATAATTGGAACTAAGTCTAAATCTATCTCCTTCCCCTTTTCTTTTCCTATTTCCTCAACTTGGGGTTGAGGTTTTTCTTATTTAACTTCCTCTTCATCTAACCCATATGGACTTTACATTACCTCTAATGCATCTTCCATTACTTCTCTAGGATTCAGTGTAATCATGTCTATGTATTCAATTAGTTACTCTAGCTTTTTAGGTTGGGTAGAAGAGGGTGCCTCTTCACTACATCTTTCTTTAAGTTTTTCTTTTCCTACACCTTATGTAATTGGTGCATCTATCTCTTATAGAGGAGGCCTACTATATGGTCCTATATGAAAATGGTACTTCAAAGGATTCATCTCCCATATCTCACCATCTGGCTTCTCATCTCTCTTCAATCTAACCTCAAGCTTGATATTATGCCTTTGCAATCTTGTTAGGACCTTTGAAAATTAAGATGATCAATTTTAAATTATGTCATACAAACTAATTTGATGTTCATACTTCATGTTAATTATCTTGGCCTTAAAATTATTCACAACATTATTTCAGGGGTCCCACTACCTTAAATCATGAAGCTGTAAATGGAATGAGTCCTTATGCCTAGAGATGGTGTCTACACTATCCAAATTTTATATCACTATTCTATTTATATTCAAAGTAAAAGGATGGATTAGTCCCTTCATTTTATATTTGCACACACTATCGATACCATGGAATAATTGGTATGTAATTTCCTATTTAGCTAACTTGGTGGGTACATAGATTAAAAATTTAAGGGGATGACATAAGGTTCCCTCTATCTTGATTATAGTGCAGTTAGGATATAACAAAAGGTCCCCAATAATATCCACATAGTTTTTGATTAAGGGAATTACCCTCATCATGGGTATCCCTATGATATCCTTTAAAAACTATGGATATAAGAAGCTACAAATAAATTATATGTGGTCCTTATACTTGAATATGTGTAGTTTAGAATAATAATGGGAGATTGTCTACCTTCCCTCAAGTGACCAATTTTTGATTTTAAGGATGATGGTGGTGGGTAATAGGGAACAAAAAATACATTAAATCATAAATAAGTGGCTTCTAGTGCTCTTCTTTATGGTAGAGAATTGTTACTTTAGGCAAACACTGATCAATTCTCCAATAGGAGGGGTAAGTCCTTTTTCAAACACCAAATATATATAAGGGATCCATAGTTTGTTGACATAAGTGGTGGAAGGGGGCATAGACAATATATTTAGGAAATTCATGGACATTCTAATCCCAACCATAAATTGGGTGATAGGGATTCTTTTAGTAAGGTTAGAAAATACATGGGTTCTTTAATATAGCCATACGGCGAGGGCAATTTTTAGGTCATTTTGGCTAGACCATTGCTTAATTATGGGGAAGTTCACTTGAATAATGGGAAGTTTTTGTAACTTTTAAAGGCCATAGAGTAAATCTAAAAAACTTTAGTAAAATTATGCTAATGGATAATCATATCTTGATCAAAAATACAATCCTTAAAAATAGGATCAATAACATTGATACAATGAAGTACCTCAGGTTTTGGTTTTGCATGGTGGAGATAGGTCATTTGGATAGAGACTATGTTATAGTACCTATTTTAGATTGTGGTATTATTTTATTCCTCCTTGGTGATTGATTTTAACTCTTAAATGGACCAAAAGATCTTGGAGCAATTATTGTCCCTGATATTCAATGTTACCACATCCAATATAATGTCCTTCAAGATTCTTCCATCTACATCTGAAGTTAAGTACATATATATGTCATCTCTATTTTATTTCTTTCTTACTACCATGTATATGAGTCTATAAGATACTCAGTGATCTATAATAAACCTTAGGGCTAATTTTTACTTGTTTAAATGGTAATTGGACTCTTTTTATATCAATTATGATCAAACTGGGATCAAATTAGGGCTTTTATTGGTGATAGGGATTATTACAAGTATTTTCAATATTTAAGGTTGGAAACTATTATATATGTGAATTTGGTGATTTGGATTTGATTAAGACTTTAAATTTTATACCTTTGCTTTTTTGATCCCGCAAAATCTTGGGTTTGTCAGCTTTTGCTTAGGTGGTGTCGATGTGGTATCTTTTTGGCATCTAGTTCATGTTTTCATGGTATTTGGTTCATAAATGGATTGAAACTTGATCATTGCCTTTTAAATAAATTCTTTAATCTCACTTCATCAGATTGATCTGTATGAATCAATGGGTATCATTGATCTCAATCATGTTAGTTGCACACCATTGGTTATCCCTTATATTAGGCCCCATGGTTATGCCACTTGGTGATCCTATAAGCCTTATAAGCTCCACGCCTTGGTTAGTTTTATAGTAAAATTGTTTGTGCCACATGGTGGCTTCATTGGCCTCTATGGTTCCTATTGAATGATCCATAATGGTCTCACACTATTTGATCATGTTGGTCTGATTATGTGAGAGCCATCGATCCTAAAAAGGTGCATGAAATTTAAGTTAATGTTGGATCATGTAAAGATATTAGGTTAAATAATTTAGTATATGGTTTTATTTCATGTTAACAAACATGAAATTAACCTTAGGATAAATAATTTAGGATAATTTTAGTTCATAGAAAAAGGGGACATGATATAAAAGAGGACTTAAGGTTTTTGACCTAGATTTTTTATCGTATTGATAAATATAGGGCAAACCTTCTGAAAAATAATTTAAGTTAGTATTAATACCATAGGGCCTCACATTTTTTCAAGTCTCACCAATAAACCCCTAAAACCTTTCATAATAACATGCGGGTATATTTGATCTTCTCGTACCCATCATTTGACATCCATGAGGCTATCATTATTGTCTATAAGGCCATCAAATTTAAACCCTAGTGATACACTACCAAAGCTTAATTTTGTCATTCACATGGATGTCATTGGCATTCGTGAGGCCATCATTGACATCCATGAGATTTTCAAAATCTAAACTCATGGACCAATCCCACTTAGATAAATGAACATGTTATTGCCTGAATCATGCTTGGAAGTTTCATGCTTCAATGTGAAGACTAGTTTTGGGATTAATCAAAAGCTAGGTTTTATCTTAAAATTTAAATTTGCATGGGGGATAATTATAAGTACCATAGGATTAGCTTGAATAGTATCAATAGGTTAAATCATGTTTTTTAACATTAGACCAGACCTTAGTTCAAAACCTTGTGTAGTCTAATATTATAAAACATGATTTAACCTATTGATACTATTCAAACTAATCCTATGGTACTTATAATTATCCCCCATGCACATTTAAATTTTAAGATAAAACCTAGCTTCTGATTAGACCAGACCTTAGTTTAAAACCTTATGTGTAGTCTATATATATATATAGACTACACATAAGGTTTTAAACTAAGGTTTGGTGTAATGTTAAAAAACATGATTTAACCTATTGATACTATTCAAGATAATCCTATGGTACTTATAATTATCCCCCATGAACATTTAAATTTTAAGATAAAACCTAGCTTCTGATTAATCCCAAAACTAGTCTTAACATTGAAGCATGAAACTTCCAAGCATGATTCAGGAAATAACATGTTCATTTATCTAAGTGGGATTGGTCCATGAGTTTAGATTTTGAAAATATCATGGATGTCAATGATGGCCTCACGGATGCCAATGACATCTGTGTGAATGACAAAATTAAGATTTGGTAATGTATCACTAGGGTTTAAATTTGATGGCCTTATAGACAACAATGATAGCCTCATGGATGTCAAATGATGGGTATGAGAACATAAAACACATATTTCACAAAAAATGGTAAGCCCTTAGAAATTTTCACATATTACACACTATTCGATTAGATTCATATGAACAAGAATGAACCATTGATCATGATCTGAGTAGTTAGCTACGATTGGTTCCTATAAGATAAAACTTTGGACTCATCAGGTCTATCTAACACTGTTCAATAATTTTTGCTCAAATGCATGTGGGTTGTATATCTTGTAGAGAAGCATGTGATTTAAGTTAGGGACCAGTGCAAATAAGACTTAGGATAAACACATACAACTAAGGTCTCATTTAGGTTAATAAACATGAATGGGGCCTTAGGGCTAAGATTATAGACTAATCTTTTTACAAATAAAGTCAGACCAAGCTAGGAGTTTAATAAAAAGGACACTATAGGCATTAATTCTGGACCACATTAAAAATAAAGGAGACAAAGGAGCTTAGGGTGTGAAAGTGACCAAATGCATAGATTTTAGATTAATGTTTGGGTTATGTTGAAAAGCATAACCAAGCCTTAGTATAAATATTAGGTTTAAATCCATGGACTATTTAAAATGTTCTCACAAAAAAATTTATTACCATTTTTGAATTTAGGTCTGAAAGAATCACGTGTTAGGGTTTCTGAATGAGGGTTTCAATTAGATTAGACATGGATTCAACTTGAATTTTAATAAAAAAAATACTAATAAAAGGTCAATTTTAGATAGAAATATGAAACCCAAGTAGGATCCCATTAGAGAGAGCTCAAAACAACCTATGGTTTGGAAAATAGAGATTCATTGTTAGCAACATTAGGTAAAGCTAAAAAAAAATCATGAATAAAGAAAACAAATCAAACCAAGGGGTGGATGATCTTCAAATGTAAATAATATGAAAAACATGCTAAAGGCATTTTGATTAAGTGAATTTCTAGTACCAAGGTATTAATTATATAATTTAACACATGGGTCCATAATTTCTAAAAATAAGGGGTATGTTGACCTCAACAGTCTCACCAACCACCTTCCCTTTATTTACTCACTCACCAAGTATGGTCTCTCCATCCACTCATTCATTAAGTACCTCTTTCATGGGTTTACTCTACACCAATTCAAAACTAGGAGTCACCACTTAATCACACCATGATCCTATCCTCAGAGGTGCCTCTATGGACCATATATGTCATAGAGTAGTTGTTGGGTCCTCTTATGTTATATCCCTCACTTATACCTACTCTTACTAATGGTACCTCCATATCCAACAAGGCCATGGTGGTCATTGCTACTATGGTGCCTACTTTAGTATAGAATGCACAACTATGGAATCTCTCCTATTTGACCCACTTTTACTTGTTATCATGATTGACTAGTCTATGGTCGAGCATGACATGGCCTAATCAATGGTGTCTCTACTAATACTCCTCATATCCCCCTTATATCTCTAACATGCCATGAAAAATAAGTAGTTAATATTATAGGGGACCTTGGATGTAGGAGTCTAAAATGTCTTGTTAATCATGCCATCAGTTGTGACTCTACTCATGAGGTGTACTAGCTTGTGATATGTACCCATGCTAACCTTGTACTAATGATTACCTAACTAGGACATATAGTATTAATGTGCATATACAACTTTCACACAATATCTCCTTATGTGATAGTGTGTAGAGATGGCATGTGGGGCATGAATTGAGCTACATGATACTATCTCCACCACACAACCCAAGGTAACCTATCACTGACTACATGGGGAACCTAACTGGCTGATACATGGGAAACCTCTCATATATCCAAGAACTTAATAAAATAATAGGCCTCATGGTATTCTAACCTCTAAATAACATCCCATACATATCATGCATGATCTGGACCTAGATGATAGCCCCAAAATCATAGAGAGATCCTTGAAATAGTATATACTTATATAAGGCTATCGTTTATAGTGGTACCATTCCATCTAACTTGTGACACAACACTTGTACTATCATAAGTCCTATAACTACCTTTTGGATATCCAAAATGTCTATCATATAGATTTAAAATAAGATCATGGTCAATATATGGTATATATTCTTTGATCATGTCATTGAATAGGCTAGTACTTGTCTCTCCTCTAGATCCTCTGGTGTTTCAATGATCACTAGTGTCCTTCATATAGATAGTCCAAAAAATGCATAGACATCATCCAATATGATCCCCAACTCAATGGCATCCCCATCAAACACCCATAAAAAAGTGTTGGTCAACCATTCCCATGTTTAAATGAACATGAAAATGATATCAAAACTTAATGGGATCTACCTCATCTCCATGATGCCTCTGAAATCTAGTGAGACCAATCATGCTCTATCCATGTAAATTAAATGATCCAATCAATATAGAAGCCAATATGCATCCATTAGGTGCTAATATCTGACATATTTGAAAAATATCAAAAAATAAAGGATGTATTAGATATCCATGTCATAAATAATAAAAATACATTCTTAAAAAATCATAAATCTACTACTTATGTAGTTAGTTTGATTTAGTTTTGCATGTTTTTAATTTTCTTATAGAATTAACCTATTTAATACTAAATCAGATTTGTAACTTACTTTAAATACTAAATTATCCCTAATCATTTTCAACTCAATCAAACCATTTCATACTAAAGCAGCCCCCCTTCAGCTTTAGCATACTACATCAGCCCTATGCTACATAGTTGACCCCATTTTGTAGATTATATCAACACTCTTCTACCAGCTGAATTGGCCCTCTAGTACGTAGTTAGCATTATAATCATTGTAAACTAAGCTATCCCTCTAGTACATAGTTAGCCACCCTTTAGAATACTAAATCTACCCATTACTATGCAGTCAATCCCCTACTTTTGGTTTGCCTTATAGACTAAGTTAACCAGGTTAACTTTGTTCCTTCATAGTGGAAATTTTTTGACCATTTACCATAAATTCCGTAAGAATTTATTGACTTGACTCCTCCTACCTAGTATTATGTTGTACCCTTAGTCTACCTCAAAATTTTTTTAGGGTTAATTTTGGTGCCTAGATTTGGCTTACGAATCATTTTTTTATATATAGCTCAATTTCAAATAAAAATAATACAAATTTTGAAATTCATAATTACTTATCTATGATGCACTTGTTGTGGCTGCTATGTGTCCTCCTTATCTCAACCATCATCTCCTCACCATGCTAGCTCTCTAGTCTCACACAATGTCCCTCAAATTTATATTTTTATAGAATAGTAAAAATAAAAAATGAATTATTTTTTACCTTATTTTTATTTAATATTTAAAATTATTTATGTTTCAAATATTTACCAATAGATTCCATATTTTAACCATTTCCTTATTTCTACTGTCTCTTTTTTGAACCATAAAATGTTCTAAATTCTTGACATTGTAGAGAATATTCTCACATGTTTCAAATTTTTGCTCTTTTTTTCTAATTTCTACAAGTTTACCTAATGTTCCTTACTTTGGACACCTTCACATTTCTTGTATATCATTATTTATATAAAACACTAAGGTAGGTAAAAACATGTGTTTTTCAATTATGTCCTTTCATTTATCTTATTTTATAATTACTATAATTTATTTAGATTCAACATTGTGTGTTGCTATGATCTTTTCATGAAACACCATCCCATTTTTCACCTTTATGACACATGATGAGCTTCATGTGGGGCATTTGTATACAAATAATATTTTCAAACCTTTATCAGTTACTAATGATTTCTCTCTTATAAGAACTTGTTGAGTCTCAATCTCTCTAAGTGCACACCTTAAGGGGTATGCTCAGAAAGGGGTCGATAGACCATTATTATTATTTAGTAATATTATCCATTTATTACCACTTTCTATCAAGACAACATTCTCTAAAAACACTCTAATATTTTACTCCTCTTTATCACCCTTCTATAATCATTTTCTACTTTCAGTAACCCTTCCCTAGACTAAAACATTTTCCAAAATTTTATGTTACAATGTCAACCCCACCAACCCTATAATCTAATTAATGAAACTCATTTAGGTTTTAGGCTGGCCACTGGATAACTTAAACTAAGACCTAATTTGTTTTTATCAATAACAATAAATAAGCGATGGGTCTAACCCTATCATCTAAACTTTATAGAAAGGTTTAGGGTTAGATTCAACTATATATACACATTCATTTCATCATTTATTAATAAAGATAAGAAAAATGTTAATATATTGTGCATCTTCTTATCTTCCATTCTAATTGAGGAGCATAGCTTCAAGTTTCAATACTTTCTTTGGAGATATAAATCTTGTCTTATGTAGAAGTATTTTAGATGCATAGATAGGTTATGTATCTTATATCTAACTTATCCTTGTTATCCTTACATACCACAACAACCTATTATGAATTAAATTGTCCAATGGAGAGATTAAGGCTTGGTGGATTGATCATCAATGGTAATTATTCCTAACTTTGTTCCTTTTTTGTAAGAGTAAATAGATTAGCATTTGTACTTCTCTCCCATAAACTAGGATTTCATATAAATTTACATTAGTATATATATTTAATACATATTTAGTTTTATTTTAATTACCACCACTTTGTGCCACAAGCTTTGGTGATCACTATATTAGAATTTAGTTCACTTATCATTTAGTTTGTGAATATTAAAACATAGGACATAATTAGTGTTATTACATAGTTATGTTTGACTGGTGTCTTTAGAACCATCCCTAGTGATATTATTGTGGTAAGATATCCCTTGGATAGTTATAATAGATCCATCTTGGTCATGACCTATAATATCTAATGTATCAATAATAAAAATCATAGTAAGATTTATCTTCTCTGAGCTAGGATTGATTAATAGGTCAGTTGCATTTCCCTTTGCATACAGCTCCCACTTAGGAAATTTGATTGTAATATTTTTTCAGAGGCAGACCTCTATTATTAAATATAATAATCCATCTATAACCTAATGTATTTAATAATCTATCTTATTTTCTTTGTCAAATTGAAATATATAATGTATTCTAGATTATATGTAATATTATCTTCAAGGATAATTGAGAGAATAAGAACCCATAATATATTTAAATGCTTAATATTGGTATCCTCATATGTGTTTACAATTAATATGGCCATACTTATACAAAACATGAATGTTATAATAGAGTATTGGTTTACATAAATATTTTTTCCTACTTCTTTGAATCGTCAATCGAATTTTAGAGAATAGACTTTTATATCCTATACATATAACTAGTTTAGGACTACTTGATTATCATATATCAAAATAGGCTTAAAAAAATAATACATTTATTTGAATTTTATCCCATTATTGATAGAAACTAATATATATAAACTACATTAATCCTATCATTTTCCATGAAAAAATCAGGATAGCCTTGATGTCATCCACGTAGTTAGTTTGGGCCTATATAGAATTGTCATCCAATTTGTAATTCATCTTATTCTCCACAAGAGTAAAAATTATTGTATTTCATTTTTCTTATGTTTACCAAGATAAACATATTATCCTTAAACAAATAAGGTTGATTTTGAGTTTTCATGATATTTCCCCCTTTACATGCCAATTTTTTACCCTTTTTTTTATAAATATAAATGTCTATTTATAATAGACATAAAAATAGATAACTCTCAGAATGCTAAATATGTATTCTAATTAATGATTATAATTTTAGAAATTGATATATATGGAAAACTACTATTTTTATAAAACTCTAAGAAGAGATGTACTTATCTCAAAAAAGAATTTTTGTTGATTGTTTTAGATATTTTAGAGTGGAAATGAGTAAAATATGTGATCATCCATGTTTATGATCAAGTACATAATCTAAAATTACTCCTAGATAGCACCATTATTTTTTGACTACAACACAATCTATTTGAGTCTATTGATCATGGACTTGTCTGAATTGACTATGATTAATGACTGACAAAAAAAGGTAGACAAAAAAAAACATAATAGTGACTGATCAAAATTATAATATAATAATATTATTGGGCATTAATATTATAGGTGGTTATCAATGTAAAATACTTAAGTCCATTTACTCGAGTTCATGAATGATGGACTTATCTACATTATTTTTGAAAAAATAAAACTATTTTGCCTTTTATGCCAGTCTCATGAGTAGGATGAGATATTAAAATTATATTATGTTTCATAATATTTATTATTTACCTTATTTTGTCTTTGAATCCCAAAGGGAACCTTGAAATTTTGAAAATTTTAGAAAAGAGGGAGTGTAATAGGATGCATTGAACTTAATCACCCCCTTGATGATTGATTACTGCCTATGTATCTAGTACTCTAAAGAGAGAATCAAACCCACATATTTATTCCACCTAGAGTTATTTTGATTATTAAATATGTGGATGAATTTATAAAAATGGCTTTGATATTTGACGATTATAGCTCTTGAGTTTATTTACGATGCTTTAGACTTGGCTTGTGATTTATCCTAGTGAATATCTTGAATTTGGAAATAATAGGGAATATTTTATCAATGTGAAATAGTGTATAAGATATAAAACAAGTGATAAAAATTTATCATAATGAATGACCTTTAATTTGTATTTATAATAAAACCTTTTGAGAAATTCTTATAGCCAACCATAGAAAACATCTAGAAAGACTCAAAAGAATGTTTCAAAATTTGGAAGTTATCTATTACTGGATTTTTTAAATGTATGGAGGGATTTTAAATAATTTTTTAATTAAGATTAAATTTAAGTTATGTATCAACTAATATTTCCCATAATCACTAGATGTTAATCTAGAAATGTTGTAAGTGAGATTGTTGACAATTTTTTTTTACATAATAACTTCAAAACTAAAAAAACAATTATTGATGGTATTAATCTATGAATACCTATAATAAAAATTTATAGCTAAAAATATTCAACACAAATTTATAAAATTAATTATGGTATGTCACTTTTTCACTATCTTCTATTAAAAAATAAGGCTAAAACTACCCAATTATAGAGAAACTTGCATGATAAGTTATTTGAAGAAAACATAAATTAAAAATTAAATAAATAAGTTTAATTGAAAATAAATAAACATATAATTAAACTTATAAAATTATAATCTAATACAAATTAAATTAAACTAAATAAAAAAGGTTGACTTATGTTTATGACAAAGTCAACATGCCAAAAAACTTGCTAAAAAAGTAGAACCATGTAACCAACTCAACTATGGTTCCAAAAACACCATGTAAAATAATAATTAAAATAAATAAAATTTAATTTAAGTTATATAACACTAAAAGGGTTCCCCACATCTTGTGAACTCATTTGAGTATGTAGACAATGAACTAGACTTAACTATTAATTTTAACTATTTTTTAGGAAATTCTTATTAAGTCTCCAAAATTAACCAAAAATATAATTTAATAAATAAATATATTAAAAAATTTTATAAAAAAATTAAAAAACCAAATAAAATAAATTTAACATTAATAATCAAATTCTAAATTGGCATCATACTCAACATTCCCCCTTTAGATTCAAAGAGGTGAAATGCTTATCATCTCATTAAGTCTTCCATGAATTTTCTTGTGCAATCCCTTGGTGACAATATCATAAAATTTGTATTAAATTATCACACTATCAATTATTATTTTTTTAAATAAAAAATTATCTAAAAAATGATGTTTGAGTTCAATGTGTTTGGTTCCAGCATGGAAAACTAGATTCTTGGATAATTATATTAATATCTATGTTCGTTTAAGTTTAGCATATTTGTAATCAATCAAGATTCTTCTCAACCATAATAATTTTGTGAAAGGTGATGTAATGGTTATATATTCATCTTCATTATAGGATAATGTAACTATATCTTATTTATTTGAATACCAAGAAACCAACCTACTTCCTAGTGTGAAACCATAACCTAAAGTTGACTTCCTATCATCAAGAAATTCTCCCCAATATTAATATGTGTATCCAATTAGAATTAATGAACATGATTGTATGAAATTAATACCATGATAATAGTTACCTATTACGTATATGGCAATTCTCTTTAATGCTTGTAAATTCTTGAGTGATAGTTTACCCATAAATGTAGAAACCAATGAAACCCCATAACTAATATAAGGTATTATCATAGTGGGATATATAAACAATTCCATGATCATTATACAATAATTTTAATTGGTTGATGGAATCATATCCTCTCTCATATTTTTTACACATGAAATTATAGTGTTTTTTGCCTTTGAATCTTGAATATTGTAATTATTCAACATACTTGGGAATACTTGGCTTGACAAATTAAAACATCTTATTTATTTTTGTGGACTTCTATGCCAAAAAAAAAAATCATAATTCCAAGATTATTCATATATATTTTTTAATTTCACATCCTCCTTAAATATATTCAACATCTCTATGGATCTACCCATTTTAACCTTTTATGGTTTAACTATTTTAAATCCTATGTTTGATTAAAGGGTTGAGTAGTATAAATTAGTGAAATAATATGCATAAAATAACCACTAATTTGTTAAAATTTGTGACTAGCTTTGAATTTATAAAAATAGTAATAAATATGTGTAAATAAATACTTATTTATAAAACACTTCATACAAAATATTTGATTTTTAAAAATTGAGATATGAATAGGTAAGAGTGTCATCAAATATATCTATATATCAAAATACCTTTTGGATAGTAGTGCCATATTTGGGTAGTAGAACTATGCAGGTCTAGTGTCTTGAAAATATAATTCTAGTCATACTAAAATGTATGTCTAGTCATACTAAAATGCAATTTGTACAACTTGAGCATGCCTTGTGACACCCAAACCATAGCTCTCTCCTACTCACTTACACAACCCATATAGGCATGTTTTCACTATTTCTTATTCATCTAAATCCTTCTAGATTCTACCCATGATGTCATAGAATCCTCTCCCAAGCACAAATCTATCCCCTAGGGTCCCTTTCCCCATACATAATAGTGCCATAAGTTGGAATATAGTGTTGGGACCTAGGGTGTCCACTTTCTAGCATTGTTGACCAAGTCCGCAATAGCCTCAAATGGTTAGATTTTATTGAATCCTTATCTTTTCCCTTCTCAACCTAATACAAGTTCATCTAAGCTAGGATCACTAATTTCTTTGTAAAATCCCATTCAAATGTCGTTTAGAATGGTTAAAAATCATTCAAAAGGCATAAGCTAGAAATATACTAAATCACACTGAAGAAAATCTTCCTATTCTCTACATAAAGTGAACCACTATTATTTCCAGCCTATCTAAGCTCTTACACTAGTCACAAATCATCTCAAGCTTACCCAAATTATCATACACTTACATTACAAACACATGCTTTCATAATATACATTCAAATTTGGAAAACTACATTGACCTTGATCCCTCTTTAGAGTATTTGTATGTAGGTAATGTGCCCACACACAGGGTGTGATCACATATTCAATGTATATTACACACTAAACCATTTTTCTAGTTGGATTCATGGTCACCTATCAAGAATGAAGAGGAACAAGGATCCTTGAAGACAAAATCAATTACATAGAGAGCTTCAAAAACAACCAAGACTTGATATTTTAAGCACAAGGTTTCTCAAAGCAAACAAACAAAAACCAAAAAGCTTAGATACTAAGGACTACAACACCAAAACTTGGACTAAAACACTGGACCTCTAGGTATCCCATTTCTAAAATTCCTATCTATGTATAAAATAGACTTTTATATCCTATTTTTGATTGTCTACCCAACTAGATTAGTAATTTGTAGCCTTTGTCTCCTCCATCTCAGCCTAGAATTAGCTAAGTTTTACTATTTATCCCATTATTTTCTATTTTTAGAAATCAATTAAGCACTTCTAGATTTAATAAATTAGTAGGTTAATTAAGGAACATTTTATTTACTAATTTTACCCTTTAATCTAGACCCATTTACTATTTAGGAAATTAAACCTATAGTTTCCCAAATTCAGTAAAACATTTCATGAACCTGAATTACTTTGAATTTTTGTAAAAAAACACTAAAAACCCTAGGGTTAATTATTTATAATTTTTTTCAATATTTTCATAATTTTTCTTGAATGTAAAAATTATAAAATTACAAATTAATTGAAATATTTTTTTCAATAATTTACTAAAACCCTAGTTTGCACATACTAGGTCCTATTTGCATACAAACACTATAAAACCACTAGGAAAAATATATTGCTAATTTTAGCAATATTTTAAGATTTATCTAAAATTTTCAAGATAAATTATACAAAATTATAGCAAAATTTTCAAATTATTACATTAATTTTGAAAAAAATCATTTCAAATCCCTAGTTGCATCAATTAAATCCCATAAATTTTTAAGTAATATTCCACTTATTTTTTGAAAATTTTAATAGACTATTAAAATTAAAAAATCACTTCAAATTTCAAAAATTCATAGTAAATTCTAGAAAATTTATTTGTCTCGAAACCCTAGTTGCATCTACTAGCTCCCATTCAATGAAGTAATTTCTCATAATTTTATGAATTTTATCTTGCATACTTAGCTCAGAAAATCAATTTCAAATTCAAAAGTTCATAATATTTTGTAAATAATATTTTTGAAAAAACCCTGGTTACATATACTTGTTCCATTTTTCTTTTTATGGTATTACCTTACATGTTTGCATCTTCGTATCCTTTTTTGCACAAATTCTAGACAACTATTTTAGAATTTTACATTTCTTATGTCCAATACTTTCCAAAGTTAGCACATTACCTATTACAACTTATTGAAAAAGATTCAAAAATATTCCAAATTATTTTCCTACTTTAACAATGGCCCAATATATGAGATTTGATGAAACTGATAAAAGAGAGCTTTAATAACTCTTAACCGAACACCTGAATATGCAAGATGACATGGTTAGAATCCTTCAATAGGAAAAAAAAAAAAAAAGGTAACCAATGGTCAATCTTCTCAAACTATAGAGCCACTAGTTTCACATGACACTACGAGGGCAACTATGTTACAAAAACCCCCTAGTAGCCCAACCTTCCTCTATGCCACTAGTTGTAACTAGTACATCCCTATTTCCTAATGTGACATCCCTTGTCCAAGAGATTAAATCTCTTCAATCCAAGGTGAAACATCTTGAGCAAGGTACCACTAGATCTACATAGGCATTATACTCCTTCACTCTATTAAATACACCTTTGGCATGACATATAGTTGCTACACCCTTGTCACCTAGATTTGTGCAACCTAAGCTCACTCTTTATGATGGCAAGGGTGATCTAAAGACAAATTTGAGATCCTTTCACATAACATGTTTAGATTATGTACCATATGACTACATATTAACTAAATTACTTTTGAGGAGCCTCAAGGAGTATACATTACAATAGTTTTATAGTCTATTGAGTCAATCAATTAATGCATTAAATCCTCTTGCCAACACGTTCCTATCACATTTTAGTATTAATATTGGTGATATGGTTTCATATGACCAAATTGCACAATAAAAATAGAAATAAAATGAGCCTCTTATTGAGTATATTCTCAGATACAATACCATATTATCTAAGATGATTATCCCTATGGTAGATCATGAGTTACAAGAACTCTTCAAACAAAGTCTTCTACCAATTTTACATGAGATAATCATGTTCAAACATTTCTCTTCTTTCACTGAATTGTGTCACACTTTAAAAGAAAGAGAAATCAAACTCATTTCAATGTGCAAACTTAAGTACACATGTGCACCTTATACAACTAATAAGAGTAACAACAAAGCCCCATATAAGGTCAAATTCAATGATAGTAAAAGACTGACAAAAAAAATAGTTAATACAAATTTAGAGCCCTCATAGAGAGTCACTTTATTAGTACCTCCTTGATGACCTTTTAGAAATCTACCAATTCATCCAGTTAGACTTCTACAATAGTTATTAGAATGTAACATAATATCTCTTCCTCCTATTAGATAAATTAATCCAACAAAGCCTCTTCCATGGGGATACGAATTCAATGCTTTTTGAAACTAGCATAGAGCACCAGGCCATAATATAACTAGATGCATTAGTATCAGGTATACGATATAGGATTTAATTGATGGAAATAAAATTGATCTAGGCATTTTAGTTGATCCTCCTCTAACCAAACCAACATAGGATTATTCAATCAAAATATTTTCAAATCTATTTCCATAGTATGACAAGTGAGAGACATAGGACACATTAGGTGTACATCATGCATATCAAACACATCCTCCACCAATTACACACATGGCATTGGTAGCCAATTCACATCTATTGAGCCACATGATTGTTACTTTTCATTATAGAATTCTAGTTTGGCCATCCATCTCCTTTTTTGAGAAAGATATTATTGAGGATGGCATAGATTATCATGTGCTCTTCATTAGATCTTTTATTAATGGTCATCCCATTCATAGTATTCTAATTGATAATGAACCTAGTGTTAACATGTGTACTATGACTACTATTATAACACTTAGGTTGTATAAAGTAGGATATTACTCCAAAAAATATAGTTATAAGTGGTTTTAGTGGATATAGTTAGACTGCATTAGGTGAAATCCTCATTCCTCTATAGTTTGGTCCTACACACATGACCAACTCATTTACTATAGTTCTTAGCGTGGGGTTTTTTGACATGTTACTTGGTAAACCTTGGATATAAAAACTCTAAGAAATTACATCTACAATACATCAATGTGTGAAATTCATTCAAAATAATTAGGTTATCATATTTACTAGAGTTCCATATGATTTTCCACTTCCACTTTTAGAGCCAATTTTAGTTTTACAGCCATTTTTAGTTCTATTAATAGTTTTAGCTCCACTACTAGTTTTTTCTCCAATTCAACATCAAACATAGATATGATAACCATCACCAGTAAAAAGGTTTCATACACCTCCATAGATTTAGGATTCTAGATATCTTTTATCTACAATATTCACACCCATAGTAGTTTCATTGAAATGTCATACATATACACATAAAACACATGTTCAATGAGTTTTCCCTACTTCCATATGGGTCCCTAAGATCCCTACAATTGCATCCACTTTTAAAAATTATAGAGGATCCCCACCATTGGTTTCTAATTTAGAGATTTTAGAGCATTTATAACATATATAAATTTCAAAGCCACAGTCTCAGCATTTCCATCATACTTCATGATCACACATGTCAATTGTATGCATCATCTATGTTTTACATTACTAACCATTATGCTAGACATACATTACATTATTATATTCTATTCTTTGTTGATTTATCTATATTACTAGGCTTCACTTGATCTTCTTTAAGTGTTTGTAGTGCATCCAGATGCTTGATTGCTTCACTCTACCCACCAAGAGGGCATCTTACTTCTACAATCTAGTTAAATATCAATACATCTACCCACTGGGGGCATACTCTACATGACTACACCATCTAAGATATGTCATTATTACACTATACACTATAGACATCTTATTGTATTACATTCCTTACTTGCTTATATAGATATCACATCGACATCCATTAGCATATATCACACTTTTATATTTCATATCATATACATTAGTCTTGTATTACATATCTTGTATACTCTTGTTTCTTAATTTACATAGTTATATGCATGATTATATTTCTAGTACTTTGCATGCTTCCACTCTTCACTTTGGTTAGCTAGATGTGTTTACATTTTCTAGTTCATGTTTACTTTGTTCTTGTATTTTAGGACATTTTCCAATGTCTTTTTTTTCTATCTATATGTGTGTGACTTTGAACACTTGCCAATGTCCTTTGTGTGTGCCTTTCATGTGCTTATGGCCCTTGTGTCAAACCTTTCTTGTTCCCATTATGTGTGTATGCAGAATTTGAGCATGATTTATATTAATTATGTGCTTATTTGGCCCCTTGGACACCCTCACATGTTTCTTGATTGTTACTTTGTATTCTTGTTTCTAGATTGCTTATCTTTATGTGTAATGTCATGATTCCAATCATGCATTTACCTTGCTTCTTGGATGCCATGATGGACATCATGTTCATCCCTCCATGCCACTAAAAAATAACAACTAACATTTTTAATTCTATATTACTCTTTTGCACATGTTATTAAAGTATTATATCTATCTAGCATAACCCTATGGATCTAACAATGTCTCTCTACAACTTTTGCTATATCATGAGATAATGTATATCAATGATATATCAAAAGTTTTTTTAGCTTAACACACTTGTAGGGATTCTTCTTTTGAGGACAGTCATTGTAGGGTCTTAATTCCTACCCTTATAAGAGGGGGAAACAAATAGGGGTTTTTTCATAGAGATTAGAGCTCGTAATGGTCAAAAAATTAGTTTCAGCAAAGTACAGTCTAGAATCCAGAACTTAGCATAGACAAACTAGACTAGGTAGATAATAGAGAATATAGATCAATCATCAGTTCTAGCTCTAGATAATAGCACCAAAAATGGAATAACAACATTGGACCCCAGAGTGTCTAGTTTTTAATCTTGTCCAAATAGTAGAATATTTAGTCTTTCTAGAATTGGGTAGAGAGGTGAGTTTAGTAACAATTTTGCAAGTATAGTTTAGTCTAGAAATTAGCAATTTTTAGCACTTATTTCACTCAGAGAATTTATATAAAGATGGCATCATATACAACATGAGGGTTTTCATTTTCAACTCAGACATGTAAGTTGATATAACTTTTAGTTCATAATCTATGTTTTAGATAATAGTTATTGGGGGCAATGTGTGCAACACATAGGTCTTCTCTATTTCCATGTTTATAGAATTTTTTTTCACATTTCACATTCTGAGTAGTTACATGCCTTACTCCATTTATAGGTGGTTCAAATCACATTTAATCAAAATTTCATACATGTTTACTTCCCACATATATGATTTCTTGAGTGGCTTCCTAAGCCTTGATTCTAGTTTTAGGAGGGCCTCTATACAATTCCAATCTCCATCTTTTGAAGTGGCTAATAGTAGCCTAGTTTCTAGATTACATTTAGCTATCCATGTCAACATTGCTAGATCACAACACATTTAAGGGGTCCATGTACCATCTCATATGGCATTCATTTATACCAACATTTTTTAATTTATCTGCACATCATGAGGTAATGATGGATCCAAAGTACTAGCTAACCTTTGTATTCTTAAGCCACCTATTCAGAGGGATTAAACACATGGTTTAGACATTGATTAACACATGCATGATTTTCTAACTTCACATAGTTGGTGATGATGGAGGTAAAGGGCCTACCTTTGCATTTTTAAGCTAACTTATAAGGGATTGAGTACTCATCTCATTCATCAATATAACTCTTGGTTTAACATACTTCTAGCATCACCCAACATAACATAGTAACATAATAGGTTTTATATCAGTTTGTGTACCTAGGGAGGTGTATTCATTCTTTTCTCTTTCTTCCTCTCTCTTTACCTAGATTTATACATTCTTATTTTAGATTAGTGTATCTAGTAAGAATTGATATACTTTTACTTTCCTTTTTTTCAAACTTAAATAGTATAATGTACTCTTATTATGCATAACCCAACATCACATAGCTTCATAGGCTTAGACTCATAGGTAAGTTTAGGTATGCCTCTCTCTTCTTACTTTATCCTAATATTTTTCTTTGTTTCATACTAAGAATAAAGGTGGCAAAAATGTAGTCATACTAAAATGTAATTTGTATAACTTGAGCATGACTTGAGACACCCAAACCATAGGTCTCTCCTACTCACACAACCCACTTAAGCATGTTTTCAATGTTTCCTAGTCATCTGATGTATTCTATATTTAACCCATATTGTCTAGGACTCCTATCTTAGGCACAAATCTATCCACCAGGATCCCCTTCCCCTTAGTTAATAGTGCCATAAGTTGGACTACAGTGTTGGGACCTAGGGTGTCCACTTTTTAGTGTTATTTTCCAATTCCATAATAGCCTCAAATGGTTATATTTACATGAATATTTATCTTTTCTCTTATTAGCCTAGTGCAAGTTCATCTAACATAGGATCACTATTTTCCCTATAAGATCCCATTCAAAGATTATTTAGAAGGGTTGGCAATAATTCAAAAGGCACAAGCTATAAATATACTAGAGCACACTCAAGCAAATCTTCCTATTCTCTACATATAGCCAACCACTAATATTTTTAGCCTATCTAAGCTCCCTCACTAGTCATGAGTCATCTCAAGCTTTCCAAAATTCACATACACTTGCATTACATACACAAGATTTCATAATACACATTCAAATTAGGAGAAATACATTGGCCTTGATCCCTATTCATATTATTGGTATGTAGGTAGTGTGCCCACACATAGGGTGTGATCACATGTTTAGTGATTATTACACACTAACCTTTTTTCTAGTTAGATTCGAGATCACCTGTCAAGCATGAAGAGGAACTAGGATCCTTGAAGATAAAATTAGTTAAACATAAAGCTTCATGAATAATCAAGACTAAATATTTTAAGCATAGGGTCTCTCAAAGAAGATGAATAGAACCCAAAAATATTAGAAAGCTTAGACACTAAGGACTATAGTACCAAAACTTGGACTACAATGTTGGACCTCTATGTGTCCCATTTCCAATACTCCTATCTAGCTATAAAACAAACTTCTAGATCCTATTTCTGATAGTCTACCTAGTTAGATCAATTTTTGTAGCCTCTGTCTCCTATCTCAACCTAGAATTATCTAAGTTTTATTCTCTATCCCCTTTTTTGTTATTTCTAGAAATCAATTAATCATTTCTAGATTTAATAAATATATAGGCTAATTAAGGCACATTTTATTTACTATTTATTCCCTTAATCCATACCCCTTTACTATTTAGTAAATTAAACCTATAGTTTTCCAAATTTAATAAAACAAATATGCATAAAATAATCACTAATTTATTACAAATTTTGACTAGATTTGAATTTCTAAAAATAGTAATAAATATGTGTAAATAAATACTTATTTAGAAAACACTTGATATAAAAGATTTGAGTGTTGAAAATTCAGATATGAATAGGTATGAGTATCATCAACTATATCCATATATCAAAATCCCTCCTGGATAGTAGCACCATGTAGGTCTAGTGTCTTGAAAATGGTGTTAGTGTCCTTTGTGAAGGACTACTCTAAACTATTGGGTGCACTTGCACCTATGTTTTTGGGTTCTTTTCTTACACACATGAAGTATAAAGCTCTATATTTTGCTTGTAATAGAAAATTTATGATGCAAAACCTATACCTCCTTACAAGTAAGGCATGAGTTAAAAAGTCTGTTCATTAGTAGGATTTGGTAAACATCCTCAACACCCCACTATGAAAAGATTTTCCTACATACCAATACTTTGAGGAGGGATCAATAACTATGTAGTTCTCCCCACTTAAGTGTTGGTGCAAGTGCAAGTTATGATAGAATGATAGTGATATTGAATGCCTTGAGGGTGCTTGAGGTTATAAATCTAAAAAATATGAGCCTAGGGTAGTTTTAGATGATAGTATATAAAATTAGGGATTAATAACCTTGACTTCACTTGACTTGTTTCATGTTTGAATAGGTAGTTTGCATCTGATTTCCATATAATGTATAGTCTAAAAGTCATGTATTTATAGTATTTTATAACTAATGAAAATAATAAAAGATGATTAAGCTGACCTTAGGAGGGTTTTACTTTTGAAAATATATTTATTCAAAATAGATAAGGTGAATGACATTAGTGCCATTTGCAGACACTAGTGCCACATAACTCTAGTGACATTAATGTGGAGATAATGTCTATTTGGTAGCTTCTTGGCCACAAAAGGCTAGGATCAGGAAATGAGGGTCTAAGAATATGTTTAAGCTAATTAGAGATGCATATGGTTTGCACAAAGGATGGAAAAGAGTGATAATAGGGTCTAAGATAGGTCTATGGCTAAGCTAGGAATAGGTTGTCTCAAGTAGCACTATTAACACTCAAATAATAATTTTAGGTGATTACATTTACCCCCCCCACCCACCATTATGATATAATTTCATCAAAGTAAAATGACTAGTATAAATAAAAAATAAGTGTACCTAGACTTACCTAGGAAGTGAAGCCCATGACGTTGAGTTTGAGTATGTGAATCTGGGTCTACATATGTGAACCATGAACTACAAATGAAATGTGCATAATTCAATCCTTACTTAAGAGATATTAAAAGAAAAAAATTATGATGAATAAATAAGTAACTAAATAAAAATGATTAAATATATGGGAAAGATGAAAGGAATGAATACACCTTATTGGGTACATGAATGAATGCATGAACCTAGTGACAACCTATATATGTGTATGGTGATTAAATCATTAGATAACATGGAATGAGATTATAAATTGATCAATACTCATGTATGAGTGGATCAATAAATCAATATGGTTTTAAATCCATCAATACCCACCTCTACTTTGTGGATCATGACATGTGAATAACTTAGATTGGATTGATAGTGTGTCTAAACCTCTAATATAGGTGGATCAAGAATTCAAGTAGTCTATGAATCCATGATTAAAAACCCATGTGTAGTAGGTTCATATAAAATTTAACTAAAAAAGTGATATAAATATATAATTAATTATATATATCTATGTATATCATCTCCGTGGCAACTTGGGTATATTAGGTGGCTCCAGGCCACTCAAGAATGCCATCCACTACATATGGAGTAAGGAATGAAATTATCGATAACTTGGAATATGATTTAATGTGTATAAAAATTAGATAATGACATGGAATTTTACATTCTATATTATCATCATGTGTGTAATTGATCCTATTGAAATAATATGTTGTGCACGTGTCCTAGACTGATATATGAGTATAGTCATTATGGACTGAGTTGTAATAACTATATATAAGTATATGAATTGAATATGTAAATGATCATGATGTGTATGATGTAAATAATCTAAGAAAATTATATCAATCTAATCTAAACTAGAGTGAATTTGAGTAGAATTTGATCATAGTTGTCAAACCTATAGCTAAATCTATGTAAACATGTAGTGTACCTACTGTCCTAGCCTATATAATCTAAACTATCATAAAACCAAGGATATTGGATAGTAGTGCCACATATTAGATAGTATCTCAATGTGGAACTAGTGTCCCTATTTGGGTGTTGATGTTTATCTAGTATGAATTATGTGTCATTATATTACTTTTTAAGTAACTATCTTTTCATATGTTTACCTATTTCTAAATTTATGAAAAAGAACTTGTGTAATGAAAAATGTTCTATATGAGCCTTATCTCTATGAACAACCCATGTGAATTCCCCTTTTTAGGATATATGTGGAACCTTTATAATAACTACCCTTATAAGAAATATCTATTCAAAATGTGTGTTAGTTGGAACATATATGATAACTGTGTGATACTCCCATATAATGTGCAAACATAAAATTATAATGTAAGATAGTCTAAGCATAAGTATGTAATATAAGATACATGGCATGTATAACATTGTATAAGGGTATCAAGATAGACATAATCAATGTATGTAATATAAAATTTGAGTAGAACTGAGTAACTACATAGGGAAATGGGGCATGATGTCCATCATGACACCCAAATAGGAAGGGTAGATGCATGAGGTCCCTCATGGTGTCAAAAAATGGTTTATGTAACAAGTAAAGACAAGTTTCATGGCCATGAAACATACAATAAATCATTCATAAAAAACACATGAGGCATGTAAAGAGGCCAAGGAATCAAAATACAAGGGATATGGGCACATGTCACTAAATTTGAGAAAGAACATATTAGGACATGTTTAAATGTCTACTACACAAGAAATAAGTTTTCTTAGAGTGATAAATAAGGACATGTTAAAATTTTTGCATACAAAATCAGGAAAGCACATGGAAAGGACATGGGAACATGTCCAAGGCATACATTCTATGACTAGAAGTGTTATAGAACCAAAGAAAAATGGCATATTCAAATTCTCAAAAATAGAAGAGGCATATAAACATAATCAAATGTAAACTATGTAAGCTATAAATGAAAGCATGAAATAATATAGTATAAAT
Source organism: Torreya grandis (assembly GCA_037957365.1). NCBI lineage: Eukaryota > Viridiplantae > Streptophyta > Pinopsida > Cupressales > Taxaceae > Torreya > Torreya grandis. The sequence goes on along the minus strand of JARHVA010005394.1, from coordinate 1,045,115 downwards.
TTGTGTAAGAGCTATGATGTACATATGTTGAGTCTAATGTAGTGATAGTCATCAAAAACATTTGAGTAAGAGTAACAATGATCAATATTATATATAAAAATGCTAAAGCTAGAATGTAAATAAATGTAATGATAGAAATTAGTAATAGAAACTATGTATAAGATACCCCCAAGTGGGTGAATGTTTCAAATAAATAACCATGAATCAATGTATATGCCCCTAGTGGGTAGATAATAACAAGTCTCGATTGGTGTAGTGGACTTGAGTCCTATAAATAATATATGAGCACATGATAAGAACAAGTGAAGCATGTAGTATGATAAAACTGACTATACTAAGATATCTAACATATGTGGCCTATGGTAAATATAATACATACAAACATAAAAATGCATATAATATATAACTTTTATGTTTTTTGAGTAGTTATTTGAATGTTTTTATGTCTTTTAAATATTTTATGTTTTTTTTGTACTTTTTGGATATAAGGTATGTACAAGAAATACATAAATTAACTATGTACAAGGACAAAGAGATAAAAAAAGTATGTAAAGGAGGGTAGGAACCATACTAACCAATGAGTCTCATGGGAGACCCACTATCACTATGACTTGTATCAAAAATAGGAATAGTAATCTCTCATGTAGTGTTAATGATATGTTTTAGTTGAATTTTTTTACAGTAGGAATCTGAGTAATATTCATCATTTGAATCATAATATTAAAACATTAGAATCATAATAACATAGAATCATAGAGGGAATTGCCTCATATTATGGAACTAACCTTTCTAAATTGTGATTTTGAATATTTATTATGATTTTAACCTTTTAAATTGTGCTTATTACAGACATATGGTTCTATGGAGACTCTTTTTCTAGAAAGCCTTGTTTGAGAATACTTATTGGTTTAACATGATTTTGACTTTTCAACTTAAGTTATTTCTCTTTCTATAACATGTCCTATGTATCTATATGTTTTTCCTTGATAAAATATATATTTGGATTAATTTCCTTATGATTTTTTATAAATACCAAGCCTTGTGATTGTTTAGTGTGAACCTTTAGTTTTTCTGAGTTATGCTTTGGTAACCATTTTTATACTATTTCTAAATTTGACCCTTTTTGAATTTAAAGATGTGTCATTGTATGTTTTTTGGATAAAGTGCCACTATGTGAGTCATCTGTATCCATTATCCTTGTATTTTTTTTCAATGCTAAACATGAATCTATGTGGTGCCCATGCATTCTATGATATGCATGATAATATCTAGAGCTCCTTATTGGGTGTAAATGGAGTAGGTTGATCAACTTAGATTTAATAATTTAACTTAGTACCTCACTTGAACTCTTATTTGACCTTTTATTTCTTTTTGAATCACTAGTTATAGATGTAATTTGTTGTGGTTTCATGTTTTGATATGTAGCATGATTTACACTAGTGTGTCCCAAAGGAGTTTGTATTATAAATTGATTTTCTAATGTTGTAATATTTTCATGTAATAGTTGATTGTAACTTTTTAAACTTTTAATTATCTTTCTCATTCTGATAATTTGATCACATAGATTCTCACAAGTGCAAACCCTAACAGATTGTGATTAAACATGTAGGCAGACACCCTATAGGAAATAGGTGTGAATAGGTTGAGTATGGAGATGAGTGACTTTGGTATAGTCTTATCAATCTTGTGGAGAGGTGATATCATGAACCTAGTTATATGGAAATTCAATATCAACCTCATAGATCTAAGGAGAAGTAAATTCTTTCATGTGCATAATATATGACATTCAAACATGAAAAATAGTTTTTAGCTTATATGTTAAATACTTTATGTGTTTATAGGTTTGATTGTTTGTGAAATTACACATAGGATAAAGATAACATGCCATGAAATATGACATATATTGAAATTTATAGAAAACATCATCTATACATGTGTTTATGTCTTTTATGAATTCATTTCAAATTAAAAGGAAAAAACATGCAAATGAAAGTATTAAACATTGCAAAAAAACATTGATGCACTAATTTTGTCATTATGATCATGATTATTTAAACTACAAATTATAATATATATAAATTTTAAATCTAATTTCTAAAACTGTAAACCCTAGGGTTATCTATTGTTAGGGTTTGTGTAATGTTCAAAGTATTTTGGTTTCATTAAATTTTAATTTTTTAGGATTTAACAAACATAAATACTATGCTTGATTAAAGGGATGATTATTCTAAATCCATGAAGTAATATGAATAAAATAAACACTAATTTGTTACATATTTTGACTAGAATTGATTTTCTGAAAATATTAATAAATATGTGCAAATAAAGACTTATCTGGAAAACACCTGATACAAAAGATATGAGTGATAAAAACTAAGATATGAACAAGTTTGAGTGTCATCAGTTAGACCCTTATATCAAAATACCTCTTGGATAATAATTCCATATTTGGATAATATCACCATGTGGCTCTAGTGTTCTAAAAATGGTGCTAATGTGCTATGTAAAAGACTACTCCAAACTTTTGGGTGCACATGTACCTATGTGTAACAACACCACTAGGTTTCACTTAGAAAAAATTGATAATTTTTTATTTATTTAAACAACATATCTTTTCCATTAGACTTCACGAAAATAATCCAACTAGTGATCCAAACATAAAACTCTAAGTATGTCAACTATAAATAAGCATGTGACATCTAATAGTGATTGATCACTATCAACATATGAAATACATCATAACCAAATATGAAAAGTAAGTACAAATACCTAGCCATAGATAGTACAATGATTCAACCACTACTACCAAAATAAAAATAAGTAAATAATTTCATCGCATTAGATTAATGTTTCAATAATAATAATTACAATACAATGTATAAAATACAAGATACAAAGATCCATGGAACGTGAGTTACTAAACTCTAATATCTCTAGAAATCTTAAGTGTCATCTCTAAGTAAGTATCACTATGAGGAGGAAGAGAATCATTCGAGTGCTTTTTCACACCAATCACAGATCATCAATACCCTACACAAATTCCCATTAAGGAATGGCACTCCATTTGTAAATGAGTAGATAATGATGGTGAGATAATATAGAGAGACAAGCTAGTACCTATGTGTTGTATGATTTATAAAACTAAACATGTGATGTATCATAATTAAACCCATTCTAACAAGATATTCCACACATTATAAATCATACATATGAAATGACAATGTCTTACTAATATTACTTGGCCCAAGTTTTTAAATTAATTATTGATCTCTAAAATAAGTCAATTTTATACAGATCACTTGATTAGATCACCTTTATTTGGCATTGTGATTCTAGTAAGTTAATGAAGTTTGTCTCACTACTTACTCAAAACCTATAATATAATATTTGGCTAAAATATATATACCTAATAGTTTCATATAGGTTACATCCTACTAACAATTCAAAAACATGCTAAGCAAAAAAATAATCAAACCCATACATTTAGTCCATCAAACATATGAATGAATGTCCATAATATCATTTATTACATAATTAATAAGCAAACAAGTGTATATTATATCGACCAGTTATAGTATATATATATATATATATGTATATATATATATATGTATATATATATATATGTATATATATATATATATATATATATATATTAGGCTATATTCTAATTTTCATAAGTAGACACAAACAATACTTCTGACTAACTATCATAAAACATACTATTCATAGAAGTAACTAACACATATACTACTATAAATTATAGGCACACATCATGATGCACTAATATATGCTAAATAAGTCTAAACACTTATACTTATTAATTTACTCATAATATGTATTACTCACTAGTTTTCTTTACTATATGTATATATACTAATATCCAATATATATATATATATATATATATATATATATATATTAGGCTATATTTTAATTTTCATAAGTAGACACAAACAATACTTCTGACTAACTATCATAAAACATACTATTCATAGAAGTAACTAACACATATACTACTATAAATTATAGGCACACATCATGATGCACTAATATATGCTAAATAAGTCTAAACACTTATACTTATTAATTTACTCATAATATGTATTACTCACTAGTTTTCTTTACTATATGTATATATACTAATATCCATAATGTTTTTAGAGAATTAGGTAACCAAGTTACATCTTGTATGAATATAATATTTAATTTAAACAATTTGTCACATTTTTAAAAGATTATGTTCATGTATTTATAAAATCCTAACCTTAGGATTCTATGGTTGATTTTAATAGTTAATAATACTATAAACATAAGTACACCTCTATATGTTGTATTTATGAGCACCTAAATCTTAATTTTGATATATTTTTTTAATACATATACGATCACTTGTACATCCATTACAAGAACCATATATAAATACTCAGTCAATGTATAAAAACTATATCCAGATGTCATTAGTTAATCTATCCATGTATAATCATAAGCTTTAATAGTTCAATGGTTTAGTCTACTATGTTTTTGAAGCCCAATTAGGTATTCTATTTTCTTCTTTATGTTCAATCTCATCACAGTAGTCTACCACAATAATTATCAGGTGTAAGTTTATCTAAGTGAAAATTATTAGAACCAAACTTGTATAGGATAAAATTAATAAATTAAGAATGCCACACATCTCCTCAACACATACCCCATTGTGGCCATAACTATATATCTGGAAATGAAGCTAGATCTTAAAATAGTTTAGTCACAAGATCAAATCTTTTATCTTTATTTATGTATTTTAAGAATCTCATCCCAACATGATTGTTGTAAAGGAAGGTTATCTCATTCCTTTATGCCACATACCATATTCATCATTGTCTAAATAGCACACAAAGTTCATTCTAATTTTCCTTAGTCATTATAGATATTGATAATCTAATGATAGGTTGATATTAACATAAGATATCAAAGTTGAAAGGAACACTAAATAATCAAACCTACAAGAGACTCAAGAATCACAAAAATCATTTTCACACATCTTCTTATCATAGAATCATAATTATGATCTACTACAAGAGAGCTCCTAAATATAAGAGTAACTCGAGGAAGCTTCTACATACATGTATTTGGAATAATCTGCCAATCTAAATGAAAGAGTATACTATAGTATTTATGTCAAATAATTAAACATAATATAAAGTTCATATATTATATGACCCTTAGTTTTGACAAGCTCCTAGCTATTAATTCATAAATATTTATAAAGATAGCATCATTAAAAGATCCTTCATCTTATAAAAATTGTCAAAAAACTGTATAAATTTCACAACTAAAAAGAATTGAAACAAAGTAAAATAAGAAAGCATCTAGTTGCTTTAAGTAGCTATAATCTCTAAGATTTTACAATGTGGCTCTAATTATGAAATTATTAATGCTTTCAAATATGAAATCCATGAGCTTGACCATTCCTAGAGACATTCACATTCTGTTAGGATGGATCTCTTTCCATTCCTTAAATTTTTTATATGACATACATATACTTCCCTCTATATGCAAAATATACATATGAAGCTGATAAAAAATATTCCTTTTGTATGCAACCACATTGAAAGTTCACACATAGGTTTCTCCACCATCTCATTTTCAAAATGCTCAATGGAAGCCATTACTAGTTCCTACTCATTTCATAAGAAACATCTTCACACTTTCTTAAAATACACAAACTTCTTGAGTGTCTTCAACAAACTACTAATTTTCATGCTTACACTAACCAGTTTGTTAACAAATCACTATTATCTTTTTTAACATAACAATTAAAGTATTCGGTTAGATTTTTGCATGCCAACAGAACTTTGTGAGAATCACCTCATACCAACTTGGGTATATATAATACATACTGGGGTAAATGTATACACAGATCACCCCATAGGGATAATCCATGGTTTGATTATAATATTGTTATAATATTCATGTAAAGTTCATAATTTTCTATAACACTATGTTTAGTGTGCATATATAATGAGCTCTATAATATTAAATATCACGTAACAATGATATTAACATCATTATGGGTTATAAATATTATATTATTTATTTTATTCTTATTTCATCATTATTATGGCCTATAGCATGATGGCACCATGTATTTGTACTAAGGTAATTGTATGGCACCTTTATTAAATCATTGCATGCATAAAAAGGAATACTTAAATTTCTATAAACAATTACATGTCAATTTTCCACACAAATTAAACACTATATCACTGACTATATATATATATATATATATAAATAATTCATATAAAAATTTATATATAATAGTATCATCACTACCATATTTGATATGGGTTTGAGATATATATTTATATGACACTATTATATATATCCATTATCAATACTATTTAGTTTCTACGCTACAACTCACCACATTCACCTAAATTATTACTTTAGATACTCTATCCTAGTGGGTATGCTCAATAATAATAATAATTAAGTTATAAAATAGACATCAACTTCAATAGTAATATGGTCTGTTAATTTCTTATGTAATCTAATGAAATATGTTCAATGGAATATTACTTGTTCCAATATAGTTTATGTTTGAAAATTTAATAAATCTCTTCATCCAAACCACATGTATACATGAAGAGTTTTTGAAAACTAAAATAATATTACCTACCTCTCAAAATCTCTGATTTAGAATTGCTTGATTCAGAAGAGTCTCCTTCCTTCACTCAGATTATTTCCTTTTGTGCCATACTTTGTTATCCTCTCTCTCTTCATCTCCAATTTTATTCTCTTTTACACCTCCCTCTCTTCCCATGTCATACACTTCCTATCCCCCCTTTTCATGAATAATATATATATTTCTTATTTTTTTTAGCTCACCTATCTTCTTTGGAGCTATCCCTTCCTATATTTTAAGACTTTTTTTTAGTATTTATTTTCTCTTTATATGATTTTTTTCTAATTATTTCTAATTCAATGAATTTTTTATCATTTTAATCTTATCTTTTTATTTTTATTATTTTTCCTAAATTTGGCCTAAGCATATTTTATCTTTTATTTTATTCCCTTAATGATGTTTTTTCTATTTTTATATTTTTCAAATAAATTAATAATGTATAATTATTTAGTACAGATAATCATTCAGAATGACTTAGTAATGAAACTATGAATGTAAGTCATTAACATTCTAACCAAGAAACAAATTAAACTAAGACACAACTAACCATGCATAAACAAATATCTAAATGCAATTAACATCAAAACATACTATGCTAACCATTCTATTATACACATAATATGTACTAACTAATGTGGTGTGTGCAGGGTTCTAGTTAATTTCTTTGTCTTCCCCCAATATATCGATTTACATCACCCTCTCTAATGATTCTCTCTCTCCATCGTGCTCTGAAGGATAATTTTATTCTACATCAAACTCACAATAGAAAGGTAGTGAGACCATAACATCATAACATAAATATCATAAATTACTGCTAAATAACAAGTCAACATGATTACAATGTAAAAAACATATATTATAATTAAGTTATAGTAGTAAAATCATGAAACTAGAGCAACATACCATTATCCCATAATAGCATATGACTTACATCTTGGTTAGTAAAAATATAATAAAATTATCAACTATAGAAAATCCATGAATAATCAAGAAAATGTGCTTAGTGAGGAATCAAGATGTAACATCTTTCCCCCCAAATCTATTCATCATCCTGGATGACTCTTATTCAAACATAAGTTCTAAATTAAAAACATTAATCATTCAAAAAAATTAAGATATTATAAAGTATCAAATTAATCAAATAAATGTGGAAATTACCTATAGAACTCATCATATCTCTCCTAAGTATCACTATTCTTAGAGTATTGGTCCCACAAGACCCTACACTATGACATCTCCCTATTATGCAAATAAATTTTGTGAGTGTCACTTACTCTAATTGGTTATATTATGAACACCTAGGGCCAAAAATAGTAGGACAAGCCTATATAATATTGTATTGGCCACTTATGATATCTCAAAAGATCCCACATATCTTGGTGAAAGTTTCATTGAATTATCAAATTTAGGATTCAACCAAAATCATATGAAATCATCATACAATCTAAAACAAATGGACAAGGAGAGTTCCTAAAAACCTTTCAGCCCCTCTTCACAACTCTCTAACCTAGAGAGTGTTTTTCTCATTCTGGACAAAAGTGTTCAGAGAAGATGGCAAGAATGATGTGTATAATTTAATACCATCACTACTTCACATAGCTCTTGATAAGTATAAAACATAAATACAACCACTATTCTATGTAGTTCCTAATAATTATGACAATGAAAAGGAACTATAAATACTACATTTCCAATGTATACAAAATTAATAAATAAACATTTCATAGTATATATGTGTATGGCCATAAAATTCAATTTGACAAGTCTATCTACTAAATCCTAGATTCTATAAGCTACCCTTGTCAGATCCAATCTCATTAATTATTGAGTCAATGTGAGACTCAATAGGATCCACTCCCATATCTTAGTGTTCACATTCCTAATTCACCACTATTCCCTTAGGTCCCGATGACTTGATGATCTCCAAAATGTGCAAAAGGTACAAAGAATCACAAACCATACTAACAAATGATAGAAAATAATGATATATTCTAAATAATTCCATATGTAATAATGTGCATTAAAATAAAAATCATATCCAAACATAACTAGTATCATATTTCATAGATTAACCTATTCTATTATATTTATAGTTAAGAATAAATAATATTAAAACTATCATAACAAACAAGACCAAGGATTGCACCGTCCTTACAACACAACCTTATATAGGTAATAATCAAAACAATGCATCCTTGCTTGCCCAACTACATACACAATAATTCATAAACTTATCTCAACCTCTTAGACTTATAATATGGTTTGTACATCCTATTTCATACTTGCTCTAGGAAAAAGGTACACAAACAACTAAATAAACAAATTGTTTTTATCAAGATGAGAATAATACCAATCTAATAAAGGGTGAATCATAAGATAACAATTATAATCAACTTATAAATATTAATCTAGAACCAATATAAATCTAAGGTTCACCACTCTATGTGGTCAATGTTCCCAAGTTTAGGTAAGGTAGTGTTAGAAAGTATGACTCTAAAAATACACAAGTGGAAATTAGTGAACTAATATCTCAACAACAAAACTCTTAAACACCCTCACATGGAATAATGATAAAATCAAAACCCAAGTTGTCATAATCATACCTACTTACCAAACTAATCTAAAACTCAGAAGTTCTAGTTGATAAATATCTCAATAACATATAAATAACACATTAACAATGAATTCTCTAGAGAAGAGATGTAGTATTACTCAAGATCGCATTACAAATATATGCTTATCTCTGGGAAGAGATGTTTGTCTTCACATTTCAAGATACCTCCTAATTTATACACAATTTGAAAGCATGGGGAGGATTTGGGAGGTCACCAATCTCGAGGGAGATGAAGTGGTATGACTTCCAATATTTAAAACAATACAAAATTTGAGGAATTACTATTTTTAGAAACTTACTATTTTTAGACTGCACTATTAAAATTGAAAATTGAGGCACTTCCATTGGTTTTTTTAGGGTCAAATTTCATTGATCATATCTCCATGCCATTTCACAACTTTCTCCTCATTCTTAGCTTTCCAACAGTTCAAACGATGAGTCAATTGGAGCTACGGTGTAAAAGTTATGGCTCCTAGAAGTTTTGTCATCAATTGGGGTGGAACTGTCACCTGAATTGTCGCCTAAATGGTTGCTTGGATCATTCCTCCCTCCTTGAAAATCAATGGTCCCCATTGTGTCAATGTTCCCCATAAAATGTGGTAGTTGTTTCTTGATTTGATTCTCTATGAGCCACTCACCTTGATGGCTAAGCTGGCCCCTTTTGACCACTCGATAAAGCAAAATAGAGTGTCCTCTTATTGTCTTCATCCAGGTATCCACAATCGGATCCTCTTCCAATGGAGCAAAACTTTGTGGATCAAGCTCATCAATGTCGAGTTGTTCTACTACAACTAAAGTGTCCAAGAGAGGTGGATGATATGGTTTGAGGAGCTCCACATTGAATATTAGATGCAGACCAAGGTAGGCTGGTAGGTTTAACTCAAAAGCATTTTCTCCAACTCTTTTGGTGATGGTGTAGGTACCATATCATAGAGGTTGAATCTTTTTGTTTCAGCCTGCAAGTTGTTCCTTCTGAAGCCACAACCAAACCTTGTCACCCACAACAAAATGGTGTGCAATCCTATGTGTGTCATGGCATTGCTTATACTTTTGATTCATCTTCTCCAAGATGTAACGAACTTGTTGCTGGAGGTGTTGTATTTGTTCAATAAACTTTGTAGCTTTTGTTGCCTCAGATCTTCCATGAGGTGTGTATTCCATGGTGGAAAATAGAATAAGTATATTAACTGGTGCCATGGGTTGGAACCCAAAACATACTTGGAATGGAATATGCTTGGTCAAGCTGTGCAGTGCTCGATTATATCCATGTTGTATGAAAAGAAGTCCCTCATCCCATGTGCATGGATGTTTGGAGTGATACATCTAAATCATGTGAACAATCAAGTGGTTTACCACCTCTGTTTGACCATAAATCTTTGGATGGAAAGATATGGACTTCATCAGCTTAGTATCCATCATCTTCCATAGAGTGTACCAGAAGATGCTCAAGAACCTGCTATCTTGATCTAAGACAATGGACTTGGGAAGACCAAAATGGAGCCATACATGACTAAAATATAGTTGAGCAGTTTCCTCAGTAGATATATTTTTCTTACAGGGAATCATGATAGCCATTTTTGAGAAATGATCAAATACCACAAAAATACAGTCCTTACCATGTTTTGAAGTGGGCAAACCTAAGAGAAAATCCATTGAGATGGATTCACAAGGCCTGGTTGGTTTTGGTAATAGCGTGTACAATCCTTTCTTCTTATTTATTGGCTTGGCTATCGCACAACACTATAAGTGTAGTATCACAACTTATTTCCACAATCAGAAGGAAAATAAAATATTAACCACATAGATGTATCAATCCATTTAATTCCTAAAAATTCTCTATATACAAGAATTAAAATGCACTATCCCATAAAATCTAGGTAATATTGTTGAAACAACATTTTGAAAACAAGTCTTTGATTAAAACAACACTAATCAACATCATGAAAATAAAAATCCTCTCAAAGGGATTATAAAAATATCAAGGGGAGTGAGAGAGTAATAACTCACCTCCATGGTATTTATGAGAGAGTACACCTCCTCCTAATCCATATAAGTATAGGAGTGCCAATCTATGAACAAATTCCTAACACATATGAATCTTGAACAGAGACATGTATAGTTCACTATAAAAAATTTCCCACTGAACTAGGTGGTACCAATATTCAAGTGATCTTTTAGGATTCTCACTCCTAGGATTAGTGTACAAAGGACATATAATTCTATCTAAAATTCACATATTCTTAATTGAGCAGCATCTCATGCTTTTTAAACACTCATAATATAAACACAAGTGGCGAAGGTGACTTGATTACCAAGAAAAGATGTAATCATTCTTGAGATCTGAATTTAAATGACCATAAAATACTATAGGAATATCTTGTTCACAACTCATGAACTATGTTATGCACATACATAACCAAACATATTATATAACCAACATCATTGAGACACTCAATAAACTAACCCTTTAATAACTCTAAAAGGGTACAAATGCTCCTAAGGCACACACCCAATGTACCACACACAACATTTAAAGGATATATATTATCTACAATAGTCACCAAGCCATACTAGGGGATCTATTAAATCTCATAACTCCAATCATGGGGTCTCATGATTATTCATGGAGGAACTACAAGTCCATAATACACTTCACTTAAGCATTACATACTACCTATGCTTTTACATCTTGAGGGTTACTATTATTGACATTTGAAAGAGACTCGCTATATACTCTAGCTTTCACCATTATCATTTCTTCTAATCATAAGGATATGGAAATTTTAGTGGAATCATTAGGTCTTAGATTATGATCCATAACTTTGATACCACATGTAACAACCCACTACATTTGACTTAGAAAAATGTGATAATTTTTTTATTTAAACAACATATATTTTCTATTAGACTTTACCACAAGAATCCAACTAGTGATCCAGTTATAACACTCTAAGTATTTTAATTATAAATAAGCATGTGACATTTAACAGTCATTTATCACTATCAACGTAAGCAACAAATCATAACCAAATATGAAAAGTAAGTATAAATATCTAGCCATAGCTAGTTTAATGATATAGCCACTACTGAAGTATAAGTAAATAATTTCATCTCATCAAATAATGTCTCATTAATAATAAATACAATACAATGTAAAAAATAAAAGATACAAAATTCCATAGAGCATGAGTTCCCAAACTCTAGTATCTCTAGCAATATCAAGTGTCATCTCTAAGTAAATACAATTGTGGGTAGGGAAAGCATAATTTGAATGATTTTACACACCAATATACCATAAATTTACCACAAATATTCCCATCAAAGAATGGCCCACACTTCATGGATGGGTAGATAGTGAAAGTTTGAAAATCCAGAGAGACAAACTAGTACCCATGTGATGTATGATTTATAAAACTAAACATGTGGTGTATCATAAATATACCCATTCTAACAAGATATAACACAAACATGTAAATCATACACATGAAATGATAATGTCTCACTAAAATTAATTGGCTCAAGTTTTTCAAATAATTATTGATCTCTAAGATTAGTCAATTTCATACCCACCACTTGATCAGATTATGTTCATCTAGTATTGTGATGTTAGTAGGCTAGTGAAGTCCATTTCACTACTTACTCAGTACCAATAATGAGAGATTCAATTAACATATATGTACCAATAGTTTCATATAGGTTACACCATACTAAAAATCACAAAACATGATAACCCCATGAATAATCAAATGCATACATTTAGTATTTAAAATGTATGAATGATCTAGAGAGACAAACTAGTACCCATGTGATGTATAATTTATAAAACTAAACATGTGGTGTATCATAAATAGACTCATTCTAACAAGATATAACACAAACATGTAAATCATACACATGAAATGATAATGTCACTAAAATTAATTGTCCCATGTTTTTCAAATAATTATTGATCTCTAAGATTAGTCAGTTTTATACACACCACTTGATCAGATTATGTTCATCTAGTATTGTGATGCTAGTAGGCTAGTGAAGTCCATTTCATTACTTACTCAGTACCAATAATGAGAGATTCAATTAAGATATGTGTACCAATAGTTTCATATAGGTTACACCCTACTAAAAACCATAAAACATGGTAACCACATGAATAATCAAATGCATACATTTAGTCTTTAAAATGTATGAATGATCCAGAGAGATAAACTAGTACCCATGTGATGTATGATTTATAAAACCAAATATGTGGTGTATCATAAATAGGCCCATTCTAAAAAGATATATCAAAAACATGTAAATCATACACATGAAATGATAATGTCTCACTAAAATTAATTGGCCCATGTTTTTCAAATAATTATTGATCTCTAAGATTAGTCAATTTCATACACACCACTTGATTAGATTATGTTCATCCAATATTATGATGCTAGTAGGCTAGTGAAGTCCATTTCACTACTTACTCCATACCAATAATGAGAGATTCAATTAACATATATGTACCAATAGTTTCATATAGGTTACACCCTAATAAAAATCATAAAACATGGTAACCACATGAATAATCAAATGCATACATTTAGTATTTAAAATGTATGAATGAATGTCCACAATATATTTTATTACATAATTAATAAGCAAATAGGTGCAGATTATACTCACACACACACACACACACACACACACACACACACACACACACACACACACACACACACACACACACACACACACACACACACACACACACACACACACACACACACACACACACACACACACACACACACACACACACACACACATTAGTATGTATATTTTAATTTCCATAAGTAGATATAATAAATTACTTCATACTAGCTATCATAAAACATACTATTCATAGAAATAACTAATACACATACTACTATAACTTATAGGCACACATCACAATGTACTAATACATGATAAATAAGACTAAAGACTTATAACTATTAATTTACTAATAATATGTACTACTCAACAATTTTTATTACTGTATGTATATATACTAACAACCATAATGTTTTTAGAGAATTAGGTAACCATGTTATGTCTCGTACAGACATAGTATTTCATTTAAACAACTTGTCACATTTTTAATAGACTATGTTCATGTAAACACATTTATATTTTGTATATATGAGCACCTAAATCTTTATCTTGATATATATTTTTAATACATATACAATCACCTATACATCCATAACATGAACCATATACAAGTACTCAATCAATGTATACAAATTTTATGTACATGTCATCAATTGTTCTATCAGTGTATAATCATGAGATTCAATAGTTCAATGGTTTAGTATACTATGATTTTCAATTCCAATTTGGTATTCTATTTTATTCCTTATGTTTAAGCTCATCACATCATCCACCACCATATTTTTACATGTAAGTTTATCTAAGTGAATTGTATTAGATACCAGACTTGTATAGGAGAAAATTAAGAACTAAATAACACCATGCATCTCTTCAACACATACCCCACTTTTCCCATAACTATATATTTGGAAATGATTCTAGATATTAAAATAGTACAATCACAAGATCAAATCTTCTATCTTTATTTATATATTCTAAGCATCTCATCCTAACATGATTGTTGTAAAGGAAGGTTCTCTCAGTCCTCTATGCCACATACCATATTCATCACTATATAGATAACACAAATTTCATTCTAATTTTTGGTATTCATTATATATATTGATAATCAAATGATAGGATAATATTAACATAAGATAACAAAGTTGAAAGCAACACAAAATAATCAAACCTATAGTAGACTCAAGAATCACAAAAAT
>JARHVA010005394.1:980000-1025000 GCA_037957365.1 Torreya grandis | reverse complement strand
ATACAAACATAATATTTTCATCATAAGTATTATAAAAAATCACCTTAATGATGTTTAATCCTTATAATACTCCTCTGATTATTTTTATCCAAAATTTTATTTATTGTATTTGGATTCCAAAACTACTTTTTCTTGTTTGGAGTTGATGAAGATGTATTATTGGGCTCTTACAGAGAGATAATATTGTTTCTTGTTTAACTAGAAAAACATGTAATAATTTTAAGACCTAAAAATAAACTCCAGGAGAATTTCAACATTAAATTATTACCTATAAAGATACATTATCATAATCAATAAAAATATCATTTTCAAAAGAATTAATATAATCCCTAGAAATAATAGTGGATTTACTAGTAGGATTATAAAACTTTTATGATTTTCTTTCATCACTACATCCTATGAAATTATGTACAATAATCTTAGGATCTAATTTTTTTATAAAAATAAACATATTTTATTTCACCCTTACCTTATTTTTATTTTATTTTCATGTTACCATTTCTTTCAACTTGAATGAAATTTCCATCTTTTAATTGTACTTGGATTTTAAATGAGTCATCTAACTTGCTAAAATCATGTTTATGATTTGTCATATGATTTGAGCATCCTAAATCAAGGAACCACTAGTTATGTGACTCCTTTATTTCCATATTGCATGTGAGAAAATAATTTTATTCTCTAAAACATCATTTTACATAACTTGAAAAAAATTCTTTTCACTCTCTTAATTATTTTAATTCTTAGTTGCTAGTATCATTTAATATTTTATCCTGATTTTTTAAAGTAATGTCAATTTTTTCTTACTCTTACCTATGAATTTAAATTCAGATTTTCCATTTAAATTAGATTTTTAAGAAATCCCTTAATTTTTAATTTTAATTTTTCTCTTTTTTCTTTGAAACCTTTCCCTTTGTTTTAAGTTCTTATTCTTTATATCCTATGTAAAGTCTCTTCTTATCATCATGGGATAAGATAAAACCCATTAACTATCAACGCTGATAAAAATAATGTCCTTACAATATTAAAGAGTTTTCATGATACGCATCCATATTATAATTAAAAATATTAAATTTTTTCTTATTATAAAAATATATTGTATAGTTTATTTATAAATATAAATTCTATACACTTGGTCATTTACCTATATGTAATAATCTCCAACTCCTTCATAATATGATATTCTCAAATTCTCAAAATTCATTTTAAGGGTTTAGAGTTTTACTTATAATACCTTAATGGTTAATATATATTAATTTTATAATGTATTCTATTCCTCATGGGAATTATTTCATCTTAAAATTCTTAGATATATGTTTGGGTCTATGGTGCACTTAAGATAGATGAAAGCTTTTGCATCTACCTTTTCTTCATCCATTTTTGTTTCTTTTCTAATCTTGTATCAAGGTGTTCCAATATTTAGGATTTTTTAAAAAAACTAATTTTCATACAAAAATTCTCTTCAAATTATCTTTCCAATACTCAAAGTTGTCATGTTTGAAAGCATGAATATTCATGGAAGTAGAATTCACTCAAGCCATTGTTTGTTTTGATAATGGTATGAAAACCTTATAAATATTTGTTAAATGTGGATCCAATAGAAAATTAATATTTTTAATTTATGTATGGATTTAAAATAATTTCTTAATAAATATTAAATTTAATCTATGCATCAACCAATCTATCCTAGAATCACTAGTTGTTAATGTAGTTGTGTTGTAAGTGAAATTATTGGTCAAAACTATTATCGAATAAATTTTAATTTAAAAACACATGATTTTTGGTATTATTTTATGAATATATAAATTAAAAAATTATATTTAAAATTTTTCAACATAAATTCCAAAATTATTTATGGTATCTCACTTTTGCACCATCTTTTATTAATAAGGCTAAAATTGGCCAATTACAAAGAAACCTGCATGACAAGTTATTTCAGGAAAATCATAAAGTAAAAACTAAATAAAAAATTTAATTTATAAATAATTAATATATAAATAAAATTATAAAATTATACTCTAATAAAAAATAAATTAGACAAAAGCAAACAAGGTTGACTTACCTTTAAAAAAGGTCAACATGTAAGAATCCTTGCTAAAAAAGTAGTCAAACCATGCAACCAACTTTAATATGGCACCCAAAATTCAATATAAAATATAAATTAACTTAAATACAATTATTTTTATTTAACTAAAAATGTAAATGGTGTTACATCTCTTTATAACTCATTTTATTACTCAAACAATGAGCAGGACCTAACTGTTAGTTTTAACCATTTTTAGGAATTTCCCTGAAAGTGTCTAAAATTGACCAAGAAAATAATTTAGAACATAAATTAATTAAATAAAATTTAAAAAAACATAAAAAATTAAATTTAAGATAACACTAATAATAAAGTGATAAAATTGGCATCATACTCAACAATTATTTGGAATAGGACATGGTTTCTCTAGGTAGACATGCCCATGACAATGCCCTTGCCCACCTAGTGTAGAACTATCCTGAAAGATGAAGAATAATTATCCTTAGCTAGAGATAGTATGAGAGTTATATTAAATAGTTTTTTAAATTTTAATTGGAATGTATATATATCAATGATTTAAAATAAAGGATTGATCCCACATATTGATAAATGATGAATAAGAGTCATGTATTTGGGCACAAGTCATGTGGTTCAACATGTGTCAATAATTAGCATTTTAAAGTACATGTGACTATATTTAGTGTCTAAATTTACAAAAAAATTATTTTAATAATAAAATTTCTATATTAAATTAAAAGTAATTGAATCTGAGTGTTTAAAACACACTTTATCTTTGAGAGGATACTCAAAACGTGTAAGGCACTCCAAATTTATCAACCTATGCAACAACACATGATGTAATAATTTTACCATAGTTGAAATGTGAAAAAATTTAAATTTTAAAATTGATTTTATTTTTAATTTTTTTAATATAGAAAATAAATATTACACCTGTATGGAGATTGAATCAAATTTCCATGTAACCTCTAATTGATGATAGAGAACTATGCTCCCTTGTTGAATCAATTGGAGAATTTGAATAAATAGAAAATTAAGAGTGAGAAAGTACAAATTTTGAATAAATAATCAATCATTTAATTTATAAATATGCATATTAAAAATATAATGAATGGGGAATAATAACTATTATCACTCAAAATATACACTTGTGGTTGTGAAGGTATATCATTTATGTTAATGCATGGCTCTTCCACACCTAATGCCTTAGGCTTCCATATCGAAGATCTATTTTATTTCTCAATGTCATAATGGGATCATACCCTAAGGTGTGGGACTCTTTCACTCCTTATGGAAATCCTATAGAGTAGGTTAATTTACTTTTATTCTAGACACACCTAGTTTATGACCAATGTATAGACCTACAATGAGTAGAATGAAATATGAAACTAGCACTAAACCTAAATTTAAAAAAGGGAAAAGGTAGGAAGAAGGTAATATACTAATATATATTAAAATTTTATGTAAAAGTAATAGATAAATAACCTTGATTTCTTGATAACATAACAAAAATAAAAGACTGAATATGTAATGTTTAACTCAAGTGAAATATATATGTGTTCCATATAGAGGTAATATAACACAATGTAGTGATAAGAGGTTTGAAAATAATCCATATATAATGCCTATATATAACTATGTATACACAAAACATCTCTTGGAATAACATTGAGTCTACACAGAGGTGTGAATGTAGGACAATAATGAGCAGGATGAACATCCACATAAAAGGATCGATAACCAACAGGGCACACATAATGTAGATAATGAAGAAAATTAATTTAATTATTCTTATTCTAAAGGTCTAAGGTAATATTAAAAACTTGAATAGGTAGATATTTGTTATACTAGGAGAGGGATCTTATAGGGTAAACTGTGGTAGTGTTACAATGCTCAAAGATGTTGACCCTTTTACGATGTAAGCTCGAGGATTTTATAGAAAATGAGGAGCCCATGGGTAATTAATTGAAATATCACCCACTATTAGGGTAATTATAACATTTAATAATGATTTGGAGAAGTAGTTATGATATTTTTTATAAGAGATCACATGCCCATGTTCTGATAACCTAATAGTTGTCATCGCATTTAATTTAGTTCACTTAGTATATAATCAAGCTCAATCACTATTCACATTTATGGTGGCAACCTAATAATCCACCTAGGCCATCATATTGATGTGTATCCATGTAGTCATATCCATGGATTCTACCTCATCATCCTATGTAGGTAGTGTATTTGCCATACATCCATATTTTTCAAAGTCTTGCATATGGCTATGAAATGAATGCAGCTATGAGTTTGTGAAGGGAAATGAAGATAGTTTTTTGTGTAAATGCACAAGGGAAAATATTATTATTTTCCAAGACCCTTTTCATGAATGTCATAGGTAGTGTCTTATTTGGATCCTACACTAGTCTGTGAAGAGAATGATGCATAGTTTTAGATCATAGTCTATGCTTTTATAATGGTGCATATGATAACTCTATTATTTATCGCAGGACTTCATCATTTGAATGTTGTGAAAGTATTTAAATAAGAGAATGAAATAATATGGGAATTTTTAATCATGCCTTTCATTATCTATAACTACTCCCATTCACTTTTATCTTCAAATCTTGAAGTATAGGAGACTTGCACACCCAAACCTGCATACTATTCAATCACTTAGTTGCATTCTATGAAAAGGCTATGTCCTAAAGGATATGAAGTAATACTAAATAATTTAGTTCTTTAATGAATTTATGTGACCTTAACACTTTAACATGAAAGACATTTAGAAAGAGAGCGTGTAATATGAATGAATATTTATGCTTCATGCACCTACTTTTAGAGTTTTTTCTCGAGTGTGGGGCTTAGTCATCATAAGTTTTATCTTCAAAATTTTTGTTTAGAATAGGAATTCTAAATTTTTTTTGCATTTTTCCCCAAAGACATAACTTTAAATAATATTTATAAAGAAATTTTGTCTTTGAAATTTTTTATTATCATGTATTTTATGCACAAACTCTAATGCATGAAGATGGTCTTCAAAACCCTTTTTTAGAACAAAAGTTTGAACAAAATCTATAGTGAAAGATCTTACCTTTATTTTAAATTCAGAATTTGTGTTCGATGAAAATCTTCACAAAACTTTCCCAAAAATTTGTTTCCAAAGAACTATACCCTTCTTTGAAAATATGCTAAGTCAAGACTTAGTAATTTTTGCCAAACTTAAAATGAACTTGAAAGCCTAAAAGTAATATTGAAGACCCTTTATAAATTGGACACTAATATTCCATGGTGACTAAAAATGTTCAACATTAAGTAATATACTAATCCAAAAGGTAGAACCATTATGGGGTCACTATAATTACTATAAAGCCAAACTTTGAAATTGTAACTTTAAACTTTAAACATGTGTATGAACAAGTATCATGTTTTAGAAAATTTGAGTTTATAAAATTTACATGATAAAGTATCATGTTTTTTAACTCTTTAACTTTGAAATATTTGTATCTAAGAATTAATAGACATCAATCCTCTTGAGTATGTTCCAAGGGATATATAATGTAATGCATATATATGTTTAAATTTAACTATATTTGTAACTTATAACTTTGATCTTGTAATTATTTTACATATTCCCATGCATATGCATTCATTTTTTATGATTATATATATATATATATATATATATATATATATATATATATATATATAAATCATGTTCATGTGCATGTCATATGCCCTAATTACTTTTTATCAATGTTCAATAGTTTTCATGTGTTTTATTGTTTAATTCATTTATATATTTAAAAACCTAAACTCTATTATAGAATCTAAACTTTGAATCTTTCAAAAACCTTTGTTTTGAATTTTTGAAACCTGTACTATGTCTCAAAAAAAAATTTTTCATGGAGGCTTAATAATCTAATATAATCCCACTTTGATTCCTCCCTTTTGATATTAAATATTTAGCATGCAAGTCACTCATCTCTAAAAAAATACTTAATTGTATCATGTGATAAAGATACAATCATGTATTATCATGTCAACATGTGGAGAGTATGTTATCATTTAAATGAAATGTCATTATATTTGAATCATGTATGAAACATATTTAATGTGAATCATAAAAGTGTCATGTGTGTGTGTATAACAATGAGGCATAAAGTAAAGTAATTATATCTAAAGTAGATTACTTGGTAAAAGTGCATGATATAGATCATGGAACTTATAATTAAGATAAAAAATCACAACATACAATGACACATAATAATTCCAAGGGATTCATAAAAAGGATATGAATATGTTGAAAAAACCAATGACAATGGTTAAACAAAAAGGACATTAATAATGTTAAAAATAAGTGACATATTCAAATTCAACACAAAATAATAGGGCCAAGAGCCACAAACTTAATAAATTTTCCAATGTCAAACGTAACAAGAAAAAATATCATATATATGTTTAATCAATCTGTACACAAGGTCAAGGATCACACATAATAAGCAAGCAATGCAAGAAAGTAACAATAATGAAGGATCATATAAAAAATAAAAACTACTCTATTTCATCCATATGTACCCATGTAATATGATATAAAATTAGCATTTTTATGTATCACAATGTAAGATTTGATTAATTATAATGACACTTTTAGTATATGTTGATCCTCATAGTAGACAAGTCATAGAAAGATATAACTTGTTGATAGTGTAACATGTAGGATTAGAAGACCCTACATAGGTATGGCCTTGGGTAGAATGAAACCTAGAAAATAATAAACCATGTATAATGTATGTTCTAAATTACACTTACATATATTTCAAAATTAATTTTGTTTGAAAAATAATATTATATCTACCAAATATGTGATAAATATCATATGTAAACAAGTAAAATAACAACTCATGTCATGATCAGGTCTTGATTTGCTACTTTTGAAAATATTTTGAATGTTCTTATTTGAATTTTATGATTTTTGACACACACACACACACACACACACACACACACACACACACACACATATATAATTTCATATATACTAAATTTTAAAAGTGGATCCAAGTGACCAAGGCTTAAAAAATATAAGAAATAGAGAGTGATCCAAAAAATCTCTAGCATGCATCAATCTGTAGTGTGTATTAGAGGTGATAACATGATTGTGGAGAGAGTGAAGGAAATAAAAATACCACATTATATATTTATATTTAAAAAAATTAACTCAATATCATATGTGGAGATAAGAATATGCATGACTTATTGGGGTAAAAAAATCATTGTATACTCATGTATTATGTAAAAGTAAGAGTATGTACTCATGTAAACTCTATGCATATGTACATAGTTGATATTTAAAATTGATCAAGTAGCCTAATATAAAATATGTGCACTATAGTATGAGTGTCATGGATGTTCAAATTGGGATAAACTATAAAAAAATAAAATAATATTTGAAACAAAGAAAAGGGATAGAAGAATGGAGGAATAAAAAATGATGAGTAGGTATGGGGAAGTTATGTACAATGAAAAGTATGGTGTCTTAATCGATAACATGGTGCATAGGGAATTCTCATGGATCTCCTTAATAACATTTGTAATCAATATATAAATTATGTGTTAAACTATAAATTGGTATGGGATAAATTGTGTAAATTATGTGTTTTCAAGATTATTTACCAACTTTCTATATAATCAAGATCATAATCATCTTTTTGGTCATGTAATTGAGGAATGGTGTTTTGATCATTGTTTATATATGTATATGTAAATCCAATTTCACTATAGTGTGTTATTTAATTTTTTGATATATTTTGTTGGTCCACACATCATATATAATGTGCTTCTATTGTGATAATAGGAGATATCTTTATTGGTATGATAGTTGAATAAGTATTTTATTTTATTTGATATTACCTAATGGATTGAATTCTCTTATTATTATGACCATGTCATCTTCATGCTTGAGTGTGAGATGGTCATTATTTTTTCATAATGTTTCTCATGCTAATACCATCCATTATTTTAATTATTTTGTATTGCATTAAACCAATGTGGGGTGTGTATACAGATAATATTTTTCCATTTATCATTTATTTATGATTTTTTTTGTAGAAACTTGTTGACGCATTAATTTCCATAGGTGCACATATTAAAGGGTACAATAATAATTGGGTGGGGATTATATCATGGTAATTTTCAAGTGATGTTTGAATTTTATTATGTTACATATTTTATAATATTAGTATAAACTGCTTTAAGTTTCTATTCATCTTTGCATTTTGTCAACTTGTTATCCAAATTTGATAGCTTCCTTTATAAATTATGGTATTAGTCTGGCTGATACCATATATCTTATGTCTTTGTCTCCTTTATAAAATAATGAATAGATCAATATGGTAATGAGCATTTACTCTAATTTTTTTACTATCCTAGCCTTAGTTAATATGGTACTATTCCTAGTGACATCTTCAACATCTATAAATCTAGACAAAAACACCGACTTAGTGTTTATGGTTGGTTTTTTATATTGGAACCATATATATAGGGGTCATACTTCAATCCTATTATATCATATCACATTCATAGTATAAAAAATCCATTTTTATTACTTTTTTGTTAAAATTTTAACATGGAATGACTTCCCATAATTACACACAAATTGGTCTAAATTCATTTGTTCACCTAATATATGAATTTGAATTCACGTTAAGGAATTCCTAGGTGGAATAATTCACTATATTAAGTATATTCAATTATCTTTCTAGTCATTTTATCTAGTGAATTCTTCTACTCTAATCAATTAACTAATTCACCTTTTCTAATAAATTAATATAATCATTTATGCTTCTCTAAATAATTATTATAATTGAAATTCCCACATTATATCAATTAAATTAATTTTTGATTAATTTAATTGATCATTATTATAATTATAGTTCTAAGAAAATGGAATTATAATTTCCTTTCAATTATTAATTCTTCTTTTTCCTTCCAAAAGGCATATTCATTCAAGAAAGAATCTTGATATCCTATGGAATATTATTTTGTGAGCCAAGCTATTTAATAAATGAATTAATATGCAAGATTATTCTTCACTCTTCATATTGGAGAAAAGATGACTGGCCCACCATTGAATCTTGTGAGATATTTTAGTGATTATTCTCAACCCTTCCTTGGAAACAAGATGAAGGTCACACATTAGTTATCCAAGTGATTTTTTAGGATTGATTATCTACCCTTCATCTTGGAAACAAGATGAAGGGCCTACAATGACTCTCACAAAGATATCACTAGGATAATCCTCCACCCTTCATCTTGGAAATAATATGAAGGAATTATATTAATCCTCATTTTATATTTTTAAGAACCATCCTCCATGCTTCATCTTGAGTAAGATGAAGGGTTAACACTAGTGATCCATGTGTTGATCTATGTGAACTATTGAGGACTCATTTTCAATTATTCATATTGATTTAAAGGGAAGGGTCCTCATGGATCTGAAATCATTATAAATATGCCTCATTATATTTTAATTCACATGCTCAATATTTACAATGAAGAGATGGTAATTTCTTGAGTCCCCTTGTGCATCTTATTTTTGAATTCATAATCAAATTTAACTAGTCCATAGCTTCAATGGATATGTATCAACACAGATGGGAATTGAAAAAGATAATTTGACACTTCATCCAAGACAAATTCTATACAAAGACATTTCTAATGAATGTTTGAATGATTTTGATTTAAATCTTATGCATTATTAGTTAATCTTTGTATGCTCATGAGGTCTTACATTCAATCATTTTTATTTATTTTTTATTTTTTAAATTTTTTTAATAGAATTAACATAATATTTGTGAAAATATATATTGTGAATATTCATAATGATACATATGGAATGTCAAATGGGACTTACCTCACACCACACAAATTTTTATATTCTCTTTATCAGTCTTCTAGCTAAAAAACTATATTCTATTTTTTGCTAGAAAATGGATGCTAAAATATTATTAACATTTGATATATTACCTATTTTAACATTAATGTTTTTAAAGGTGTGTATATTTATGCTGTCAAAAACCTCTAAATTTTTTTATTGAAATCTGATGTATATTTTAAGAGTTATGGTCAAATTACAAACTACCACCTTTTATTTTTGATTTTAGTTATTAGCTAAAAATCAAAGGTAAAATAATCACAAATTTTGATATTTTAAGTATTTTAATCTAATCTTATTAGGAGTGTGATTATTATTCCTATTATAAACATATAAAAATTTCATGGAAAATTAATCTATATTTTAAAAGTTGTTAAAATACTGGCTACCAATTTTAGCATTTTGTTTGTAGATTTATGCATGCCAAAGACCCACAAAGAAAATATATTCCCATTTTTTTTTAAAGTTTAAAAAAAGGGTGCAGTGATATATTAAAACAATTATATTATCTACTCACATTTATTTTGGTTTATTAAAAACAATTCACATTTCATTTTGGGTTATAATAAAACTTGCTTATTTTTTAAGCTTCTTCATTTTGTACAAGTTTTATTGTTGCTTCTTGTTACTTGAGTTTTTTTAGGATATTTTATGCATATTATTTCCAATTTTTGGTGATTTATAAACATAAGGTTCCTATTTTTATAATTCTAAATATTGTTGTACTATGCTCTTCACTTGCCTTTAGTGGGAATTACATGAATCAAAATGACAATACCTTCCTTTTTATTTGATACATAATTTGTGTGTCATTACCTTATTGTGAGTATTTAGGGTATGGTGATTAAGATTCCATAAACAAAAATTCTTACTTAACCATATTTATCTACTGGGGTATATAAATTGATAAATGTTACCATCATGAAGACCTATATTTGTGTTTGCATAAATTCATGTGAGGATTGAACCCCAAGGAGTTCCTTTCAATATCATAGGTCAATGTGTGGTACTATAAAAATGATACATATTGGATATGATATTGAAATTATTAATTGATGGATTATACAGCAACTTACTATGAGGTATATATGTATAATATAGAGAGCCCAAGTAAAATATTAAGAAAACCCCAAATCTAATACCACTTCATTAAAACCCCTATGACTGAAGTGGTTGTGAAAGGACAAGACCACTCATAAATGGATCAATATTACATGAATTATTAGATACATATTTTTACATATATCATTCATTTATGTAGGGGTGAAATTTTTAATATCCCCCTTAAATATTTCCTTGGTCATACATACTTTTTAAGAGAAGGATGGGATTAAAACACCACCAATAATTATAATAATTTATTTAATGAGTCTTAAAATTTTAATCCTATATTAAGGTGAGTATATTGAAGGTTAAATTAATTTGATATACACCTAACACATTTAGTAATTTCATAATAATTTTTGTGTGTTGATTCTTGATTGTCTTTTCAAAACCTCATTTTGTATTAAAAAAATCTCATCAAACAAGTTCAAACCAAATTTCATGACATTTTCATATTATACCTAACAAAAAATATGTTTCTATGTCCACATTCCATGTCAAAATTATTCCTTTCTAAAACATGGGTCTCAAATTTGTCTCAAATCAAACCTATCTTATATGAAATTATACTATTATGTTATTTGTGTGAATTTGGACTTATTCTAATAATTTTCCCAAGTTCCTAATTCTAAGGTCATTTCAAAAATTGAGACTTGTTCAAATAAAAAAAATTATAGTCTTGATACCACTTCATTGTGTTAAAATCAATTCTATTCAAGTCTAAATATTTTTTGTGTCATTTTATAAATGCCATATTTTTTCATTCCCATCTAGGTGTATTCTAAAGTTCAAGTCTAGTATGCCTCATTACACACAAAGTGGTATGTCTTATAATTATGATTATGATGATGATTAGACTCAAGGTCAATTTGACCCATTCACATATCAAGCCATTTCTCCCCATGATCACGAGGATTCAATGAATCCACATGATAATGAAGTTTAACAATTAGTGTATGATGAAATTCTAATGATAATAAATGCATTTAGATCTAAATTTTAGAAATAATTATTTGATAATAGAGATAAATATTTTTGAATTTATTAGATATGGGTGTAAAATATCATCCTAATTTTCCCCTCAAAAACTTACAAAAGGTTGAAATATCACCAACATAAAATAGTATCAAAATTATCAAGTGGGATGATGATATACCCTCTTCTAATCATGATTCTCCAATTGTTCAAATGTCAAAAATTCTAAAAATGTCTAGGAATGGGAAAGCATTACTTGTAAATTTTCCTCAAGTTTTACCTAGTGTGGTAACCCAAGTACAATAAGATGGTAAAATTATTAGTGACCTTAACACCTTGTTACTTAATTAAGTTACCTATCCTCCACTTGAACATCAAAGAAATTATTAATTAGTTGAGGCATTGCCTAATTTTGAGTCATTATTGCTCCTAAACAACATACACCTAAATATTATTGACATCCAATTGTAGAAAATCTCTAACAAATGTTCCCTAATCCTCACCAAGTTTATGAAAATCCTACATGTAAAATTATATATGATTAAATTCCATCACAACAATTATAGAGTTCAAATCATTTCCAACAAATTACTCTTGAGAAACAAAATATTCTTTATAATTCCCATATTTTGAAACACAATTATTCTAACATTCCCTCTAATACTCATTAAATTTGGTCTAATACATAACAATGAGTTCATTATATCCAACATGTTATTTATATCAATAAAAAATCCCCATCACTCAACAATAATTCTATATTCAAAATCAAAAACTTCGTCTTATGAAACAACAATTTTCCATTCCACTATATAATCATTATCAATACCAATTTTTCCTCTTGTGTGGCAATGTATTTCCACTCCTTATAATCTTAACCAAAACCATGTTCCATCTAACCATTCAAATCATGGAAATAAAAATAATTTTTTTATTTGATGGGTAAATAACCTAGTTTTACAAGGATCTAAGAACCATAAAAATTTTATACAAAAAGAATAACAGGCCAAACAAAGGCCAAACAATAAAAACATGAAAAACTAACTATAAAGTACCAAAAGAAAATAAATAGAATAACACAAAATAAGATCAGGAGGGGGATCGTTTAATGTTTTATCCTCCTCCTAATATTTTCTGTCTATAATTTCATACTTAATATTGGAGACCCTTTCCCTCATTTGATTGTCAAGACCTTCTACATCATCACCTGTGAGGATCATGCATGGCCTTTTCTATCCCTAAACCTGTAGTGGTGTTTTCTTGATAGGGATAAAATTAGGGTAACCTTGTGATTTAATGGACTTTTATTATTAGTTCAATAATCCCCCACCCACTTCCCAAAATACCTTATTTTCCCAAGAATTACATGTTGTCAAAGATGCAATATCAGGATTACAAACTAGAAATTAAAATTAAAAATAGAAGTTGGATCATATATGTTCATATCCATTTGATTCAATAATTTTTAAACTAAATTTTCCATCTCATTTTGAGATTCCTAAATTTTATAAATATTAAGGAAAATGTGATCCAAGAGATAACTTAAGCCTATTCTTTTTTTATTGCTAAGAAGTAGGATATAACTCCAATTTATTACTTTTTTTGGTCTCATGAAGTTTGACTGGTCCTACTTTAGAGTGGTTTACACAGATCCAAAAAGGTTATGTTATAAATTTTAATTACTTATCAAAGAATTCCATTAAACAATTTTCCTATAATATTGAGCATGAGTTAACTATAATTGACATATGTGATATCAAACAAAATGAAGGTGATAGATTTATTGCATATCTTTAATGATGGTGAGTATTTGATAGTAGATTTCCATACATGTTTCTTGATATTGTGTTAGAATATATATTCATAATGAATTTGAACTCATAACTAACATTTAATCTTATATTATAGTGTATAGATAATTTTTATGATGTTATTACCAAGGGTGTCTAAATAAAGAAAGTTATTATTGATAAAAGATTGATTAAAACCTATGCACAAAACTATTCTCTAATTAAAAACTAGAATCAAATCTAACATTCTAATCCAAATCTAACAAATTTTAAATATAAGACCAAGAATTCTAACCATAATAAATATATGGTTGGTAATGGATTTATAGAAGATAGACATATTCAAACAGTATAATCTCCACCAATATAAAAGGATCATCAATTGCAATCACTTGATCTAGAAGGTAGCCTCCTCCAATTAATTAGTTTCTTTAAAGACCATTTTCTAATTTGGGATAGGCCATTAATGTATTTTTAAATCTAATTATTGTGAATATTATTGGTTGGTCAAATACCAAATGCTTTGATGAAAGATAACATGAGCTATATTGGTATCAAGATAATGAATAATGTGAGTATCATAGGTCAAAGGACATTTAATCCATTGATGTGTCCTATTATAAAATATCATTCAAGACATTTTAGAAAGAGGAGAAATTGAGTTAAATAATGCATCATACTCTAATGTTATTCAGAATATAGGGATCAATAAGAACTATTTTCCTCAACATAATAACAATCAACATGAGAATCAATAACATCAATAGATTAACAATTTTAATTAAAATTAGGGTTTCCAAGATAATAATTTTGATTACCATGCTACCCCATATGATTAAAATATAGTGGGATGTATCATGGAATATCACATAGCCAAAATAATAATCAATCTACATTACCATAATTCCTTAAAAATAAATCCATTTATTCTATGATTAGGTCCATCTATATGAGGAATTCCTCCTCATGATCATCATTCCTGTTACGCCCTGATTTCCTCACTAAACATGATTTGCTTATTAAACATATATTATAGGATTAATGTTGTTTAATTATTGTTGTATTAGACTATTTTTCATTATGTTCATGTATGGACAAACATTTAAATTATTTTATGAGTCATTACTTTATTTGGTTAGTTGTATATGAGTTTTAATATGCACATGGATTATGATTATTTAGTACTAATGTGCTTTGGTATAATTTATATTTATTATCTTAGTTATGGGCTAACTACCATTTGTATTTGTGAGGTGGATGAAGGATAAATTATACTCTTAATTAAAATATGGAGGGAGAGTATCATCAAGGAGGATTCTATATATGGAGATGCCAGAGTTATTGAGAATTGATAATGAACCCAATACACACTACTTAGCATGATAGAATTCATGGCTGATTTAAGTTTTAGTTTATTTGATTGATTAGTGCTTGGATGTGTTAATGTGATTAGTGTTTTTATGCTAATCAGTCTTATTTGTAATTATAATTGTTTGTTATGATAAAAGTGTTACTAACATTTTGGAATGTTTTAATTATATATTTGTCTTTAAATGAATATACTCTATATAGTTTTCTGCATAAGCTTTTAGGTAGGAACCTACAAGAATTGAACAAAATAATTGTTAGAACATGAATATATTGACAAGCAAACAAATTACATGTTTGAACTTATAGCATAATGATTTTAGTAATCTATGCCTAACCTAGACCTAAGGGGTACCTAAGGGGAATTAAGTTTTAAATACCTAAGGATTACCTAGGTATGTCATATGGATTATTTAAATATTTTAATTAACATTTAGGTTAAATGTTTGAATGATAAGTATGGGCATGAAAATTATTTTTAAAACATAATAATTATGTTTATTGACTTGTTATGATGTTACCCCTAATCTCTAGACCAATCATTTAGTTTGATTGGCTTGGTCATTCACCCCATGTAAACTATGAGGGTTTGACTATGAGTGGGAGGAAATAGAAGAAGAGACTTTTAGTTTGGAAATTTAGATAGGAAGCATGGAGAGTATTCCAAGAATTTATATCTTGACAGTGAGTCTTTCTTATAGCTATGGAGAATGTGTCACCCTGATTTTAGGGGTTTTGAAATACATGTAAAGGACTAAGAAAACAAAAAAATTAGTTTGGTGTTTTAGATTTGAGGTTGTCCATGGTAGACAAAGAAAAGAAGAAAAGGAAAGAGAGGGAATTTGAGTTTCATAAAAAGAGGTAGACTACTTCAAAATTTAAGAGGTAGGTTTGTCCTTAAAATTTAATCTATGATTTTATATTATTTTTATATAGTAAATGGTAATGCGTATAGGTTTTTTTTAAAAAATCATTTATTAGATTTAGAAACCCTAGTAAAGATAAAGGATTTAACTTTTTGGAAAGACTAATTCCCTCCACAAAATCAAATCCATGACATGATTCTATAAAATGAGTATGGAATGATAGGGTTTTAAAGTTTAAACAAGATATTAGGGATTGATTTTATTATTATATTGACTATGATTTGTCATGGTTATTGGTATGACTATTAAAGACGTAGTATTTCACTTGGTTTAAAATTTTGAGTGCTTTTTTGGAAATGGTTGAGACATTTTAGCTAGGATTCGATATAGGATTTCATATATTCAAAAAGTGAATTGTGTATTTATTTGTTACAATGAATTGTAGTGAGTCAACTATGCTTATAGGTTTATGTATGTCAACTAAGATTAAACAAGTTTTGGGTGAACTATGTATTTATAGTTTTGTGATTAACTATATTTTAAATTATGATGTGTTGAAAGTGAGTGAGCAATATTGATTATGTTAATTCAAGTTTTAGATTTGTTTAGCATTGGATTTACTGAATATATTTACATAAGTTTGTGTCCACTAGTTATTCTAAGTCAATACAAGTAAGAGTTTTTCTATTTGATTGGGTAAAATGCTTTTGAAACCAAATTTATGAACTAAGTAGGTGAGGTTTTTGACAAATAGACTCACATTTAGGTACAAATAAGAGGGTAAAGGATCCCCCTAACAATCAAGTATAATAGAGATGGTTTGAAAGATCCCCCAACCTTTAATAAGTGATGTAAAGGTACCCACAACAATGGAAATACTAGAGATCATGAGGTTTTTAAGGGTCTTATAACTTGAAACTATAGAAAATAGGGTTTGAAGGATCCCCCAACCTTTAAAAAGTGAAGTAAAGGTCCCTATGATAAAGATGAGACTAGATAACCTGAGGGTTTTAAGGGTTCCCACAACTAGCGATTTTAAGGGTCCTATAACCTATAGTACATAAATATGTTGATAAATAGTGAATTTTGAATGACTATCCCCTTTCATCACATCTTCTCTCAGGGCACTACAAACTAGAATATCCACCAGAGAAGTAGGTCTTCTACCACCATAGCATTTCATAAAACCTTTGCACAATAGAGTTATAATGAGTGGGTTATTTCCACTAAGATTCATAACTTGGTGAAACAAAACAAGAAAATACCTATAGAACATAAGTTCAATTGGAAAAAGAGGTATTCATCCTCCTAGGTCATCTACATAACTTCCACACAACTAAGTCACAATAAGTTGGCTAATCTTGCCACTAAGATCCACAAACTCTACAAAGCATAACAAGGGGGTTTTAAAGATCACACAACCATTGAACATGAAACATGATGCTTTTAAGGTTCATATAAGTAGGGTTTTTAGGATCTCATAACCTTTAATACACAAAGGTTATTCAAAATAATGAGTTTAAAAGAGCTGACACCCTTCATTATGTTGTTCTTGAGCACACATCCAAATAGAATACCTTATAAAAAATAATGTTTGATGGCACCTAAGTTAGCTACCCAACCATCACATAGCCAAAACATAGTGAGTGGGATTTTCCTCCAACTAAGAATCATAAATTTTATAGAGTATAACTCAACCCCAAAAAGTCTTTATTTGTAACCAGTCTAATTCTATGAGATCCTATAGATAGATGGAACTAACGGAGGACTCCTCCAACATCCATTCTTAAATATAAAAAGGAGGCTATAAAAAAGTAGGGTCCTCTTAGATCTATTAAAATACCTTCCATAGAGTTTATATCTTTGAATAAGACAAAAGTTACCACACCTAGATAAAATAAATGGACTTTTCTATTTTCTAAGAAAATAAGAGGGGCTAAATCATGAATTCCTATAATAGTCATGCCATTTAAAAACTTATGGGAGTGGGTTCCTCTAATATCCATCTTACCCTAGAAAAAAAATCTATGGTGGGATCCTCCATCATACACCTTGTCAAAGGACCATGAATGGGTAGCCATGTCAAAAAAGACCAAAAAACTAGTTAAATAACAATAGGCTCCCCTATGTTGATGCTTAATAAAAATACCACACCAAACCCTTCTAATAAGTATGACTCCAAAATTACACCATTGACAAGACATTAGGGCTACATCAAGGGGAAGGACCTTACCAAGGCTAGAAGACCAAGTGCATCATAAGACACCAATTGTTTTCTAAACCACTTGATTTGTGACACAGAAGGTACAAGTTTTCCAAAGCAAATAGATAGGCCAAAAAACCTTGGCATGTCCACCATTATAATCACTAGGTTATCTAACATGTTTAACTAGCTCTAGGAATGTATCTATCCAAGGGGGAGTCGAAGGGGATTCAATGACAAATCTTAAGAAAAAAATGTAGCCTTTGACTTTAGGACATATTTTATTGAGTTCTTTCCATTCTACATCATTGTCTTTAAGTTCTACCTAGGTCTTCTCCTTGAATGTCAGATCTGGCAATGACCAATCATTTACCACATCACATCCCTATCCTTTAACCCCCATGATCCTGGTCATTGTCATCCTTACCTTCTCCACCTCTACCCTCTTATCCTAATCCTTCCCACCCACTACTTAGTTTATAAATTCCTTCCATTATGAACACCATAGGGTAAACACAGCTAATATATTTGAGTGTGTATATAAATTTTAGTAATTTGCAAACTTGTTATTCTGAGTCAAGTTTGTGTATTCAAGTTATTATTATTTTTAAATATACTATTTCTATGTTTGGAGTGTATGCAAGTGTATATATGAGCCACCTATGTATGAATGTCTTCATGTTGGATATGAAAATTTGTTTATATATCAAATATGTAAATGAGTTTGGTTATTTTTATATATATTAATATGTGATGACTATGTATTAACTAGCCAATAATAATTGTATGTTAACTTAGCATAAATAAATTAGGAGTCTATTATTGTAAAATATTTTAAGGATAGTTAAGTGACAATATTGAACTTAATTTTGTTATGTATTAAATAAGTTACAATGTTATTAGATTATCATATGTTTATTGTGTTTAAATTTTTTTATATATCCAATAATAATGGAAACTTATATTGACTATGTATGTATATTTATGAATAGATAGAGTATAAAGGATTTACTTTTATTGTATATAAAGAATTAAGTTTGGTTTATATTTGTTCTATGTTTGGTAGACTATTATTTTAAGTTTTAATTGATTTATCCATTTAACATTTCCACATACTTAATATTATTTGGTTTTGATTAATTATTAATACTCAGGTTGAGTATATATATTAAGCCTAAGTTAAATGTAAACTACAACTAGCTATATGGAATGACTGGGTTATTGTATTTTTCTTTGTATAGGACTATTGCCTACTTCATCATGAACCATATAACAATATATGCTAATAGTGTTAGATAAATAAATTCCTATCATATTGTTTTCTTATTTCATCCAGCTGAGAGTAATATGGTTAATAAATGTTTGATTGATTTTTATAGGATTGTATTAAATGTTTAGGTTAAATTAAGTTTGTATTTCTTAAGTAGGAAACTTAAGCTATGAGAATAACTCAAATATATATATATATATATATATATATATATATTTGAGTTATTCTCATAGCTTAAGTTTCCTACTTAAGAAATACAAACTTAATTTAACCCAAACATATATATATGTTTGGGTTAAATTAAGTTCATATTTCTTAAGTAATATATATATATATATATATATATATATATATATATATATGGCAATTTATATTTATTTATTAAACCATTTTGAAATCAATGGCTAAGGGTTATGAATGTATATAAATATAAATGGGCATATTTGATATACATGTTTATGTCGATAATTGATATGAGAATAGATGCTTGTTAATAATGAATAGATTGTTCGTATGCAAATTTTGATTTATATCATTAAATTTATAATACATTGTTCAGTTATAAATTATGAGTAAATTGTTGATTCGAATAAATAAAGTTGCATTTGTTATTATTTTATTAGTTAGCTAGGGATTTATAGATAAATTCCTAAAATGTATTGGTAAATATAATGATTGTGAACATAGGATGTTTATTAAGAATTTATAACTTCTTAAATTTTTTGATAATTGTTAGAAAATAACTACATATGAAATATTACCTTAAATGGAAAATGGACGTTAGTGGTATTTGAACTTAGGAAATATATTTGTGATAATAAGTTGTTATTAAATAACATGAGATTATTTATATATTTATTGTATTTAATTACGATGGTATTAAATACTAATCTATATGAGAAATAATTGGAATTATTGTATATGGATTATTTAGAAATATGGTATTAATGTCACAAACAGTTATTATCATGAGATAGATTATTATTCATATACTTATAATCTTTAATACTTAGATTAAATGAAATTCAATTGAGTGTGTGATTATGATTGATCTAATCGGTCATTAAACTATATGAAAACTTTGGCCAAAGTAATGTTTATAGTTAAACATTATCATTTCACCTATTTTATTATATGCATATATTCATGATGTCATGTTAGACACATAATTATCTATGATATGTTGCATGTAGTTATAATATTACAACACATGGGATCTAGTTGATTTATCGTTACCTACACAATTATCATCTACTCATCCATGAATGGAGGCACATTCCCAAGTTGGGCATTGTGCAAGAGATATTTTTTCTATGGTTGGTGTGGAAAAGAACTCTGATGATGCTCTCCCTTTCCTCCAATAGTTAGCAGATAGAGACTCTTACTCATGATTTCAATTTATTTATATATAACAAGTTTATGGACACTTATTAGTTCTGTGCAAACTTGTATTTATTATATTCACTTTGATGCAAAATCATTGTATTATTTTACTTAATAAACATTAGTTTGGTTTTTATTAGTTGTATAGTATTATTGTATTAACTTTTAGTAGTTGGCTAAGTTATTATTAATTCAATAGGTATACATTTGTGATGGAGTATAATTGTAATTTTGTTAACTAATCATTATCTAAATGAATCATAACAAAATTATCATGAAAAGATACATTTATTTAAAGATCATATTAACTAATTTATTGTGAATAATATGATTTGATTGTTAATTAAAGTTTAAAAAATACCATTATTTGAGTTAAACCTAGTGGGGTTGTACCATTTTTTAGGTTATTATTCCTAGTCCTATTTATTTTTCTTAAAATTATCATGTTTTTATTCACAATCAAGATTTTGATGTTACAACTCGGTGTGATAAAATCACCCTTTACGTAGATATATATTATTTTATTGATCCTAATCCACCTTATTGTTGTAATCATGTTCTAGGTCAATATAAACTTAAGTATCTAGGTTTGTAAAAAATTCATGTAATCTTGTGGACTAATTGAATAATATGCCAACATAGATTTCCATTTTAGAACTTGTGTACTTCTTAGATTCATAAGGTTGTATTATATGAGATTTTGAGTCAATCTTAAGTGACTAACAATATTTCACTAGATAAATTTTAGAAATTTTTTGGAGACTTATCTTTGAACCCACAATTGGTATTTGATCAAAGTGATATCTCATTTTTTAGATCTTCCCACAATAATTCCTTTTATATTGAAGTCAAATTTATTCACAAAAAAATGATGCAACTACATATAGATAATGGTTCTTACCTTAACATTATTCCACTAAAGCTAATCTAACATATCGGATATACTATGGTATATCTTAATAACGATACCATTACTATCAAGGGGTATGATAATATTGAGTGATAATAAACAAGCATAGTTTCCTTTCCCATCCAATTTTGGCCTATCATCCATGGTACCTTATGTCATATAATTCATCGTGATTTACCATATAGTCTCCTTATTAACCATACATGGATTCATGAGATGCATCCAATTCCCTATACAATCAATTAATTTATTAGGTTTATTCATTATATAATGGAGGTTACTATTCATATGTATTTACAAGATATCAATAATGTAAACATACAGAAGTAGATGGTTGTTAATATACCTATTTTCCTAGTGCTGATAATACCCTAAAAAAAGATAAACAAGTATTATTTGATCCACCTCAATCTAATTATTTATATCCAAATGCCCTTGCTTCTTCTCATAAATTACCCTTCCATTCATTAGAATCCTCCCATTTAAATATTCATGACAAAGGTCTTGGCACATATGGTATGGAAGATGCCTTACATATTTTCAAATTGCCTATATCACCTAAATCCCATGGCTGGCCTAAGATGTAATGGTGTAATAACAAGACATAATATTTTCCTATGAAACCCTTGTATTGATCATATTAAAATCATTCAGTCAAGAATATTTGAATCAAGAAGATGATTCATGGCTATACAATGAGGATTTAGTTCCTTAGTTTTAGAATTAAAAGTAAAATATACCAAATAGGGATTGGGGTTAATATTGAAAGGTATAATAGACCTTATTCTTCCTATAAACCATTTAAATAAACAAGGTCTCAGATATAAATCACCTAAGGTTATCCCCACACATCCTAAAAAATGGTTCATCCTTTACATGAAATGATAATATTATTGGTAGTGATACAAAGTCTTATTATAGTATCTAGTATGATCTTTACAACATTAATCCATTCTATTCTCATCATTTCCAATTTTACCACCATTCACCTTACCCTTCATTATCCTAACCTTATTTATTAGGAGCAAAAATATAATGATATTATTCTTAATGAGTTTTAAGTGAAGAATCTATTTCAAATTTCATGGCCCTAAAATATGGTTTATCAATAGGTGACCATAAACAGGGATTTATATACACTTTGGATCATGTCACCTATGTTGGGGAGCAATCAAATTTACTTGGTCAAATAAAAATGAAACATTTAGTTCCTTAAGTGAAAACCTTTCTAAATCACTTTTGGATAAAGGAAAAAATAAAGAAAAAGATGATTCTCTTGGTGAAAACCTATTTCAAGCACCATTAGACAAGGAAGTTTTATCTCCTTCATAGTAATCGTAGGCATCCACAAGTCCATTCTTGTCTTATAATGATGAAATAAAACTTGAATATAATGAATAATTTGAATGTATGGTTATAGAGAATCCACATTTGGTAGTTCATTGGCCATTTCCCAATGGGAATGATTATGATTCTTCATACATGGGTCAATCTAAGAGTCCACATTCATAGATCAGTGACCAATTACCTTATTTTCTTATGATTTGTATGATGGTTCCACCTTTCTTGTGGAATACAAGGCACAAGTCAATATTGTCATGTATGATAATCCTAAGATAATCAATATGTGGGTATCCCTCACTTTAAAGGAGAATTAATTACTTATTTCCCTTCTTATAGAGTTCATTTATATATTTGGTTGGGTCTATTTGGATGTGCCTAGTATAGTTACTTTATTAATAGTTCATCATTTGGTTATACATCAAGATGTTAAACATATTAAGTAGAAGATAAGAAATATGAATCCACAAATTTCTCTATTGGTCAAAGTAGAGCTTGAAAAATTACTTAGAGTAGGTTTTATCAAACCTATTACCTATACAAATTACATTTATAAATTTTTTCTAGTCAATAATAAACCTATTGGCATCTGAATTTGGATATAGTTCATAAATATAAACAAAGCTTATCCCAAAGAAAATTTTCCATTGGCTAATATAGATATGATTATGGCTTCCATAATAGGTTATGAGATTCTATCTATTATGAATGGTTTTTCTTGATATGGTAATAGTAAGATCACTCTATAGGATCAATCTAAGAAAAAGTTTAGCAACCCTTTGGGTCACATTATATTATCAAGTCATGCCATTTGGATTGAAAAATGGAAGAGCCACATATCAACTAGCAATGACTATTATATTTCATGAATGATATTATTGAATACTATCGATGATATTATAAACAAATCCAAAACTTTAGTAGAGCATCTAGAAGTGTTATGGAGAATATTTGAAAGACTTCATGAGTATAAAGTGTGTTTGAACTATAAAAAGGGTGTTTTTGGGATTACATCAAGAAAATTGTTAGGCTTCCTTGTCTATCACAAGGCATTGGAATTGATAAATAAGAAGTTAAAGACATTAATGAGATGTCACCCCTTTCTAATTTAAATAAACTTCATAGTCTACATGGTAAAATCTAGGCTATTAGATGCTTTGTTTCTCAACTTGTTGATCATTGTCATCTATTTACACCTTTTTCAGAAAAAGGTCATTAAATTACAATTGAATGTCAAATGCTAGGAATATTTTGAGAAAATTAATAAATACTTAAAAAATCCTCAAGTACTTGTTCCACCAATGCTAGATAAGTCTTTGTTAATATACATTTCTACTACTTATAGTGCCTTGCGGAACTCCTAACTCAACATGATGATCAAAGAAATTAAAGGGATGCTTATTATCTACAAAAAATATTAGTGTCTTATGAGTATAAATATACTCAAATATAAAAATCATGTCTTTCATTAGTTTTTGCTTCCCATAAGATTAGACATTATATGTTTAATAATAAGACTTTATTGACATCCAAGTGGATCCTTTGAAATATCTATTAGCAAAATCAGCCCTAAATGGTTGAATGGATAAATGGGTAATGTTGGTTAGTGATTTTGACATTAATTACAAATAATAAAAGGTTATTAAAAGAAAAGTATTAGCTGATCAAATAGTTAAATCACATCTCCAATATTATAATCCTATTACAATGTACTTTCCTAATGAGTCTATTATGACTCTAGGTGAAGATAAATAAAAAAGATATATTTTAATGGCTATTTCACATCCATGGTTTAAGAGTAATAATACTATTCATCGTTCCATTGGCTAATATTATTCCTTAGGATTTTTGCATTGGATTTCCATGCACAAATAATTGGATTTCATCTTGTAGTGCAATAGAATTTTCAACATTTATACGTATATGGTGATTCATAGCTCATTATCAATCATGTCACTAATTAATATGAAATAAAGGATGAAAAACATGTGCCTTAAAAGTGTATGGTGGATGATCTCAAACTGAAAGTTTAATCCCACTTTCCTGATGAGTATATTATGACTCTAGGTGAAGACAAATAAGAAAGATATATTTTAATGGTTATTTCACATCCATGGTTTAAGAGTAGGAATATTATTCATCATGTTATTGGGTAATATTATTCCTTAAGATTTTTGCATTGGATTTCCATGCACAAATAATTGGATTTCATCTTGTAGTGTAATGGGATATTCAACATTTGTAAGTATATGGTGATTCACAACTCACTATCAATCATGTCACTAATTAATATAAAATAAAGGATGAAAAACTTGTGCCTTAAAAATGTATGGTTGATGATCTAAAACTCAAAGTTTAATCCATTCATTTTTAATAAATTACTAGGGCCAACAACAAGTTTGTATATATTATGGCCACTAGTGGCTCTATGATTTCCATTTTTCCTTTTATCAAAGAGTGTCAATTTCTCATTAAAAATCTTCTTGTTCTAGCATATGACTATTCATATTATGAGATTACATGTGTCATTTTTGGTCCTACTTCCCCTTGGTACACAAACATATTTTATTATATTAATGATTAAGTCCCTTCACCTGTTCTATCTTGTAACCAAATGAAAACCTTTATTCAAAACACTTTCTGGTACACCATAGTTAGAAATGCATTCTAACATATGTGATATGATGGAATAATGCTTCATTATTTAAATACATGATAATATGAATTAGTGATGAATAAAGTACACAAAGTGATTTATGGGTCACATGCTAGTGATTGTAAAGTAAGATTATAAAGCAAGTTATTCCATGCATTAGTAGAGAAAACCCAAAAATAAACATAAAGGACATAATTTGCTAAGACTAATCCCTCAAGGGGTATTACTAAGGAAATATAAGATCTAATTAAGAAATTATTATACAATCAAACCTTCTAAATAACATCCCTCCTTGCAAGATCAAACAAGAAGTGTGATTTCCCTAGATTTCATACTCCAAGTATTTATCAATGAAGAGTAGCATGATCCTCCATCATTTCATAGTGCAATAATGGCTTAGGCTCATGAGTTTGATTAATTTATGAAAATAAGTGAATCTTGTTTATTTTAATTTTTGCATAATATGTTTGTATGATAAAGCTTTAAAATGGTGGTCTTAGCCCTCTATTTTATAGAATTTTCAAAATGATCAAAAACAACAGTGATTGTTCATCTTGAGATCAAGATTTGTGGCCATGAATCAAATCAATTTTAGATGGATAAACCATATATATCCCCATTAATATTTATAATAATGGGGTATTAAGGAGGCATATGAGGGCTTAATCTTGATATTTTTTCCATTAATAGACTATGAATGCCACCCCATTGATGATTTCATAGGGTGATGTAGATTTAAGGAATGAATTTACAATTAATAGATTTTCAATAACTTCCATGGTTTTTTCAATTAAGCTCTTGATTTGGTTTAATTTGATTAAGTGGGTTTAATTAATTTTTTGTAATTCTTTGGATATTTGTTGTTCACTTAATCAAACTAATCAAAATGTAAATTTACTGAGTCATAATTTGGTTGGACTATAATTAAAATATGGTGTTAGTTGTGTATAGAATAATACCCCCATTAGGGTATTATGGATGCAAAATAACATATGCATATGACATGTGCTTTTGAATCAGAAGAATTCAATGTTATAGAGTGTTATTTTGCATGGTTATAATTTGAATTAAATTTATTTGATAAAAGATAATAATCACATAAAATACATTATCCCATTTAGGGATACATTAGAATAAATCAACACCTATACATGACATGTTTAAACCATTTAATGCATTTTTAGTGATTTTGTCCTCAATTATGTGTTATCACATAATGTTGATTAGATTGAAAATTTTAGCATAATAGTGATAGGAATTGGATGTCTAAATTTTGCCCCTTTTAGACAATGTGTGGTAAGACATTTTTTTGAAGCAACATCTTTTCAAATAATGAAAGAGTTGTTAAGAATAATTTGGAAGGTAATGCTTGATGAAATCATTAATGATTCCCCCTCAAGAGGGCATGCAAGGATGAAAGAGAGGGATTAACTCTCAAAAAATAGAATAAGAGTGATATTAACTGATGGAAGAGAGTACATCTATATGAGCTAATGCTTGCATGAGTTGATTCTCAATTATAAAAACTAAAATAGAATATAAAGGTACCCAAGGTAGGACTAAGTGGTAAGGATGCAATCCTAGAAATAAAATTTACACACTTTAACATACCCAAAAGAGGGAAAAAGTTATAGTCTTAGGGAATCATCAATCTAGAAATAATTTGCACACTTTAAATTGCCAAAATGAGGGTAAAAGTGGCATAGCTTGGAATTATATTGAAAGTGAGAGAATTGTTCTAGATAAATGAGGTCAATGAATTAACAATTTTCCCTATTAGAGTGGATTAGAATGGTTGATAAATTGATTTTTCCCCATTATGACTTATTTTGACCACTGATAATTAATTTTTCCCTAGTAGGGTTGATTGGGTTGGTGATTGGTCTCAATATTGTGCTCCAGTAGGAAAAATTAGAAAGCATAGCTCAAAGATATAATATATTACATATATTAATATTAGTGGGCACAAATGTAGATTTGATGGTCTATTGATTGAAGAAACCACAAAAATCTAAGCATACAAGGATACAAAAATTGATGAAAGAGATGATCGAAAGAATGAGGGTGGCACAGTTAACTCCAGATATGTCATGTATCCAAGTGTTGCCTAAATAATCTAAATGGACCTCATGCCAATGTAGTTCTCCAAAAAGAAGGAGAAAATGGAATGAGGAATAGAAGAAATATGGACCACTTTTCAATTATGAAATCATGTTAGGTAGTAGATATGCAGGATAGTGCCTTCACTAGATGCTGTAATATAATTTATGAGATGCACGTCCCACAATAATAATATAAATAGGAAATGAGACTAATAATTCATTCCAAAAGATGCATGTCTTGTATAGAGTCTTATTTTAGGTAGGGTGCATTCAAAAATGACCTTCAAAGCTTCATTGACTTTTGGATTTAGAACACTTGGTATTTAATATAGCAATATGAAATTATGCATCATAAGCATGAGTAACTTATAATAAAATTGTATTTCCATTGAGACTAGCCAGTTTAAATGTGAATTTTTATATCTAAGGATAATGACAAAAACTAACAATGCCAAAGTTATAACTATTTACATTTAAATAAAATAAACAAAAACAACAAGAAAAATA
Organism: Torreya grandis; assembly: GCA_037957365.1. Taxonomy (NCBI): domain Eukaryota; kingdom Viridiplantae; phylum Streptophyta; class Pinopsida; order Cupressales; family Taxaceae; genus Torreya; species Torreya grandis. The sequence continues at coordinate 996,560 of JARHVA010005394.1, read as the reverse complement.
CAAAAATACAACCTAACATAAAATAAAGATACAAACAACCAAGATTAAGTAGGAAAAATAATGTATAAAAATAAAGAAATAACAACTTATAAACAACATGAAATCAAGATATGAATAATCAATATCCATGTGTATTAATAAGATGTACTTATAAATATTTAAAAAGAACAAATTAAATACAATTATAAACAAATCAAGCCTAACTAAAAACTAGAATAAAAGTGGTTATAGAATGTATTTTAACTCAAGAAAGATAAAAAATATAAGACAAAATGGTAACACAAAAGATCAAAATAAAAGAACACCAAGAATAAATAACAAAAGGGAAAAAATGAATAAAATACTAATAAAATAAATGGAGAGACAATAAAGAATAAAAAAATAAAAATAAAAATCAAATAAACACACACAAATAAGAGTTAGTCACAATATAAGTGCAAGTAAATAAAAAGATGAATGGTTTGTTTAAGTGTAATAAAGGCATTTCTCTTTATGACAAGGTGACCCCTAATCGAAGAAATAATGAGAATAACACAATAGAATAAGAATAAAAGAGACAAAGTTTCCCCAAAGTGGTAGGGAAATAACACATAACAAAATGGGGGGGAAGAAGAAAAGAAATGAGTGGCCAAGCTGACTCTAGATGTATGAGACAAGTGGATGCTTCCTATATAGTTCCCTCGATTCAAGGTCTAAAATGAACTCTAGGACAAATATAGTTCTCCCAAGAAATGAAATAGAAGAAAAGTGATGATAATAAAACATATTTGATGATGTAGAGGAAATAAGGTAAATGGGATCATAAAATAGCGAGACTATTTACATTAGTGCTCACAAAATGGAGAGAGCATGGGATCAAAATAAAAAATGTAAGACAATGTTTTTTTGTGTTGTTGGTAATTTTCTAATGTTTTTATGTTTTTGGGATAAAAAACATAAATGAAATATTAACAAAAGGCCCAGGGAACTATGTAACTAAGGAGATACACTTCTACAAGTAAGATCTCAAGCAATATCTAACCTAGATACAATGATGGTCATGAATATAAAGAATGGCATAGGGAACCAACTAATCAAAGAGATGTATGTCCAAGAGTATAAGTTCCAATAAAAACTAAAGTTGGTTATAGAAACCCTCATGTAAGAAGAACATTTTGAGGTATCTTAACTCATCATTTATTGACAATATACCACTCACAAAATGGTGAGAATGTTGGCTTAAATTGCTCTCAAAATGATGAGAGTGTATGTAAAAAGAGGACTAAGTTTACCTTCATCTAAATTGAGCATGCACTACATAGTCCCCGTAGGACATCAAGTCACAATAACTCTATCGAGATAAAAAGTGGTGAGATACAACTAGGTAATAACTAATTTGAAAATTAAGGCAACTGGTCAAGAAAATGATAATAGTAATGGCAAGGTGATATGATAATGCATGTTAAAGGTGTTGTTACTAATTATAAAATAACAACATAGATCTATGCTACTAATTTGTCCATAAGTATTTATAGTTAGTAACATAAGGTGGGATATTTATTTTACCATAGGCAGTTATAATAAGTGGTACTAGGTGGGATGTTAATTTGCCCAAAGGCAATTATAATTAGTAACACTGGTCAAATGTAAATGAAAGATAACTTGCTAGATCCATTGTCACACTAATTTAATAGACTAACATTTAAAAATTAAATTTTGAAACTAGTGAAATTAGATCAGAATCCATTCATATAAGGTTCAAGAAGAACCAATGGATCTAGGATAGAAAAGGGCTAGGTAAGGTGGCTAAAAAACAAGCTTTAGTCAATAGTAAAGGGTATGATAATATGGTATAGGTATGGAATAATAAAGAATGTAAATATGGAAATTAGACATAATGGTAATAATGATGACCTCAAGTGATAAAATAAGGTAAATGGAAGGGTAAATGTCAAATGGAAAATGACCATATTGTTTATGCTAACATGGAAATGCATATCCTAATCAGCATATGAGATAACCAAAATAATTAATCATAAAAATTTCTATCCCACAACCTTTTTAGATAGATTCCTTATTAAGAACCTATCAATAGATTTAGACTCAAATGATGTTGTTGTAATCCTCATTGGTCATTGATTATGTTTCCTTCAAACATCAAGACAAGATATCTTCATAGCCTCTATAAAGGAAAGTGCAGCTAAGGATGATAACTAATGTTATGCATAGGATAAATCATATAAGTTAGTAATAAAAAAAGTGAATGATAATGAAATGTATAATGATAGGGTAACAAATGAAGAGGAGACTTCCCAAATTTGACATAATTTTGGTTGTGGTGAGGCTAAAGAATTCTAAATATGGTCTCTATAGTACCACAAAATTTTTTTGTTGTTTGGTCCTAAGATTAGGTACCATTTGATTATGTTGTAGATTTTCAGTCAATGAAGATCTATTATGCCCAAAAATTGTCACTTTAAAGAGGTTTTTACCAATAAAGTTGTCTTTGTTATCCCATAACACATGTGAAAAGGTTTCACTAGAAGACACTATGCTTGAACTTTGATTTCCCATTAGCACATTGGAAAAGGTTTCACTAGGAGATTTTTATTCTTCTACATGAATGTGGTCTTGGTTTTCTTGATATTCTACACCTGATATCTCACCATGGATATAGTTCAACAAAGCATGATTCTATCAGTCCCAATCAACACTTGTAGGAGGTGAAATGTCAATATAATGGCTATGTGGGGTGATGATAATGGAATTATGAAAGACAACACAATCTCATTGAAGATACTAAGATAATTTGTGTCGATGACGAAGTAATCATACTCAAAATATATAGAAGGATCATAAATATTTTCAAATTGATCTCTAAGGCAAGTGTAACTAGTATTATAACAACCACGACTATATTTTAATTTTGAATCTAAATCCAACTCAAAGGAATATAAATCCCATGTTGATACTAATGTTGATTCTTCTTCTAATGCTAAATATAACATCAGTTCAAAAATAGAACCTAACTTCAATATATATTCTTCATCTAGTGTAGATGATGATATAATGATGTCTTGTTGAATCTTTTGTATTGGATTAGTAATAGCCTATGATGGCATAATGGTATATGTAAAAATATATTCATCTAAGAAGGGTTCAAGATAGTCTAGCTCATTTAGGTGAAGCCCCTCAAAGAGAGGGAATAACTCAAGGGGTGAATCCATAAAGACTTGCTTGTCAAAGTAAGACTACTCAATGAGGGGGAAAAGGTCAAGAGATAGATCCATAGAAACTAACTTGTCAAAGAGGTGGGGATCTTTAAAAATATGAAAATGATTGAGTTAATAATTTTCCCAAATGCAGTTGTAATCATTAAGAGGTGACTCAAAAAAGAGTGGATTGTTAGAGTGAGACTCCTTGATAATATGTAAAGGATCAGAAGGTGATTAATCATAGGTTAACTCATCATAAATGGGTGGTTCATCAATAACCTCATGTCCTTGGTTTACAATTGGTTTCAAAATATCAATTTTTGAACACATTGTAGTCCTTAAAAGATGGATCTTAAAGAGGTAATGGTTGGCTCTATTATGGATTAAAGACTGGAATGGATTTTATAAAGTGATGAATGATTGGAATTAGATGATTAATGGTTTATGGTTAAATAATAGGCTCTCCAATCATTAGACTATATAATAAGGGGTCAACAAAAACTAGCTCATCAAATTGATGTTCCTAAAAAATAGGTTGAATAAATGGTAGTGATGGTCCTAGAATGGTAATGTCTAGGTGTTTTGAAGTTTGGTTTATAGCACAAGATGAAGGAGGAGGGCCTAAAATTATAACCTTAAAGAATTTCATATCTTCTTCACTCAAAATATAAAGGACAATAACCTAAAATGGTAACCTTTGAGTGTTATTAAGCTTGTTTGCTCATGCAAGATGGCAAATAAATTAGAATTGTAACCTTTCGGAACTATGGATATTGGTTGCTTTCACAAGCCAAAATAAGATAAACTAAAATGGTAACCTTTGCATGTTGCATAGCTTGGTGTCTCATGAAATCTAAAGGAAGATAACCGAAAATGGTAACTTTCAAGTGTTGTGGAGCTTGGTTATTCACACAAGCTAAAGGAGGAGATTAGGGTTGGCATATGAAAATTGACATTGATTGGTTTGGTATTTTAAAATTAGGCCCAAAGAGGGAGATATCCTAAAAAATGATGGAGTGATTTTTTCCATTTTAATAATGCTTTTCCTTTCAATGAGGGCCACGAAAGACCCCATTGTGAGTATACCATTGCATCATGCATGGAATATTGTTTTCTTCATTTGCCAAGATGTGAAATGTGTTTTAAAAATGTTAAAAAGGTGTGTTTTTAATTTTTTTCAGACAAATGAAAAGGTAAGATGAAGGTATAATAAAATAAGTGTCATAGTGCCACAAATTAGAATAAATGGTCATGAATTTACTCAACTTTGGTGGGTTGAAATCATCTAACTAGAAGAGGATATGATAACTTTGGAAACTAAAGTGCAGGCTAGTACAACAAAATTTATTCAAATATATATCAATACCATAAAATATAAATATAAAAAAACAAGTTATGACTATAAAATTAGATGTGGGTATTTTTTATTATGAAGATTAAAATGTGAACTGAGAAGTTAAAAAAATGAATTAACACAAAAACTCCTAAGTATAAAGATAAAACCAAATGGGAAGCACAATGCCTCCACATGGTGATATGATGTATAATTATCCAAGAACTTATAGTGTGAATGAATGCAAGATAATCTATGTCCATAATAGTAATAAAAATGATGAGTCCAGGTGACAAACTTTAATCCAAATGAGAAATCATGGCAAAGTTTACTCAAACCAAGTGCAAATGGGAAACTGATATCACCCTAGCCTAGAACATAGAAAGGTGAGATTTAAAATTTAGACAAAATGGACTTTGAGATTTTATAAATCAGATAAATGGTCTATAATTAAATAGATAGCATGACAACGTTCTTTAAAAGATACAAACACACTTCCTTTAAATGATATTTTGAATAAGGAAAAAAGTGGTTTTATTTTGGTTAGCGTAACACCTATTTGTTTTAAAAAAATGGTTTGTAATAATTTTTTTTAAATTTATGATGTGTTTTTATTTTCAAATTCTTTTAGACTTGAAAAGACCACTCAATGAAAGGATAAAATGACAAAACACCTAAGTTTAATGTTCAAAATCTAAAAAGTAACAAGATTGCATGATACTATCAAATTCCATCTATATATGTGTTCTTGAGAGAATTTTAAATGTTAATTCAAAAATAAAAAGTGCATGAAAAGTAGGGTTTGTTGACCAAATTTGACTTTTACGTCAAATTAGAGCACCCCTAGTTAAAAAATTGAGTTTTAAGTGTTTTAGGGGGTTTAATGTTTGGTCATAAGTTTTATCATAGGTCATTTAATGTTATATTAGCTTTGGCCACTTATTATATTAGCTAATATGTCCTTTTGAGTCATTTCAGGGGTCAAAATTGAACTTTTAATTAGTTTTACAAGTTGATTAAGAAATCTGAAGTTTTCAAACTATGATGTCACATTCCATGTATCTTTAGAGGCTTTAATCAACTGACATAATTGAAATATGGTAGGTTCATTACAAGAAAAGGTAGTTATTTTTAGGAAAAGGTGAGTTTGGTACTTGTACAACTCATAGGGAAGTGTGCCACAAGGGAGAGGATCATGGTGTGTCTCTTCAACTTCCCCAAGCTTAGTTATATGTTTGTTTTGCTTTGAAAGTGCCATTTTGGGCACAAAACCACTCTACTACTTTTTCACCCTTCTTAGCATGCAAAAGTGACCTTCATGTTTTTGTTTAGTATAGATACCTGAGAAGGTTTCAAGTCATTATTTTGGGAGCTTGTATTACACTCACATTTTCATATAAGGAATTTGAATAATTATGTCTTTTGCTTCATGAAGTTGACTATGTTTTTTTGCTTACAAATATGTGCACGATATAGGTTTTGCTCCATCTTTGGAAAGTCCATATAAACAACTTATTGAGCTTGATTTTATATATTTTTAATTAATTATCCAATGCTCCCCATAATTTTTGTAAGCTCCATGGTGTTTGGATAAGCATATTTGTCTCATGTTGCAGGAAGAGACCACCATGTGTAGTCCCAATCAATTCTCTACTTGCAAAAGGTTAAATTCTCTATAGAGGATTCAATGTGAATAGGAGATGGTGTTTTTATATGTCTTGATGCTATAGTGATAAACTTTCCTTCATTCCTAATCTTATATCATCATGCTTGGATTTAATTTTTAGTTCATGATCATACTCAGTCAACTCCCATCTACTCTTCAGCCTTAGTTATGACTTGTAAAGATTTTGAGGATGTCCAAAAAGGTGTGTTTAAGGTTATAAATTTTTGGTGTATCCTTTATTATCATGAATAGGTGATCAATCTTCCATATAGTTCAATAAAAGTGAAATTACAGTCATATACAACCTTTTCAGTTAGGCAGCCATGAACATGCTCACTTATAGGTTCTTAGAGGAAGAAAAGCACATGAGAAGAAAGTTTGTCATAGGGTTGAGGTATTTTATGTTTAAAACATCAATTTGATATTTTTATGAAGGCCTATATTTTATCATAAGTATGTGAATCCACTCACTACCTACATGTTGTATTTTCTATCTATATTTGCAAATAGTCACCTGTAGGTGACATGAGCAGAAAGCTTGTGAGTCCTTATGTGGTGTTGAAACAAGGACTGAGATCCATTTTCAATTCCTTATGAGTTAAAGGAAGATTCATACACATTTTTGAAGTAATATATGAATTAATAATTTCAAAATCCACCTCTAATGGCAAATGACTAAGTTTTAAGACCAAATCCATAAAAAGGGAAAATAGAGCTCCTTGAGGTTTTATTGATATATTATAATAAGGTTTCCAATTCATTGTTTGAATCTTGATAACCCAACCTTGAAACCTTTATCATGGAAGAGAACCTTATAAATTTTTAATGTTAGAGGATCAATATATAATGGTGATTAATAAGTTCAAATATTTCCCTAGGATCACTAAATCCAAATAATTGAATATATAGGTTTTGAAGGTATTAAGTGACTTTAACACTTCAAAGTGTTGACGATGCATAATTCCTTTCTTTGAATGGATTTTTGAACTAAAAATCACACCATGAGTATAAATATCATTAATACAATGTTAATAGGCTATGTTTTGGACCTCCATACATACCTACAGATGCCCTTCACAAGGAAAATAGACACCTACAATAAACAAATAAATAGTGACCCTAAAATTGATGTTTAGTGGTGCTTAGGTAATATAAGGTAGATCCAAAATACGAATGGATACTAGTGACTCTCATGCTTCATTTAAAACCTTTAGACATCATAATCAATGACAAACAACACCTATAAATTTTCATCCTCCTCAACACAGTTGACTATGTTGACTAAGCAGGCATAGAGAAAGAGGTTTGAACTCTTGAGGATAATATAACACAAAAAGGCTTTAAAATGATCCAAAAATCATAAAGTAACTCTAGATAATACTATGGAGTTTATAAGTGATATTTGGAATGAGTTTGATGATATAAACCACCTACAAAACTCCCTATAATCAACTTTAGGTGACTATAGGGTGGTAGTGAATAGGCCTGAGGTATTAAACAATGGTATAAACTAAAATAAATGAAAAAAATGATCCAAGAGAGTAAAAAATGTTACTATGAGACTCTAATATGGTTGTAAACACTATTATTAGGTCCCATGGAAGCAAATATGCACCTATAGGCCCCATAGTCAACTATAGATGACTGTGAGGAGGGGCAGGAAACAAACACATTGAGTTCTTGATGTACGTAGGAAATAAACATGAATAAATTAGATATAAACAATATAAAAAAGATCTTGAAAAATTAAAGGATGTTTTTATCATCATGGAAAGGTCCAAATACTATAAAATAACCTACATGTAGGGTTCTAAAGGAGCAACATAGTCAAGAAGGGTATTACCTTCTTGTGAATTCAAGAGTATGAAGCATGTATAAAGGGGTTAGAGTGTTACAAATTTGATTGGGATAAATATATTTTTATTATTAAAACATACATATACCTATTAAAATGTATATGGAGTAAAGTAAGGGCTCAAAAAGATGCAAAACACAATCAAATTGGGAGAAGCCTATGAATAGTCTACCTCTTAACAATATACCTTAGAAATATAAGGAGTTTGGGAGGAAAATAGATTTATGAAAGGATAAAAAATAGTATATATGGTCTCCATCACTTGGATAACCCTCTCAAACCTTCATATTTCATGATAAAATAGGGGAAGTACCCCCTATTTTGTCTCAGATAAGGGGTACATTCCCTATACATAAACCCTATAGTTTGGAGAAAAGAGATGAAAGGGTGATCTTAAGAGATGGTTATAACACTTAATGAAGTTTTTTAGAGTTTTAAATATCAATATAAACATATTATAATATATAAAGAGGGATGTAAGTTAATAGGGTACCCTACATTCTTAAAGTTGCAGTCATGACCCCTGAGCAAAATTTTGGCCTAGAGCCCAAATAATAGGCTAATTTCACTTATAGAAATAAGAGTGATTTACACCCTATGGAACATGTTTTTTAGACCACATAAGATTTTTTTATTCCATTTTTTTATATAATGACTCATAAAAGGGTCAATTTTGGGCTTTAAGGTCATTTAAAGCAGTTGGAATAGAGAGACAAGCTTGATAAGGCAACATTAGAAGCCCATATATTCTTGTAAGATCTAAATAGGAACCAAATAAGTTTATAGGAGTTATATAGGGTCCTTAAAATATATTTTTTGGAATTATTTTGAGAGTTAGATTTTAGACCTTTATGAAACATCACTAAAGGTCAAAACTATTGAGAAACCCTCCAAGACCCTTGCAAGGACTAATCTAGAGAAATGAAGATGGAGATGAATTATAATGGAATATTTTTAGCATAAAACCTATGGTAAATTTTATAGGACTCACTCATGTTCCCTCCCATGCTTTTTAGTGTTACAGACCTATATGGATAGAGTACAAAATAAGCTATTTTTGGATATTTTTTTATTTTTTATAGGTTCTAGGAGGAGTCTGAAGATGAAAAAAATTGTGATAAATATTAATACTTTTTATAACTTCCAATATTCATTTAATTTCTCATAATAACTCATATGTTCCTCAATAGGAGCACTCATCTTAACCAATCAAAACTAGTATATTAGACAAGCTAGTGAGAAGTGTGAAAACTCTAAGTGAAAGTGATTTTAAGGTGTTCCTGATGCTTATGAGGCCATGGAGGGTATTTAATAGTGTCATATAATCCATACCATATATTTTCATGAGAAAATAATTCCAATTTTGAGGCCAAGTGTGTAGAGAGCATGAAGAAGAAGTTTTCTAGACTACAGATGTTGATGGTTCACTTCTAGGTGATTTCGAATGACTTGACCTTAAACCAAATAATGTATGGTGTCCTTATAATTCATTGAAATAATTGGACCTATTATTAATTATTTATAATTCATTCAAATAGGTATAATCATGAAGGCAATTTTTTTGAGCTAGAATGAGGAGTTTTATACCACTTTGCAAGAGTTTGATGACTTGGATGGAAACTTGGACTTAGTAACCTTGCATGATTTATCCCATATACTCTTATCATGAAATATTAAATCCTTGGATCAGATTTAAAAGTTTCCTTATGACCCTTGGACTTCTCTCTTTTCCTCTTTCTCAAGTTATATAAGAACTAGCCAATTTGGCATTGTAATCTATGCTTCACCTGAGTATGGCTAATATCTGCTCAAATGCATACCATTTGGTCAATAATGCTACTTATTTTTACCTCTTAATGACTTTTCTTAATTTTTTTACTGTAATTTTAGATCTTTTTTAGTGAAGACTATGGATTCCTTGGCATGTTGTCTCATTCTTGCATCCTATCTGTAGTTGAAAAGATTTTGTTGCAGGGCATGTGAAGTGTTCTAATAAATGTCAAGGAATGATTGAGCTATTGTATTCATTATTTCCCTCATAGGCCTCTTGTTTAATCCTCATATCTTTTAACATTAATCTATAACCTCAAAATGTAACATTTATTTGAGAACATGAAGATTAGAGAAGTGTATGTTTACTTTGTCTATTGATTTCATGTGTAACATGCTGCTAGTTGGAATTCATCATTTATTTTGGTGTATTACCTCTCTTATTTTTGTTTTATTTTAGGTATCTCTCTCCCTTTTCATCCCCCTAAACTTAAGTGTATTCATGATCCAAAGTGATATATCAAGGGAGCTAGCCTTATCTAGAGATTCACCTCATCCTTAGGCTACCCACAAGCCTAGAGGTGTTTTCATTGTGCCACATAGATGAGGAGAGGTTTTACATATCCTTAGAGGGTGAAAATCCAAGTAAAAATATGATTTCTAAGCATCCTCTTCTCTCAAGAGATTTTATGGTCACATGTAACTTCAACCTACTCACCATGCATCAATATTATGTCTGTGGAAAGTGGGGTTGTTCTATAACTAAATTTTTTCATGTCTAGATGGTCCCAAGTGTGGCTAACACAGGAGATAAAATCACTCCAATTGGATATATGTCAATCATCTTTTTGTGAAAATTTCTTGTCATTTTCATAATGACTACATCTATCACTTTATCAATGTAGTGTGATATATGAATTGCCTTTATAGTTCAAGGTGGAGTACCACTAATAGAGCTTATTTTTATTGTTCAAAATAATCATCCCATTAGGTCACCCTATATTTATATACCCCATCATTGATTCAGGTTGAAATGATTCTAGGAGATGAATTCATAGGTTAACACTTCCCTAGAGAACCCATGAGGAGGGTATGAGCTCCTGATCATAAGACAAAATGCATAAAAATAAAAGACAAGTGAAAATAATTTAGGGTCACATTTAGATCACTGAACTCATAGATTTGGGGAGGGCCTTAACAATGTTATTTTCATTCTTTTAGACTAAAATAAACCAAGGAAATGAATGATCACTTTTGGTCACCTGAGTTCCCTAAAGGGGATGGAGGGAGAGCATAGATGCATCAATCATTTTGGTAAAACAAACAACTTTTAATAAGAAAGCATAAAACAAAAAACTCTTAAGATTATGTATCTAAATATGAGAGTTTATTTTATTTCACCAAGTCAAGATGTGTTATGAATTTTTTCCCCTTGGCATTAGTTGGAAAACATAAAAAACTTCACAAAAAACTAAGCATAAAAACAACCAAGTTCATTTTATGCACCAAAAAAAATGTGCAAGATCTAACCACTTTCAAAATTGTCTTTTTCCACCTTCTAAACTAAAATCATTAGAGGGTTTTTGCCTTATTATAATCCTAAAAGTGAGTGAGAAAACAATATTTCAAAATGGACTCTCGAGTTTTTACTTTTCTATCTCAAAGATTGATGTCGATCCATGTAGGGATTGATGTCACTTCAAAAAAATCAGCATTGGTTGGTCTATATAAGGATCGACATTAGTTGACAAAGATTGATGTTGGTCCCTATAAAAACATAAAAAAAATATGGGTTATTTTTATATAAAGACTTTTAGCAAAATAAGCATAAAAACTAACTACCTTTCTAGATCCTATAGGAAATGGTCAAGTAGACATTATGAAAGTGTTTAAACATAGAATAAAAATTAGAAAAATTTAATAAAAACCCATTAGTCATGTTTTCTCTCATGCCCTATTCTTCACCTAGGAATTTATGTTGATTTTGAGAGGATCAACTTTAGTCAGAGAGAATTAATGTCAGTCTCTATATAAACTATGTGTCACTTAAAAATAAAAATACATGAAAAATGAAGGTAAAACTTGAATTTTAAATATTATTAATCATCCATTCTCAAAACCAATAATCTCCTTTATTATATGGGATATAGGTCCCACTGGGTGTGCCAAATTGTAGAGTAAGATTACAAATAAATTTAATTCATGAGTTAGTAGAGAACAACCCAAAATAAGCATAAAAGACATAACATGCTAAGCCTACTCCCTTAAGGGGTATTGCTAAGGAAATCTAAGTTCTAATTAAGGAAGTAATATACCATCAAACCTTCAAAATAGCATCCTTCCTTCTAAGAGTAGTGAAGAAGCATGATTTTCCCTAGATTTGGTACTCTGAGTCTTTGTCAATGAATATTAGTATGATCCTTCATCATTTCCTAGTGAACCAATGGCTTAGGCTCATGAATTTGATTAACTTAAGTAAATAGGTAAAGCTTGTTTATTAAATTTTTTGAATAATAGGTTTACATGAATGAAGCTTAGAAATAGTGTCTTGGCCCTATTATTTATAGCTTTTTGAAAATGATAAGAATTAATCATGATGGTCCATATTGAGATCAATATGTGTGGCCATGAATCAATTCAATTTTATAGGGATAATCCATTAATATCCCCAATAATATTTGGAATAATGGGGCATTAATGAGGCATGCGAGGGATTAATCCTAATATTTGTTCCATTAATGAATTATGGATGATAACCCACTAATGATGTCATAAGATGATGAATATTTTAGGAATGAATTTCCAATTAACAATTTTTTAATAAATTCCATGGTTTTTTCACTCAAGCTCTTGATTTGGTTTAATTTGCTTAAGTGGGTTTAATTATTTTTTGAAATTATTTGGAAACTGGTTGTTAATTTAATCAAATTATTTGAAATTTTAATTTACTAAGTCATAATAAGATTGGAGTATAATTAGAAGATGGTGTCAATTGTGTATGAAACAATACCTCAGTTAGGGCATTATGGATGTGAAATAACACATGCACGTGTTATGTTCTAAATTAGAAGAATTCAGTGGTCCAAAGTGTCATTTTACATGGTCATAATTTGACTCAAATTGATTTGAGAAAATATAATAATCACATAAAATGAATTTTTCCATTTAGGAATACATTAGCCTAAATTGACACATGTACATGATAAGTTTGAACCATTTAGCATAATTTTAGTGATTTTGGCCCAGATTGTGCATTGCCATAAAATGTTGTTTAGATTGAAAATTTCAATATGATAGTGATAGGAATTTGATGTCTATATTACTATGTTCATAGATAAAATATTTCTTTTTACTAATTATTATAATCTTACCATTGAATTATATGCATGTGGTTATGTAAAAAAATGTCTAACATGTAAAAAACATGGTGAGATGATTCATTATCTAGCACATATACCACAACTAGTAAAAAATCCATAGTTGTTTTCAACATGGGGGATTGATATCATAGGAAATATTAACCCCACTTCTTCAGATGGGTAAAAGCATATCCTTATTATTACTTAATATTTTACTAAATGTGTAGAGGCAATCACTCTCAATTACATCATTGGTAAGAAAATTTTAATGTTCATCTTAAACCACATCATTTGTTATTATGGTATCCCTTCCACCATCATCTTAATTAATGGTACATCATTTAAAAATAAGGATGTCACTACCCTTTGTTCTTAGTTTCATATCAAACATATGTTTTCCACCCCTTATTACCCTCAAGGTGATGGAAAAGCTAAAGAATCTAATAAAACCCTTATCAAAATCCTCAAGAAGACTATCAATGAATTTTTCCATGATTCAAATTAAAAAATATTCCTAGCCTTGTGGGCATACCATACCAATTTCTGCACTCCTACTAGTGTAACTCCATATTCCTTGGTTTACGGATTTGAACGCATTCTTCCTATTGAGATCAAGTTTCCATATTTGAATATTTCACTACAAGATGTCATTGATGAAGAAGACTATCAAGTGGCCAGATTGGTAGAGTTAGAGCTTCTAGATGAGGAAAGTCTACCTTCCCTAAATCACATTAAGTCTTAGTAAAATTTTCTTTATCAAGGCTATAACAAGTGATTTATATCCTAAGAATTTGATCTTGGTGATCTTGTGCTGAAATAAAATAAAAATAACACAAATGATGAATGGGAAAATAAAGGTAAGTTTGAATCTAATTGGTTAGGCCTCTTTATTATGGCATCTAGATATAGATCTAGTACATATAGATTGGCTACTCTAGAAGGTGATGAAATAGATGGACTAATGAATACTATCCATCTTAAGTGACTTCATATTTATGTCTCTGAACTCTTGTCTATAAATGTTCATATTTTGGGTCATATCTATTCCATTATCTTCCCTATTAATTTTAGCTCTTTCTTGGGGAAATCCTTTCAATTTTACTCACTTCCCTTTCCTATTAACACCTTGATCCAGTTATGATTATATACGTATAATAGGTGAATCAAATCAACACTAAAAAAGAGTATAACATAATTAAATGATTATTTGTGTTAAGACTCTCTTCATATAAGAAATGTCATAATGTGGAAAGTGATGATTTTATAGATTTTATAACTTCTATTTTTCCTTTGAGTTCCTATAAATTGTTGTACAGATTTCTTCATTCACCCCTATTTTATCCTAATTTATTGTTGTAAAAGGAGAATTATATCCTATTATAATTATTTTTGACTAGTACTCCCTAAATTTATCATGTATGAATAACCTTTTCTCATTCCTTGTTCACTATTGAGTTCACACACCCATTATACTTCTTTCCTTTGATAGGTGTTTCTAGAGTTGTCTATTCCCATTTCTTGTACATTATCTGGTCAAAATACCCTCTTATTTATTCCTATTCCAAAATTCCCTAAAAATCTAAATGTTCCCTCATGTATAAAACCCTAAAAAGTTACATGAATTAGTTTCTCCATATATGCTCATACTTAATATCACAAGCTTGTCTAATTTTCATACTATTACTCAACTTATATTTTTAAGTTTTTCTCATTAGGTGGCACATACTAAAGTACCTCAAAGGTGATTTTCATCTCCTTGTGGGTAACACATCTCAAAAAATGGGACTCACTTACCATTCTCTCATCAATTTTGTGATTTAATATTCCACACTCTAACCATTTTATGAGTTCACTTCCCATGATCTCACTATTTTGTGAGATAATGCATGGTCTCATAGTTTTGAGAGTTCATATTTCACATTATCACCATTTTACGAGTTTAACAATTCAATCACACATTGTTTATTTTTTTGACCCTAATCATACTAATAATCATTTTTGTGATACATATATGTTTAAAATACAATGGATTAAGGTCCAATCGGACTATGTAGGCAATGTTCAGTTCTCTATGGTCATCTTTCCCTTCAATTGTCCCATGATCTCAATGTTTTTTTGTCATATCACTTGTCAAAATGGCAAGATTGTTCCTTATATGCACTCATAATTTTATGAGTCCTTATTCATTTTTTCCTCTATAATATATCTTATTAACTTGTCATCATTTTTATTCAATCTCAAATCCTTGGGAGAATTACATTTGACCTGAACTCCATAGGACTATGTAGGTAACACCCACTTGCATACAAAATTTAGATTCATCTCAACCATGACTTCCTTGTTATTATATTATCCCTTCCCTATTAATTACTTTTTTGTCTTACCCTTACTTTCAAAAGAGCAATGCATTATTTTCAAACACACTCCTTTCTGAATTGAATGCTTATTTACTTTTGCTTGTTTGTTTGTGTTTTGATTATTTGTTTGCTTATCAGTATTTTTTTTGTTACTTGAGTGACTTAATTTAGTAAATTATGTTTTTTCTTAATTATTTATTATTAATATCATGAATTTGACTTGTAAACATTTGTATTTAAATTATCATTTATATAAGTGCATTATGTTGAACATTTAAATCTTGATTTTCTATATCTTATTCTAATTTGTATGCATTTTCATTCTAAATTAAAAAATTTATGCATTTTAACAAATGAAGGTATCATGGTCCTTATTAGATTATGATGCATATTTTCATGTGAAATATAAAAAAATCATGTTTAAAAATGGTTTACATGTTAATGATATAAATCAAATAGATCTCTATTTATCTAATCCAATCATCAAAGCTAAAAATTGTGTTTATCTCATCAATACTAATAGAAAGAACATATTTAAATTAGAGTCATACCCATCATGTATAATATAAGTACAAGAGACATGCATAAATGAAATAATAATCACAAGAGATAATAATGAATATCATATATAAAAAAATTCAAATGTCCATATACATAAAAAAGAGTACATGTACATCTCGAATCATCTGATTACATCATATACATTAGTATTTCTCATAGATAAAAATTTGAACCCTATCTCACAAATTCAACTTTGGTTGTGATCATATCTACTATATCTATCCTATCAATCCACATGTGGATAAATATCACATATTCTATCTTATGGTGGGGTTGACTATATCATATGACCTATAACTAATGATTGAGGATGTGGATTATCTATTGATCTCACTGATGTATAAGTATTGTGAGACCAACCTGATATATAGGCTTACACACGCACGCACACACACACACACACACACACACACACACACACACACACACACACACACACACACACACACACACACACACACACAC
>JARHVA010005394.1:907500-975000 GCA_037957365.1 Torreya grandis | reverse complement strand
TCTAAAGTGATTAACCTATCTATATTATATATTAAATCCTTTATAGAAGAAAATAACGATGGATATGTATCATTTTGGAGAATTATATCACACAATTCATTATTTAAGATATATTTTTATACTATTGATTTATTTAATAGCTCCAAATATATAATTAGAAGTGGCATTCCTTCATTTATCAATGTTATCATAGCCATTAGATTGATTTTATATCCATGTGGGAGGTGGAAGGGTTTGAGGAGGAACATGATAACATTTATTTGGGTGTAGTAGATGAGGTACTCATCTTTTTCTAGTGTTGACAACATGAAAATTGGAGTCTAATATAATCCATGAAAAAAAAAGGATTAAAATGGTGAATAATATATCCTTAAGGTCTAGGAGTAGGAGGAAAAAATTAAGACATACATGCCCTTTAATTCCTAGTGGTGATAGGTAATAACTCATATTGGATATTGAAACAATATGTATTGATAAAGGATTGCTATTACATATTGATTATCTAATCCTTATGGTATTTAGATTTGATTAGTTCTAGTATATAAGGAAAATAAACAACAAATTGAAAAGTAATATAGAATTTAACATTGAACTTAAAAAGATGTAAACAAATAACTCATTATTACCATGATTTTAACTTGAAAATGAAACTTTGAAATTATGATGGGGTTGAGAGGTGAAACTAGTAAAGGTGTGTTTTCTTTGTAGTCTCTTAAATATATTGATCTAGACATAAATAGTGAAAATGATCTAAAAGGAACTAGTTAGAGAGGATTACACTATTCCATATCCTCACTATCCCATCTCTAGGCTATGTTGAGAGTAACTTCCTAGGGCTATTTGATTACAAGTGCATTACAATTATAAATGGTTGAAGGCTTCCTATGGCTAAAAATAGAACCCTATGGATTTTTCATATACCATTAGGTAAATGGAATATAAAATACATATATAGCTTTTTATAATGGATGGAGTATTGTGTAAATACCCCTCACACCATTGATTGAGTAAAAAATAAGACCACGTTTCCTATAATGATAGATCCTACAAGTTTTAAACTTTCATTAAATAGTTTCAAATAAAACAATGAAATAAAAATAAATTAAAATTTACATCAAATCATAAAGTAATATTTAAATTATATAAATAAAAAATGAATCTTAATCCCCAAGAAGAAAATCATAAAATAAATGCTTGAAAATGTGTAAGTTCACCAATATGATTATTTTATTTTGATATGGCAATAAATGCGTATTTATAATAGGTGTAAAAGTAGATAGATATTAGAATGTTAGATATGTATAATAAATAAAACTTCTAATTTAGGAAATTTATAAATATGGAAAAATGATAATATGAGATATACTTAGATCACATTGGGATTTATATTTAATTTTTTAGATATCTAAAAGGGGAAATAAGTAAAATATATGATAGTACATGCTTAGGATTGGAAACATAATCTAAAAGTGCTCTTGGATAGGACCATTATTTATAGACTATAGTGAAAAGTTTTTCAAGTTATTTGACCACAAAATTATCCTAGCTAATTATGATTAATTAATGAGAATACAGTAAATAAATAAGTGTAACTTGATGGTGATAGATTATAAGTAAAATATAATAAATTCATAAACATGACCACTATTTTTTGATTATAGTGTAGGTCACTCTATTTTATTGATGGCATACTTGTATACATTTACTTTGATGAAACTATGATTGCTACACCTTCCATTCCTATGATTTATAAGTTGTATGGGATATTGTGATTCATTTTATATCTTCCATTTTTTGTTATTTTCCTTCATTTATGTTTGAAACTCTAAGGGCACCTTGTAAAATTATAACCTAAAAAATGGGGAGAGTGTAATGGGATGACATGAACTCAATCACCCCCTTGATTATTTAACACTTACTAAGTATAATATACTATAAGGAGGGAAAGCCTATTGTATTCCAATATGCTCCATTTGACATTTTCATACATAAACCCATTTACCTGGAAACATTTGTGCAAGATAAGATCCAAGGATAAGATAACCTTAGAAACAAAAAGTTAACCTAATTAATGAAGATATATGGTTAACATATTATCTAATTTTAAATTTGATCACTTTATGAAAGTCATAATTTGAGCATCAGATAAAATGTCTTATAGTAATTTTGGATTTTATTTTAAAATAAATATTTCATTTGATGGAAATAATGAAACTAACTATGTTATTTTTTAGTCTATTTTGGTTGGTGCTCATGTACATGGTTGTTTTCATGACTAAGGTTTTCTATTTGTATATTGAATTTATCATGATCTTTCCAAGTGTAATAATTTCTCTTATCCAATTTAATGGTAAAAATATGAATGATCTTAGGTATATGAATTCATTAAGTCACGCTAATTAGTACCATATCTATCATTCCTAGTATCTCTATACTTATGAAAATATTCAAAACTTGTTAGGAATCTAGACAAGTGATATCACTGCACATTTCTCAATCCAATATACCCATGGACAAAAAAATAAACATGAACTATTAAATCATCTAGGAAAGAAAACAAGTGATAACTATCCATGTGGTACCAACCCATTTATCCATGGATAGGTGATATTGATGTAGCTACAAATTCCCTAAAATCCTCTGTATAAGTGATATCCATTCATATGGAACCATCCCATTCATTTGTAGCTAATGACTATTGACATAGTTAATAATTACACATGATCCTTTAGATAAGTGATAGACATCCACATGAAACCACCTAATTCATCCATGGCTAATGAATATTGACAAAATTAATAATTCCACATGATCTTATAAATAAGCAATAATTGTATACATAACATAATACCAAGAAGCAACACCATGCCAAAGGGAGGTACATATTCAAAACTCAAATCAATACTTATAAAGTGTCTTACTTATGATTGAAACATAAAAGTACAAATCTCAAATCTTGATGCCCAGCTACAAGTTAAATTATGTGACATGCATCCCTTTAATAAAAATAAGTTCAAGTTATGAAAGCAAGACCTGAAGTGTTATAAAGAGACATTTATCATTTTAAGATGACTAGGCATCCAAAATTAATGATAAAATTCTAAATGGAAAGTATGTCCACTAAAAACTAATGTTATAAAATAAAATAAAAATCAAATAAAAGAGAAATATACATGTAACAAATAAAATAATCACTATTTATAATTAATACACATGAATTGGTAAATCAATACATCTAAGTTTTGATCCCAACAAAATCACTGTAGTATATTTGGATTTCAAATAAAAATTTGACTACAATGCTCTCTTGTTGTCATGTAGAGTCTATGAATTTGAGCTTCCCAATGAATTGAAAAATGTATCTTTCCAATACATACAAAAAAAATTCAACATAATTTTAGTGGCATCTTATTCTCATGTTACCCCTCTATCTATATATTACATTATTATAAGGATAGATTATATGGACATAATATTTGATCCAATAGCTTTAGATCACTAATTCCTTTACTATTCAAAATTTATGGCAAATTTTGATGTAATAAATACATATAAAGTTGAAGACTAGTTGTCCATATCTATAATAAGATACATTGATGACATACTAATGATCAAGGTAGTGGGATTACATAATCCCATAATAAAAGTAGAGGTGATTCTTTGTATTCAATTAATATATGATCTATTTACCAATGGCTAAATTTATATAAATTTATTTCATTTTTTTATGTAACACAACCCCTATGGCATACACCATGGGGAACACTTTTGAGAAGTATTCTAGGATACTAGTTCTTGAGCTGATCTATAACTAGCCTACTATAGACCCATGGCTATTACCAAATGCAATCAAGTATAAATTGAAATAGTAGGCTAAAAACCTAAATAATTCTGTAATTTAAGACCCATTTTAATTTATTCCAATAGTTAAATTTAGACCAGGGATACGATTATCTATAGACATATTAAATATGTTACAAAATTTACCTAGTATTTTTTATGTTTATGCAATATGGGTCCCTTTAATGGACATCATTCTAATATTTGAAAAGATTGTAAGCCTCAATGAGATCATTAATTCTAATTTCAAATTTTAGATGTCCAAGTGAGAGATTTTACCAGAGGGAAATTTATATACAATTTCATAACTAGTGGATTCCATAAACACCATAATAACTATGCCATGAGATGAGAGCTAGGACCATTATATGATTATCCTAAAAATTGGACTTTTTATGATTTTAAACTCACCCATATACATCAATTCATAAATTATATTGAAATAATTATATATGTATTTTATTCAATGGTACATAGAGTTATTTCTAGGAATTCCATGCCCAAATTGTCACACCTAATTTAAAGAAATATTATAAATATGGGGGACTATTAGTTCTACCCTGACCATATAGTGATAATTATAGAGGGAATTTACATATCCCCTCTTTATCTACCAAAGCATATTATAAATAAGCTGGCTTGGAAATAAATTTATTTCCAATTATCTAACAATGTAGATGTCAAGTTGAAAGGTGTTAGGTAGGGAGTTATACAAAATCTTCCTTTAAGTATTAGTTGCACGAAATATGTGAAATGAGAGAATATTTATTTAGTGTGTAAGGTTATGATGCATTATGGTTTGTAAAAATATACATTTAGGTATTGGAATCTAAGGGAGACCATTAGGGATGTTTTTTAGAAGCATAAGAATAAGGTTAAAAACACATTTGGGCATCAATGGCTTAGACATGACCCCATATTTTAAAATGTAAAATATGATACCAAGGTCATAATAATAATGTGAAAAGAAAAAAATGTCAATTATTTTGGTTCAAAGGATCCAATATAATCCCATTATCATAAATGAATATGAAAAAAAAAAAGATAATGAGGATATATCTCCACCACAGTTTCACATTCCTCCTCCTCAAATGGAAACATGCACATCCATAGAGACTAACAAAAAAATTAGGTCTAATATCCTTAGGTATCTTATAATAATTCCAAGTTTTGTTACTCCAATACTTATCATAGGCATGGGAGTAACTTTAGTTCTAAATAGGCTAATGGGGCCACCTTCCCTCACATAGATGCCTCCATTGTCAATAAAGAAACAAGTGATTATACTCCATCTCCAAAAAATACTATTGTAACCATATTATAAAAGGTATCTAATTATGTTCCCCTTAAATATTCACCAATATTTATTCTAGTAGTATCTTCACCATTTCCCACCACCACCACTACTAATTCACCACTTACACTCATTATGGCTCAACCATTATTCACTATTCCATTTTAACCCATAGGGCCAATTAATACCTATAATTGGCCCTATATGATTATATACAAAAGGATTAATAAAAATCCACTCGTATATCCTCATGTTTCTATAGTGATAGAATATAAACATAGACATGTGAAATACTTAGGTGTTCCACTAGGTCCCATTTATACAAAGATATAGGGAGAACAATAAATAAGTGACTAAGAGGGGGAATAATAGAGTAAGATATAAAAAAGGAGGTAATTGTAGGAGTCCATCAATAAGTCCTAATCTAATTATTTACTCACAAATAAGTAGCTACCTTCCTAGTCTTCCTCCTAAGATTATAGTGTAACAATCAAAGAGTTTAGTAGACACCATATTAGTCTTTGTTTATAAGGAAACAAAGGAGATGTTGGAAACTACTTAAGTGGTAGTTACAATTGATAATATTACAAATGTTACATGAGAGGTAATCAATAAATCTCTTGAGAATGTAAGTTCTCTTATCATTTCAACAAATAATATTTTTGGTACAATTATAATTCACCTAGATAATGATGAAACTTCTTATTTATCAATGGATGATTATTTGAGAAGAACTAACCAAGTAAAACTAACTAATTCAACTGATTACACTACTATTGTTACCACCAAGGTTATTTATACATATATTGAAAAGTGCTTATGGAATTTGAATCAAACCCCAGTAACTCATTCTTTCTTTAGTAATACTTCTCCATAAGCTATTTGAGTAAAATTACATTTTGAAGAACTAGTGTCCTCCATTTTTGCTACATAGTATCCATTGAAAAGGTCATATACATAATTGATTATAACTATTTAGTAGAATAATTCAATATATTATTCTATAGTTCTATATATAAAATCCTAGAAAAAAAATATGTTTAATACACCTCTACTAAGGAAATACACAATATGGATGAAGGTTATTCCTTATTTTCTTGAATATTAAACACCGTCTCCTTCCATATATTTTACTTTAACACATGTTCCTCCATTACGTAAGACCCTGAGTTTAAATTATACACCTATAGATCAAGATAAGAGAGCATGTTATAATAACCATTCCTCCTTAGATATAGAAGTTGAAGGAGGAGGAAATATGATGATAATATTTGGTTATTATGAAGAATCCTAGGGTGGAATTTAATTTTAATAAGCATACCAATATATTCAAGAGGGTGAAAAGGAATAATATTATGGTTGAATGTAAAACCATTTAATTAGAGTAGAGCTAAGATATATTTCCTTAACAAAGAAAAGTAAGGTTCACTTAGGTGATTCAAATGAGTACAAAGAGGATCTTTATAGTTTTATATATGTGACTAGATGAGTCCTTAAGAAAATTTAAAAAATTTATGATCAATCAAAAAAGGTTTACAAGAGATAAATGTTATTGAGTTTACCTAGGATATTGTGGATAATATGCAAAGGGAAACTAAGACATTATATAAATTTGTTGTTGAAATATAGATAAAAGAGTTGAATCATATTTTGAAATTGAAAGTGTGTCTAACTCATATGAGACTATGAAATATATGGAATTCAAGAGAAAATTTATAAGCAAGGCCACAAAGAATAAATCTTATGCCCATTTAAATCTAATGTTGACACCAAATGTTGCATTGGCATATAACCATGTGGCCAAAAAGATGGATAACCTATTGGTATGGCATAAACACATGTAAACCTTGGTAAAATAGTTTGTGAACCATGACTAATGGGTAGTTTCTATTTTTAAAGATATTAAGGTTACATGTATCTATACTCCTATGGCATAATTAATTACAAGACCAATTTTGAAGACCTGCTCTGGGTGGATGTTGATATTTTCTAAGTTTAAATATAAGGGTGCATGTATAATACCAATGAGAAAATAATAATATTTATAAATTTCATAAAATACAAGGCGACCAATACAAATATGCTCAAACTAGCATTTAAAGATTCTATGATCATTCATGGGAAATTCGTGAGTAATCTTCCAAAGTTATTTAAAATGTTCATTATTAATTTTTAAATAATTAAAATATATCTTTCCTTGAGTTATGTACTTTATAATAGACTAGAAGCATGGCAGTAAGAAACTAATTTAACAAATGCATCATCTATCCCTACCTAGCTACCAACTACTCAGTCTCAATTTTTTGGATAGTAGTGGTACAAATGTAAAAGGGGGCCACTTTCATTACATTTATAGTGACATTTCAATCAATAATACTCTATGTTATAGTTTAAATCCTAGTGAGAAATAATATAATAAGGATAACTACTAGAGATGTAACTATAGTGGAAAAAATTAAGGATTCAAGCATGATAGCTTCATCTTTAGGTACTGCCACTTCACCATCATAGGTAGTCTTTTTATATAGTTTCATGTCTAAATTATGACTCGAGTCCAGTTTTATCATGTTTATATTTATATCTAAGAGTTTTTGAGTAATTATTGTATGTAGATTTTTACATAATCTTAATTCAGAAGATGTAAATTTAGATTTCTCTTGATGAATGAGGCACTATCATCCAAAAGTTATTAATACTTGTACCCTCATTAAAAAGGGAGGATATTTTTTTTGAAATCAAGGACAATAAGAAATTATGAGGATTTTTATGCAAGTTTGTCTTTATGTGCTTTTCTCTTCCCAATATTGTGTCTCATTCAGGGAGTTCCAACATACTACTATTATAGTTTTATGATTTTCGTGGAAGTGGTTTTATTTTAGCTATTTATATTATGTTATAGATAATTTGAGTTCTCTTTGTTTACTAATCATAATCTCACTTTGATACAGGATGTGCAATAAAATTCCTCATTGGTAGCAACCTCTGGTTATGAACATTGAAGTTTACTATATATTCTTCATTTGATTCCTAATTGTGTTTGTGTGGTTTATGTGTTGATAATAACTTGCAGTGGGCATTAGTTTTCACCACTTGTCTAACCCATAGGATAAGGACTAGTTTGGAAGGGTTTCATATATATTTTATTTTTAAATCTTATTTTTGACCTTACATTCCCATTAATATTTATACCTTTTTGATCCAATCCACCTTAGATTACTTCCATCCATCCATCTCAAGTATACTTTTAGTTTCATTTAGATTTCCTCACACCTATACCATCTAAGGTAAATAACCTATTGTTCAACAATATTCCACCATGTGGTCATTTATAAGACTGAATACCCTATAAATTATGACTTGAAGTGAATTTATTCATTGATCCTAAAATTTTATAAGTCTCCTAATAAAAATATGTGGTGTGCATAAAACCCACATCAATTGGAGTTTATATAATGCTTGAAGGAAGGCCTTTCAAATTCATTTAGATTAATCCTTTAAGTTTCAATAGATCATCTAGTAGTATTAACATAGGTTAATTATAATTTTGGTCTATTAGTAATTGCACCTTTATAGGTTCATTAAAGGCTTAGATAAAATAGATATGTCTCTAGGAGAGTTGTTACCCAACCAAATTCATTAACCCAAGGGAGTCAACCCCAACACTTTATTATGGCTTGATTAGCTTGTTTATCCATCATCATAGCTGGTGCCATCCATGATCTACCTAAGAACTTAAAAATATATCTTCTTATTTTATCTCCCTCTAGGGAATGAATTGTAGAGGAACACATGAAAGATTTCAAATTTTATCTATGGTTATTAAAAATAGTTCATGAAGATGTTTCATGCATAATTTTCCTCTTCACATTATAATATATTACCGATGATTGGTTCATTAACATTAAATAAAGTTTAATTATGTCATGAACCTAATTCCATGATGTGTTCATGACACAATATGGATAGGTTACTAGTCCTAGTGTGATAGACCAACATTTTGCTAGCATGACAAGCAATATAATGAACTAGTTAAGGATTTTAAGGTAAGTTTATAAAATATGTACAATCATGTGGCTGATGCATATTGACCTTATGCTACATTAACACTTGATATTTATAAGACCACTCTAGATTATATGAGAGTGGTATTCTTGAGTAGAGATCCAAACATCAACTCCTTAAAAATTACCTATGCTAAAGCTATTAACATTGATAGGTAGTTAAATCCTAAATTACATACCATACCCAACATTGATAATAATTTCTTGGTCTTGAAACTTATTTGAAACACCAACCAAAATGTCATTTCTCACAATTAGAACTAGGTTTACACTTAGTTTCCCTTGGCACATGTCCCACAAAATAGAACTTGATTTTTTTTAGTAATTATCTAACCAAACCTATTCAAAAAACTTATAACCAAGCCTTAGACCTAGTTAATGTCTCTACCATGTAGGGGAAAACTTATGATTCCAACAAAGCTGAGTTTGATGCCATTCAATGTATGGTGTAGAGAATTATAAATGAGTTTCTCAGAATGAAAAATATGCTTGAGTAATATTGTAGGAAACACATCAAATAAGAATATTACATTCAAAATATAAAACAATGCATTTAATATACCAGGTAACAACTCTAAGCCATAGCCCAACATGATGCCTAGAATAAATATTTGTGAGGCTACCTTACCCAATTGGTGTATAGTTCATAGTGTTACACAACATGTTGAATTAGATTTTATATAATTCTACACAACTTTTGAGATTTTCCATAAATATATGGAGAGGTATAATACTATCCCAAACCAACCTGATTCATCCAAACTAGTACCTCTAATCCTTCCAACATAGTATTGGTATTTGAGGCATATGATATACCATTCCTAGTCAAGGATGAGAATGAACTAGAGTAAAATATAGATTAGACTCATTAATTTCATAAATTATATGTTAATAAATATAATCTAAGAAATAAAAGTCAACATTCTCTCACTATATATACACCTCTAAACAATAGTTTAGGTACCCCTCTAGATCTTAAAGAAAATAACAATCCATTTCACATAAAGAAACTAATCATTAATAGGTTGTTTATACACAAAACAATGGTTGATATAATATTTTTGAGGACACAAAGAAAATTAAGTAAAATATCACTCTCTATGAGCTAGCTCATATTACTAAACAAAGATAATTATTACTCAAGGTTTTGAATGACAAACCATCTACTGACAAATCCAAAATTATGAATATTAGTGTGGTTGTTTACATAGATAAGCCTAAGGTAGCACCTTTTTATTGAGTACCAAAATACTTGGAAAGAACATGAATAATATCTTAGCCAATTTAGGTTCCTTAGCCAGTGTCATGACCACAACTATATGTAAGAAGTTAGGTTTGACTCCAAAAATTACAAAAGTGTGGTCTTATAATTAGACAAAATTGTAGTCCTTGTTTTTAGGTAATTATTAAATGCTCATATGTAGCTTAAATTTGAACCACACATATAATAATACATATACATATTGGTAGATGACATTCCTAAGCCTTATGCTTTAATTTTTATTCATGATTACTCCAAAACATTGAATGGCTATGTGGCTATAGATTTTTTTCACATGTAGCTACACTTGAGAGGAGTACTAAATTAGATCTGAGTAGATAGGGAACCCAAAATGAAGTATCTTATCATAGAATACAATATCAAGAATGAAAATATTAACTTTAATTCATCTCATTTAGGGGTCTAAAATTTTACTAGAAAACATGAATATGAAGAATGAGAATTTGAACATCATTAAAAATTATGGACTTTATATTTTGATGGTGTTAGATCTAAGTAGGGATCCAATGTAGGAATCACTTTGATTGACCTATATGGGAAGTATTAATTTACTATATATAGGCTATAGTTAATATGTACCAATAATTATTCTAAATATGAAGATCTAATTTTGGGTCTATATCTCACACTAAAACATAATATGAAGTAGATCACAAGTAAGTATCAATATAGATTATGATTGAAAAGTATCCTCTAGCCTCTAAGTCTTCTTAGATTGAACTCAGCCTTAATTTTAAGAATGAGATTATCTCTAAAGTTAAATATTATTGGGAAGAGACCAATGACACAAGGAATTAGAAATCATTACATAAGGATGAATCTAGTGAGGTGACTTATCAATTAATTCATGACCTTAACCTTAAAATTCAACACGCTCAAATTAATATCTTCCTTAAATAAGATTAGATCATCTCAGATGTAGATACCAATTGATTTTTATTGATAAAGTCATGTTACTTTGTTAATATGGAATAAGTGGATAATGTGCTAAACTATCAAGACCTATGGATCAATAATATTATTGAACATTATCATTGATTAAGGGATAGATTCTTAAGCATTTTTTTGAATGATGAGATTTGATATTTAATTTTGTCATTGATTCAATCTAATATTACTGATGTCAAAGGTTCTTGTGAAATTACTTGGTTAAGTATGCCTTGAGATATGTATGTGATGTGTTCTATTGTAAGTATAGTGAGTGTTGTTTTTGTATCAGAATGGTGGAGAATGTTGTTTGAAGAAAGTTATAATATCAGTTTAAGTGATATATTTGATAAGCAATATGAATGAGTATAGGTCTTTTTTTCAAATGTAAATCATATTTTAATTATTTATCTAGACCTTGTGAGATGGTATTTATAGGTGGTAATATGAAATGAGGGATCTTCGAAGAAGAAGATGTGTGCTCCAAAGATATGTGTAAGTAGTTCCAAATATGCTTTGAAATGAGCTATGAAAATGAGAATGCTATGAATAACACATGATAGTACTTGATCATGAGATAAATTATTTTAGATTTTATCTAAAGTGTTGAGGACATTGCGAATGATCCAAATGTTAGATCCCAAGATCTGTGTATATAACTTTGAAGATGCTATGAATATCCTAGTCAAGCTTCAAAGATGTATAAGTAGCTTCAAATAAGCTATATTAAAGCTCTAGATAAGAGTGAGTGTATGAATTTAATTGATCATACATAAGAGACATTGAAACATAGAAGATTTTCAAGGTGAAGACATCCCAATGGTTAGAAGGTCAGATTCAAGTATTAATAAGACTTGTAGGTCAAGGCTTAGAAAGAAAGAAGAGAGATGGTTAATAGATGAGGTAATATGATTAGTTTCCATGACATGAATGAATAGGTGAACATTGAAATATGAGATTCAAGTTTTTTTAAGTATGTGAATGAATTTTTATGGCATGGTTTAAAAAAAGGCTTGAAAAGCATTTCAAGGTTTCTCGAGTGCATAGAATGAAGAGTTGTCTACCAAAGAAGGTTTTATCAGTGATCATTGACATATATAGCATCTTCATGAGAACCTATTATATTCATGGTACATGAGAAAGGGTTTTATCTCAAATTTATAAGAATTGGTGTTTAGAAAGAGGAGCTAAATTTTATGAATGATTATTAAGACTGGAAGATAGTCTAAACCCTCATAAAACCCTAACTATGACCTGATGTTGAATATATTTCTCTAAAGAGATAAGAATAGTGTTATATGTTCAAACAAGTGATTTTAAGTTTTTTTATAATTCTAACTAAACCATAGGTACTCTTAGTGTTTCAAAAAAACTTCTCATTTTAGGATTTAGAAAATATAGAGCATGACTTGTAGGTTTTGGCAATCTAGTTGCCTATGATGAAATAATAATAAAGCAAGATGAACTATTCCACAATATTTATATGATTTGGTGGCTGGGAACCACCTTGGCTCATTCTTGATGAATTACATGAGATCTATGCAAATACTTAGTTAATTATTCCTTACATTTAAGATATAGATTAATCTAAGTGGATATTTATAATGAATCTCAAACTAAAGTGATCTTCGTGTAAAAAGGAGAAAACATAAGGGTAAGGAAGAAAATAAAATAGTGATTACCAATTTTAACCTTAAACATTATGACAAAGCATCAATTACAAATAAGTATACATTTAAACCAATATATAATTTAAAATAGCCTAATCTCAAATTCCCCTATATATTAGGCCAATTTTAGAGGATAGTGTGAAGAATCACAAGTAAGAACCAATTATTCTTTAAATATTTACTACTATTATTAAATAGCACATACACATCTAAAAATGGAGTAAAATAAAAATGAAGTAGAACCAAATATATTTCAACTAATCTAGCATGTTGCATAAATTAGAAACCTTGTGATTATAAGAATACAACTCAAAATTCCAAGACACCATTCAAATTCAAGAGCTTAACTAGTAATTGAGAGAAAAGATGAAATGACAATTAACACATCAAACATGGATAATCCATGAATTATTCCTTTGATTATATTAATTGATTTAAGTTGTATAAAACTTTCTCAAGAATCTCTCTCCTTTTACAATTGGTAATACATGCCTTTATATAAAGATCAGATAGTATATCGGTCAGTCATAATACATGTGTACAAAAGATAAGGACAACTATCCTTTTAACCATTCTCTAAAATATACTTTATTTTCTAAGCCATACTGACCTAGAAGAAAATATGCCAACAAAATTACGTATGCCTTTATAATGGAATATTCTATTTTAGCATGTTTCAAAATTATACAAAATAGAATATTGCCTAACATGTTGGTGGGCCCTCTACTTGTTGTTGTTAGAGGATACTCATGGCTTTAACATGCTAGTCATCAACTAGTTCTATGAATACTACAAGATTTAGGATATACTCCCCCTCTTGATCTACCAAGTCATCAAGCTCTATATTGTTCCTATCCATGGCTTCTTTAATGCTCCTAGCTTCATTTATCCTTTCCCCTACATTAAATATCATGTCCAAGATTTTATTATTATCAGCCTCAAATTTGTTGTGGTATTTTATTTTGATTTCTTGGGTTACCAAAATATCCCTATTCTTAAAATATTCATCACTTATGATCCCAAGGGTAGTGGGTTATGCAGGATATGTAAGCATAGTTCAAAAAATATATTCAATCCTTATAATTATCTCCTTATCAGCATTCAATATCCTTTCCACATTACTATGCCAAGAACTTAAATTATAAACCTTATCCACACTAATTCCTTGGATTGTATTTATGTGTCCCAAACTAATGGTATTGAAATTTGGGATCTATTTCTTTGCTTTAATGTTTAGAAGTTGGGATATTTTGTCCTCTAAGGCCTGTCACTAGGTGACTAAACTCTTGACTAGTACACATTACCCCTCTAATGCACTCTTCCTTAGTTTCATTGACTTTAGTGCTTCAAACATGTCATAAAATTACTCATTAAGCATCTTGATCATTGCCTTATGTACTAATAAAATTACCTATGTATGCAAGTTTTCCTTTACCTTTTACAAATTTAGGATCCTCTAATTCAAGCCTTAGACTCCATCTTTACCCTATGTATACTAGAATTCAATTAGACTTTCCACATCCTCTTCATGAATGGATACCTCACCAAACTACTAGCCCCACATTAGGGTTAACCCCAAAAAGGGCTCCACCTTTTAAAAAGTGAATTCTTATTGTCTAACCATAGCTATCCTTGTTTTTATTCTCTTTAACCTAGCTATTTTAGGGTTAACATGGATGGTAGTAACTAGCCCCTTAAATTTTGGAGGTTTTAAGACCTCCATACCTGAGCTACTATATGCTCTTAGAGCATCCATCTTCTTTCCTTTTGGTCTTTATATGACCAAAATTATTCTTTCTTCCTAATATTTCATTATATAAATTATCCATGGATTCATGTCATCTTGAATCTCAATGTCAAAAACTCTTGTTATAGCCCAATAATGGGAAAGAGAGGGAATATGTTAGAGCTTCCCATAAATGAACTAGTTAAAAATGACTGGTCCATGATTATGGAATTCATACCTAAATAAATTTACCTCACCTATGGGGTGAGGGATGGTTAACCTTGGTATTTTCCTTGGTCCCATATAAACCAATGCTAACTTTTCTTTCCTCTTTTATGTTGATGCCATAGGGACAAGCTTTTATCTTTTATCTTCCTTAGGCACCATCTCCTTGTCTAATTCGTAGGCCTCTACAAGTTCTTTGAGGGAACCCTGAAGTATCTCTTTTGGTTCCAAGGTAATCATGTCCAAATATTATCTTAGAAAAGGTGGCCTTTATTGGAGTGTTAAATATGAGGGTCCCTTCCTAGGCCTCCTTCCAATTTCACCTCTCCCACTTTCTCCTTTCCCTTACCTTATTCATCTTGGACTTGCACACCTTTCTCTTATGGCTATGGTTATTATACCTAGGGTGTATTAGATGGAATTGATAATAAATTATATTTTAAAGGATGAATTTTTCATATTTCCCTAGATATCTTATCATCTCTGATTAACTTATGTTCTTTCTTGATGTTGTGACCTTGAATATTGGCTAACACTTCTTAATAATTATTAGCCTTGATGTACATGGTGTCATGAACACCAACATGATGTAAGTATTTAGGCTTTGGGAGATTCTTTTCATTTAAGTGGGTTTCCACTATACCCTTATGATCCCACATCTTTAATTCAACAAGTTGGAAACCAAATGAATCTCTGTGCCTGGCCATGGTCTCAACTTGTTTCCAATCCTATAGTGTGGTATTCCTAATTATTAGAGGGAAGGGGTGGAGAATAAATTTATTATTTTATTTAAAAATGTATTCAATGCCATATAGGAATTGGGAATTAATTTCTTTCTCAACTTGCTTGTTAGGAACATATACTAATAAATTACAAGGCTGGGATATGTTCCCCTCAATCCTGCTAACTATGCAATCAGTGTAGTACTAGATATCACCCATCAATTAAATATAATTTTTTATTAGGGTGTGGACCCTAGGCATAAAAACACCTATGATGGCCTCAACTATGGATGGATAAACGTAGTCATAAATTAACTACTTGTGGTTCTTATATTTCAAAATATGCAATTTGGAGTAGTGGTGTGAAATAGTGGCTTTGTTATTTGGGGACCAATTCCTAATCAATGGGAAAGTAATATAAGTAAGGAGGCATCTAGTATGTATGACAAAATTTATAAATTATTAGATGTCTTCCTTTTTATGGCATTGAATTGCCTCATGAGGAAGACACTGATTAAATCCTTGATTGAAGGGGTGAGTTTCTCTTCCACCATGAAGTGTACGTATGGGACCTAGAATTTGCTCAAATAGGTGGTTGAATGGGAACTAAAGGCTCACTTTAGTAGGGTCATTATTGCCTTAATTCCCTTCTTAAATTTAGTGATAGGGATCTTTCCCTGAATGTCTCTAAATACATGGGGTCCTTAGTGCAGCTAATGTCTTAAGATAGAGTCCAAGTCATGTTTGGAGGTCAACTCCTTGATTTTAGTTAAATATACATGGGGAGAAAGAAGATTATAATACCCCTAAAATTATATAGGAGAAGCATATGCTACCAATTTCAATTTTCCTTCCCTAATGGTCCACTCAATATCAATTTTATAATCAACAAAAATATGGGCAAGGACGTCGATGTGATCTAGTACCTTGAGTTTTGATGTAACATGGCGGAGGCCTACCATCTAAAAAAAACTAAGTAATAACATCTATTGATCACTATATAAAAGCTTTATTATTATTTTGTGATTGGATTCAATTCTTTAATCATGAAAAATAGCTCTAACAAGTTCCTCACACCTTGAGAATTCAAGGCTATAGTATCCAATTTGGTATCTTTGAATATCCAACCTTCATTATTTGTTGATAAGTATAACTCAATCTCCTCCTTCAGTTATTGTCTATGAGATACCATTATCTTTGTTCCTATGAATTTTTTATACTATTATCAAATGGTCTCTATGAAATATCTCTTCCACTCAAAAACATAATTCAACTCCTTTTTTATCGAATGGTGACCAAATGAATACAATTGAGTCACTTTTATGCAAGGTTTAGGGGTTTCGAGCTTTAATGGTTGGAAATATCTAGAGTATAGGTTATACATGCAATGTATTTGATTTAGACCTTTACTTTAAAATATTTTCATTTTAAATCCCACAAGATCTTATATTTTATCTTTTTGTGCTTGTATGGCACCTATGTGGCACTGGTCTAGACCTTTTATGACATTTTTCGTAAATGCCTTTTGAACACTAGCTATTGGAATTTTAAAATGCCCATTTTATTTTCTCCATTGGATTAAAATATAGGATTAGAATGAGTAATTGATCATAATTTGAGATCTTTCATTTTAATTATCACTCCTTGTTCCAAGAATTGGTATTGTGACACTTTTCATCTTTACATGCTTTCCCATTCTTCAAATCCTAAGTCAGTCACATGTTAAATGGGTATTAGCCATGTGGCAAGCTCACAGTCCTATGAAAATTTATGATTTACATTGTTCTATTAGATAAAAATTTAGTGACAAAGTTCAAACCATCATATCATCCTATCAGCTCTACCTTGAATATGTTTTCACCACATGTCAAATTTGTGGGCTCTTCAGGACTCATTGAAAAGTCTTTGGGAACCTTCACATCTTTGGATCAAAATACACTTATAAAGAGTGTGCCATTGATATTTAGAGATGCCCAAAAATTAAGTAAGCACATTATTAAGCCCATGAATTAGGCTAAAGTCCCTTAGGCTAAGGTTTTTTTTAACTTATTAAGCATAAAATAAACCTTAGGCTAAGGGGTTTATGCCCAAGTGTTCTAATTTATATGAAAGGGGGGACATGGCATAAATATTCTAGGTGAATGTTTATGTTTTTTTAACAAACACAATGTAAACATTAGTCTATAATATTTATGCCAAGGCTTATAAAATATGCTCAAAAGGATCAACATGACATAATGTTCTAATAACACATAGGATTTTATTATATTGTAAAAACACTTTAAAAACCTTTAACTAAATGAATTTGGTCTAAATTTTATGCTATAAGGACTCCTTTTTCAAAATAAGACTTATTATAAGTCTATAATTTAAGGTTCATGACATTTGAAAAAAATGTCACAGGAACCTTAAAGTATAGACTTAGACTAGGTTTATTTTACATGCTTGGATTATAAGACCATTTCCATATTTTGTATTTTGAAAAATTCTAGTGTTTGAGCATTTTTAAAGCACTTAAATTAGCCTAAAAATCCATTTCCAAGCCTTCCAACAATATTTTGGAATTCATTTTGACCCTGAGTATAATAATTTATTAGCTTAAATTTGATGGTCATGTGGACATTAAATGACAGTTACATGAACATCAATTTTAGGCTAATGAAGTTTTTTATTTTATGGGTTTAAAGTTGACAATCATATGGTCATCAAATACATCCTCGTGGATGTCAAATTATGGCCATGTTAACATCTATTTTAATCTTGTCAAATTATTATGACACAGTGTGATAATTCCACTTGTCATGTCCACATGGTCTCCCAGAATCTTAGACTACATTCATTCCATTGGATTTTAATTGGTGATGAATCATAAACTATAGGATCATGATCTAGGAGCCTATTTATTATTGTTTTTTCTGTTAGGTAGGCCCTTTTGTTTTAATCCTTAAATGCATAAGGTGTCATGTGTAGATCATTTGGGCCTTCCATAGTCTATTAAATTTTCAAGTATGACTCATGTTGTTTGATCGAGTCTTCACAAGAAAGTGAGAGGTAGCGATCATGATCTGAAGGCTTGAATGTGATTGGTCTAATGTGTTACATGTGATTATTTTTCAGTTTTTCTTGTGACATCCAATCAAAGGCCATGATGAAGCATGAACCATTGGATCACTAAATATGCAAGTTGTTTAAATCAAAGCTCGGGTTTTCCTCACTCCATTAGATCAAATGACATGGTAAATCATAAGGCATTGGATCCTACAAGATGTAAGGAATATAAGTTAGGACAAAAAAGATATAAAACACTTAGGATTAAGGTGTTAATACTAAGGTCTCTCTTATATTAATAAATACATTGGGGCATTTAGATTAAAACCTTAGGCTAAGGTATAAGTAACAGACCAATCCAACATAAAAAAGGGACTCAAGAAACTAGAATTAGGCTAAGAAATTAATATTAAGGTTTTGCTAGTATTAATAAAGACTATGGGGCCTTAGGGTTAAAGTCTTAGGCTAAGTTATGAAACATTAAAAGAACCCTATAAAATGAACAACTAGTTAGGCATACAAAGGAACCTTTAAAAGGGGAACATAAAAAATGAGACCAAAAATTTTATGTTAAGTTTTAGCTATGTTAAAAAACATGACTAAGCTTAAAACATGAGATTTATCCTTAGGTCCAAAATGGATTTTAAAATGGTTCTGACTAATTTGATTCTCATGAACATTCAAATTTAAATTGAAGATTTTTGTAGAGTTTAGGAACATGAATTTCTAAAGAATAACACCATAGAATCTATGAATAAAAACCATAATGAATATTTATTAGTATTATTAGTCCAAATTAAGGAAAAATAAAACCAAGTAAGCCTGCTTTTAACAAAATGGATGATCTTCAGATTCTATAAATGACCTTTACATGCTAAACTTCATGTTCAAACCTTAGGGTTTCTCAAGGGTCATATTTTCAAAAAATGGGGGTATGTTGGCCCAAAAAAATGGTGACTCATAGGGGAAATATAGAAATATGTTCAAACCTAGAGACTTATTTAGCCAAATAGTTAGGACATATACTTCATTTGATCAAAACCCTCACCTAGACTAGATTATGGTTGAAACAAACGTTGCATTTAGAGACTTAGGGTCAAACACCATGACATAACCATAATGTGTGTGTTCTTTGATTCTACTTATTTTTATCCATGGAGTCTAAGAAATAACTTCCACGTTTCAAGTACTCAATCACTAATACTTGAATTGTAGCATGTATGGGTATTTATTAGGTACCATGATTTTAGCTTAGGGAAGGACTAGGCATTGCTCTTCTGCTAGCCAAGCATTTATAACCTTGATAGACATGCATTTGGGTCTACTCAAGGCCTTGTTCCACTGCAAGCCAGATATCCATAGCCCTAGTGGAGGTTAACAGAATCACCTATGCCTAAAACCTTTTGATTTGCATTGTATCCTTATTTTTTTATATTTTCTTAGATCTTTATGATTTTAGCAAGGTTGAGAACTAGGGTAGCTAGGTTTTAAGATTTGGTCAAGCATTTGATTTTTTTGGAAAATCACTTCTCACTATAACTTTACTTTAGGAAAAGATGTTGATTAAGTGTTAATATGGGTATACCATGATAATTTGAGTTTTCACCCTACAATTGCAAGTCTTCTTAAAAGCATCTTGAGGTTGAGACGATGGTTAGGTTATTATATAAGGATTGGCCTTTATATTAGTTTTTACTAGCTTATCTATGTCATAGAATTATGCTTTACAATCTATAACCATGGTCATCTTATGCATGGGGTTTCAAACCCACATTTTTCAATTTTAGTGGTGGGGGGGAATTTTATGAGCAAACTTCATAATTCAAGCTCAATATTGTCTAAGAGGGATTATTACAACTAATGAACAAAGAAACAAGAAAGAAACACATAATAGAAAGGAATAAAGAAAGATATAAAGGGAAAAAAAATAAGTATATACATGTTTATTCACAAATAAGGGATAGGAAGGAAATAATTGAAATGAAACTAGATAGCCTACCTACTCTAATTCTAACTATCTTATAGTTTACTCCATGAAGACCTCCAGAGGGATAGCAAAGAAGTAGTGATTAAGGTATTTTCTGTTGGTGGGAAATATGAAATCTACTCTTTTTATATCTTTGAGCTTGAAAGTGTTGTTTCCTAATGTTTCTACAATTTGGTATGGGCCAATCCACAAGGGTGTGAATTTACCATGTTTGCCCTTAGGCTCAAATTCTTTGTCCCAAAGGAGGACTAGGTCTCCCTATCTAAACACCTTGATTTTAGACATTTTATCAAACCATATCTTGACTAAGGCTTTCTCCCTTTCATCTTTCATCTAAATTATGTCCCACAATATAGAGTTGGTATGTTCTTGAATTTCTTCTATATATTCTTAAATGAATCTATATGTGGGAAGCCTAAGAGTGATAGGAAAGATATGTTTTCATCCATACACTAGTATAAATGGTGAAGTTTTAAATCTTGATTGAATCTTATTATATCATCCCAAAGTGAAAATTTAAGGAGCTTATGCTAGGTCCTAGGCTTATCTTCAATAGATTTTTTGATTTCCATCATTAGTTTTTTATTTATAGATTTAGAAAATTCATTTCTTTGGGCATAATGGTTGGATGCAAACTGAGAATGATGTCATTATCATAAGCCCATTCTATCATCTATATAGATATGAATGAAGACCCATTATCACACATTAGATATACTAGAGTTCCAAACCTAGTATAGATGTTTTCTTCTAAGAAGTTGACCACCTTTTTAGTCCTTCATTACTTATTGGATACATTTCCACTCCACCTTGTACAATAGTCTATGGTAGTCAAGGCAAATTTTTGAAAAAAGAATCATGGTTGATTACCCTAACAAAGTCCAATCCCCATTGTGTAAATGGTTTGTCAACCATGACTGGTTACAAAGGAATTTCTACCTTTGGCTCCTTGGTGATAAAAATTTGACATTCGTGGCACTCCCTCACATGTTTATGAACATACTTAAAAATAGTTGGTCAATAATAGCTAGATATGAGATTTTTTTTGGGTTGTGGCTCTCCTAGATAGATGTCCAGTACCTATTTTTTCATGAAAGTTGCTCATGTTTTGGGTGGCTTCTTCTTGTGAGACACATCTCAAATAAATCCCTTCAAAATTTATCCTATATCATACCCCATCCTTAATAAAGTAGTGGGTTTCCTTCAACTGCAGGGCCCTCTTTTTTTCCCTAAATAATCCTATAAGACAAGTACAATTGATTAATAAGTGTATGATTGAATTATAACATTCACTAGCTTGAATGTTTTGTTGATCTACTTGCATAATAATTGGCCTAGGGATAGTATTATCAATCATATAGATCAAAACTTGGCATCTTACCAATTTTTATATTTTCATTTCCAAGTCATACCCCTACAAAATTGACATCCATTTACCTCTACATTCTCCTAATTCATTTTGACTTAGCATGAGTTTGGAGATTGGGTTAGGTAAGAAACATGTACCTTATTTCTAAGGATGTAATGTTTGAATTTCTTAACCACTTTAACTAATTCATATACTTGCTTATCAATCAATGACTAATTTAACTCAACATTCTTAAAATTAGTGCTCATAAAATTAACTAGGTGGTCACACCCTTCAATTTTTTGAGTTAACACTGTAGCCATAGTATGGTCAAAAGCAAAGGAATAGAGGTATAAGTCTTATGAGAAGTCAAGACTTATGAGGACTGGAGCTTGGCTAATGGCCTCCTTGACATCATTGAATGCCTTTTTGAAATATTCATTCAATGTGACCTTGGCACCCTTCTTTATCATGTCATTTAATGGCTTAACAATTTCTGCAAAACCAGAAATAAACTTTCTTACAAAATTTATCTTCCCAAAGAATGACTTTAGCTCTTTTTTACTGTTTGGAGGTTTTATTCTAGATATGGCCTCCACTCTTTTAGGATATATAGAGATCCCATCTTTAGCTATAACATGACCCAATAATTTCCTTTTGTGACATAAAAGATACTTTTATTAGGGTTTAAGGAAATGCCATACGTTCTACATCTTTAAAAAACTTATTGAAATGCATGAAGTGATCATCCCCATTTTTAGAAAAAAACTATTATATCATCCATAAATATAGAAATGCATTTACCTATTAGGCCCTAGAAGGCATGGTCCATAAATCTTTGAAAATTAGCTCCTACATTTATTATCCCAAAGGGCATTCTCTTGTAATCAAAGGTTCCTCATTTATGGTGAAAGTTGTCTTCATCCTATCCTCTCTATCAACCAACACTTGGTTGTACCTTGAAAATCCATCAAGAAAAGACATCATAGATAAACCTAAAACAACTTGAATTACTTGATTCAGAGAAGACAAAGGATAATTGTCCATTTTTGATGATTTTTTCAAGTTCTTGAAGTTTATAAAAAGTTAAATCTCATCATTATTCTTCCTAACTGACACCAAATTAGTCACCTAAGTGGAATGCCTGATGGGGAAGACTATCCTAGTATCTAATAATATTTTTACCTCCTTAAATATCATGGGTTCTAAGATAGGGTTTACAAGTCTTTATTTATGTCTAAATGGTTTGTAGTTTTATTTAATGGGTATATTATGTGTGATGACCATTAGATCAAATATATTTAAGTCATCCTAGGACCACACTATGAAATCCCTATATTAGGCAAGGAACTCTTTGGATTTCTTTTTTTTATGTTTGTACAGTCTTTTCCAACATTTACTAATTGGGGTTGATCTACGAGATTAATATCAATATTATTATAATCCTTCCCACTTACCTTGAGAACCTTAGAAACATCAATAAATTTGTTCTGCTCAAATAATCTCTCTAAAGCAATCATTCCCTCAGGGATCTTGTTGTCGTTTAGCTGAATGACTTTACCATCAAACTTATCCTCCCTAAATGTAATTTCATTAGTATCATCAATAATATGAGTATCAAATGCTATAAAATTGGTCATGAAATATAATATCTACTCATCATCTTCTTAAACATGGAAATGGTTAATGTTATCAAGCAATGAAGGATAAGGAATGAACTCAATTCTAAAATTTGGGAAATCTTGGTTGGTCATGAGGTTGGATGCAGTAGATGCCAACTCATCAACAACTTGGTTCTCCCCCCTTATAATGGAGGTAATGTTGAAAGCATCAAAGGACTCAATTAAATCCCAATATTTGAACTTATATCTCTTAATAAATGAGAGCTTGCATTGGTATTTGATTCTAACGTGGTTAACCACTAGTTCTGAGTCTCCATAAAGTAGTAGTTCTATGACCTTGTTATTTATAAAAAATTGTAAACCTAAGATAATGGCTTCATATTTAGCAAGGCTATTAGTATAAGGGAATTAGAGCCTATAATAAGCATGTTACATTCTATTAGTCATGCTAGTTAAGACAACACTAGCACTTAATCTAGCATTACACCTTGCACCATTAAAATGTAATTTCTATAGTCTAGGAACAACATGAGTAATCTTGGGATCACATACCTTATCATACTCTAGGCTAAAAATACCTAATTTTGAGTCAATTATATTGACCCTCTCATTTAAATGATTATACTTAGTTATCATATGCTTCATTCTTGGCTCTCTTTCAGCCTTGATTTGATTAAGAACCCACTTCCAAGGTAGCCATAGATGTGAGAAATATATGGACATATAGACATTCAAAGCTTTAGTCCATTCCCTACACAATATTATTCCATAAACATTAGTTATATCAATAACTTGAATATCAATGAATTGTTATACCCTAGGCTCAGAAGCTAGTTGCATGTGGAAATTTAAAAGTTCCCCAATTACCTTGACTCTAGATTTGTCTAACAAAGTTACCACTCTATCAGACTTAATGAGAGTTAGGCTAAGTTATTTGCATATACCTATAGGCATGTTATTGGTAGATGCTCCTGAATATAATAATCAATTATTTAAGGTTTTACTAAACATCCTGATAATGAGCAAGAAAAGAGGAGATTTAACTTTGGCCTTATACACAGTCACATTAACATGATCTATCTATGGTGGGTTATTGGACTTCTTTGACAAAGATTATAGAAAGAGGTCCCTTTGCTTTGTAATGTATGTAGTTTCATGAAAGGTAATATTATCCTTTATCTTTTTCATGTCCTCGACTATGTTATATCTAGTTTTAGAAAAATTGGGACTTTTAATGTTGGTTTTAGAATTACTCCCTTTATGTGGCTTAGGATTGTTGATTGAATAAGTGTTTGGAGGAGTTCCAAAATTATTTGGAGGTGTTGTGGTGGTCAAATGATTCCTCTATTCCCTATACCTCAAGGGATAGGTCTTCTTTAAGAACTATTGAAAGGCTTGGATCTCCTAATAGATCTCAGTAGGTTCACTTTCCTCTTGAAAGTGGAAAACAAAGGTGCCCACCATGAAGGCTTGATCAGGTTACTTAAATCCATAAGTGCTTGCACCATTATCTTTTTTCGGGACCACTTTGAATGTATGCAACTCCTCTTGGAAAGCTTCAAAGGCTTTATAAAACTCAATACAATAAATTTCTCCATGCTTGGTTGTGCAATGTACCCTGTAATAATCAAGTACTAAAATGTCAATGAGGTTAATATCCATGGTATTCTTTTAAGAAGATGGCTCATTATTCCTATTAGTATGAAAACTATAATTCTAAAATATATTATTTGGCCTATTATACCTTTGAAATGAGAAGTTCCTACCTAAAATTTTAGTAGTATTTCCAACATGCTTTTATAGCCAAAAAAAATTAGTACTCAGCGTTTAGACCATTTTAAAGATAGATTCATTCTCATTTTTAAGAGTTTCAAAATTATGTACCTAGTTATTGTTAGCACCAATAATTAGCACCAAGACCTTTGATCACCTACATTAAAACCATTAGTAGGATGATTTAAGAATCCTAAATTCTAATTGGGAGCTACATGACTCAATGAAAATTGAGTTAAGTTTGGGAGTTGATTAATGGTTGGGATGTTCTAGTTGTTATTTGGGAACAAGTTCATCACATGCATTTATGGTTTGATGTTTGGCACATAATATGCCATTTTGTCTTGGGGTTAAATTTTGTCATTGATGGTTACTACCTTAGAGTAGGCTCTAGCTAATGAAGTTATAACTTACATGGATGTATTCAAAAATATATAGGCCATGGTATCTACTTCATCCTTGTAGATTTCTAGAACTAAAACATCATCAGTCTTATAGGGATCAATAGTCCTGCTAAACATTTTCTAAAATGTGGCATTAAAGGAAATAATAGGCTCACTTAAATATCCTTTAATGTTGGTGAAATTATGGTAAATAACATAAGGAATGATAATTTTACCAAACTAATCTATTAACACATTGTTAAAATCATCCCAACTAGTGACATAATTATTAGGTAATTTCAAATTCCATTCATAAGTAGAATCCTTAAAGGTGAATGGGAATAACCTAAAATATAAATCATCATGCACAACATTTAGTAATATTAAGGTAGCTTTAAAATACTTTATATGTTCCTCAATAGTTACTATACATGTTGGACTAAATATAGGAAAATACTTCGCAGGGTTATGCGGGAGGTCATGTACCACTCCTGGTACATTGATTGAAGACTCTCTTATCTAGGCCATACTTGGATGAATATTAAATGAAAAATTACCTTAAATGGGTGAAGTTAGAAGGGACTTGGATCTCTTGTGCCTACCTTTGTTTCATCTTGTCTTTCTATAAACTTCAAGCTCAAGTAAGGGTTCCCTAGTAATTGAGTGTGATATTTTTCTAATCTTAGGCAATTATATCTTGAGATTTCAAGACCTTGCCTAAAATATGATGTATCAAGTTAACTTCTATAAATAACAAGAGTTAGATCTGCAGATTGAGCTTGTTTTTTTAAATTTTGTATGAAAACTATAAAGGACATTGTTATTTGGCTGAATTAGCTCAAAGTTGTGTTCAATTACATGAATATGATCTATTTTTATAAGTTTAATCCTAAAGGAACCTAGATCTATGAAAGATATGACAACCTTTGATCAAAATGAGCTATCTTAACCTCTGATACTATGGGGTTTTAAAGCTAAAGCTAAATTTACTAGAAACAAGCATCAATGTCCAAAAAACTTCAAAGGAAACACAAAGATGCAATATAAACAACAAAGATCAATGATATTTATACTTATAAGAAAATAATTCACTCAAAAACACAAATATATACTAATATTAGAACCAAACATGCTTAAGATCAACAAAAATTAAAAGAATTCACTAAGATGGCCCTACTTCTAGTGTCAATAGAGCTTCACTTGTTGGTACAACTAACTGAACCATAGGTGATCTTAGT
Source organism: Torreya grandis (assembly GCA_037957365.1). Classification (NCBI taxonomy): domain Eukaryota; kingdom Viridiplantae; phylum Streptophyta; class Pinopsida; order Cupressales; family Taxaceae; genus Torreya; species Torreya grandis. The sequence goes on along the minus strand of JARHVA010005394.1, from coordinate 947,854 downwards.
GTTTTAAGGACACTTCTCATTTTAGGATTTATAAAATCTAGAGAATGAGTTACAAATTTTTACAATTTGGTTACATGTGGTTAAATAACAATAAAGTAAGATGAATTGTTCCACAATATTTATATGATTTGGTGGTTGGGAACCACCTTAGCTCATTCTTGATGAATTACAAAAGATCTATGTTAATACTTAGTGAATTATGCTCTTGATTTAATATATAGATTAGTCTATGTGGATATTTATAATGAAGCATAAACCAAAATGATCTTGGTGTAAAAAGGAGAAAAGAGAAGGGTAAGGTAGAAAAGAAAAGAGTGATTACAAATTTTAGCCTTAAACATTATGACAAAGCATTAATTTGAACTGAGTATGAATTCAAACTAATATATAATGTAAAATATCCTAATCTCAAATTACACTATATATCAAGCCAATTTCAAAGGATAGTGTGAAGAATCACAAGTAAAAACTAGTTCTTTAAAGATTTACTACTATTATCAAATAGCACATGCACATGTGAAAATAGAGTAAAATAAAAATGAAGTAGAACCAAATATATTTTAGCTAATATATCATGTTTCATATATTATAAACCCTATGATTATAAGAATACAACTTAGAATTCCAAGACACTATTCAAATTCAAGACCTTAACTAGTAATTAAGATAAAAGATAAAATGACAATTAACACATCAACCATGGACAATCCTTGCATAATTCATTTGATTAGATTAATTGATTCAAATTGTATAAAATTTACTCAAGAATTTATCTCATTTTACAATTGGTAATACATTCCTTTATAGAAATATCAGATAGTATGCTAATTAATACCAATACACAGGAGCTCAAAAGATAGGGACAACTATCTTTTTAACCATGCTCTAAAATATACTTGATTTTCAATGCCCTACTAACCTAGAGGCAAATATGCCAACAAACTAGAATATGCCTCTATAATGGAATATTTTATTTTAATATGTTTCAAAATTATACAAAATATAAGATTTCCTAACTTGATGGTGGGCCCTCTTCCTATTGTTGTTGAAATATTCTCATGGCTTTAACATACTTCTCATTAACTATCTCTAGGTACACTATAGGATTTAGGAGATGCTTCCCCTCTTGATCTACCAAGTCATCAAGCTACCTATCATTCTTATCAATGGATTATTTAATGCTCCTAGCTTCATTTATCTTTTCACTTGCATTGAATATCATGTCCAATATTTTATTGGTATCAACCTTAGATTTGCCTTGGTTTTTTCCTTTGATTTCTTGGGTACCAAAGTAGCTATATGTTTAAAGTTTTCATCACTTATGATCCCAAGGGTAGTGGGCTATGCAAGATCTATAAACATAGTCCTAAGAATTTTTTTAATCCTTGTAATTAGCTCCTTGTCATCATTTAGGATCCTTTCCACATTATTATTCTAAGAACATAGATTTTAAACCTTATCCACCATAATTCCCAAGATTGAACTTAAGTGTCCCAAACTGATGGTCATGAAGTTTGGGATCTATTTATTTGATTGAATGTTGAGGAGTTGGGATATTTTGTCCTTTAAGGCCTACCACTGCATGACTAAACTCCTACCTAGTACACACTACCCCTCTAATTAACTATACCTTAGTTTCATTGACTTGAGTGCTTCTAACATGTCATAAAATGACTCATCAAGCATCTTGGTCATCACCTCAAGAACTAATAAAATTTCATGTGCATGCAATTTTTCCTTTTCCTTTTGTAAATTTTGGATCCTCTGCTTCAAGCCTTGGTCTCCAACTTTAGCATATGTAGACTAGAATTCTATTAGACTTTTCACATCCTCCTCATGAATTGCCTCACTAAGTTATTGGACCCCTACTAGGGTCAACCCCACAAAGGGATCCACCTTTTTAAAGTTGAATTATTTTGTTCTAAATAGAGTTATCTTTATTGTTATTCTCTCTAACCTAGCTATTTTAGGGTTGAAATGGATGGTAGTAACTAGCTCCTTGAATTTGGGAAGTTCTAAGACCTCCACACCTAAACTACTAGATTCTCTCAGAACATCTTTCTTCTTTAATTTTGGTCCTTAAACAACCATAATTATCCTTTATTCCTATTATTTTGTCATAGCCCTTATCCATGTCTTCATTTAATCTTGAATCTCAATGTTAACAACTCTTATTATACCCCATGAATGGGAAATAGAGGGAATATTTTGTAGATTCCCATAAATAAACTAGTCAAGAATGATTGGTCTATGAATAAGGAATTCATCACTTAAAAAAATTACCTAACTTGTAGGGTGAGGGATGATGAACCTTGGTATTTTAATTGGTCTAATATGAACCAGTGTTAACTCTAATTTCCTCTTTTTTTATGGATGCCATAGGGATAAACTTTTTTCCTTTATCTTCCTCTCAGTCCAATTCCCTATCTGAGTCATAGGCCTCTCCAAGTTCCTTAAGGGCACCCTCAACTATCTATTTTGGTTCCAAGGTATTCATGTCCAAATATTATACTAAAGAAGGTGAACTTTGTTGGAGTGTTGAAGATGAGGATCCCTCCCTAGGCCTCTTTTCCAATTTCACCTCTCCCACTTTCTCCTTACCTTTACCTTCTTCATCTTGGCCTTACACACCTTGCTCTTTTGGCTATGGATATTTTACCTTGGGTGTCTTGAATGGATCTAGAAATAGATGATATTGTAAAGGATGCATTTTCTATCTTTCCCTAGATGGCTTGTCATATCTGATTAACCTATGTTCCAGTTTGATGTTGTGATATTGGATCCTATCCAACTCTTCTTCATAATTCTTATCCTTGATGTACATGGTGTCATGAATACCAAGTTAATTTAAATATTTAGGATTTGTGAGTTTATTGTCCTTTAAGTGGGTGGCCACTATGCCCCTAGGATCCCACATCTTTAGTTTATCAAGTTGAAAACCAAATGAATCCCTATGCCTGGCCATGGTCTCAACCTATTTCCAGTCTTATAGTATTATCTTATAAATTATTAGAGGGAAAGGGTGGAGAAGATATTTATTTTATTATTTAAAAGTTCCATCAATGCCATGTAATAACTGGGAAGCAATTTCTTAATTAGTCATCTTGCTAAGAAAATATATTGATAACATTCAAGGCTGGGACATGATCCCCTCAATCCTGATGACTATGTAATAAAGGTAGTACCAGATGTCACCCATAAATTCAATATAATTATTAATTATAGGGTGAACCCTATGTATAGAAACACCCTTGATGGCCTCAACTATGAATAGATAAACATAGTCAAAAATGAATTTCAAGTGGTTCTTGTATTTGAAAATATGCATTATGGATTAATGGTGTAAAATAGTGGATTTTCTATTTATGGAGCAATTCCTAATCCTTGGGAAAGTAATAGAGGATAAGAAGGTTTCTATTTGGTATGAAATCATGTATAATTACATAGATGTCTTCCTTTTTATGTCATTTAATTATTTGATGAGGAAGACACTGATTAAATCCCTTATTGGATGGGTGATTTTCTCTTCCACCATGAAGTGTATGTGTGGGACATAGATTTTGTTCACATAGGTGGTTGAAGGGGCACCAAAGGCTCAGTTAAACAAGGTCATTAATAACATAATTCAATTAGGTGATAGGGATCTTTCCCTCAAAGTCTCTAAAGACATTGGGTCCTTGGTATAACCAAGGTCTTAGGACATAGTCCAGGTCATGTTTGGAGGTCCACTCTTTGATTTTGGATAAATCTAAATGGGGATCATAAAGCTTATAATAAACCTAAAATTATATATGAGAAACATATGATACCTTTTTTGAGTTTCATTCCCTAATGATCCACTCATTATCAATTATACAATCAACAAAAATAAGGGTAAGGACATCGATGCAATTTAGTACCTTAGGTTTTGTCATAGAATGGTGGAGGCCTACCATATAAAAAATAATTAAGTCATAATATATTTGGATCAATATAGAAATCATTTTTTATTATTTTTTGATTAGATTTAATTCTTTGATCATGAAAAATATCTCAGACTATTTTCTCACACCTAGAGAATTCAATGCTACAGTATCTAATTTGGTATCTTTGAAGATATAGCCTTCATTATCCACTGATTAATATAACTCAATATCATCCTTTAGTTATTTTTTGTGAGATAACATTGCTTTATCATTGTAAATTATTTATAATGGTAGAAAATGGTCTCTATGAAATCTCTCTTATGCTCATAACACAATTCAACTACCTTTTGATCGAATGGTGACCAAATCAATATAATTGAGTCACTGTTATGTAGGGTTTATGGTTTTTGAGCTCTAATGGTATCAAATATTTAGAGTCTAGATTACACATGCCTCAAATTTTATTTGGACCTTTTATTTTAAACCTTTGCATTTTCTAGCCCATGAGATCTTATATTTTATCCTTTTGTGCTTGCATGGTGCCCATGTAGCACTAGTTTGGAGCTTTCATGGAATTTTTCATAAATGCCTTTTGAACACTATCCATTGGAATTGAAAAATGACCCTTTTATTTTTATATATTGGATTAAAATATACTATTATCTTGAGACATTTATTTTAATATGGGCTCTCACATTTTAATTAGCCCTCTTTATTCCAAACATTGTAATTGTGACACTTAGCATCTTTACGTGCTTCCCCATGATTCAAATCTAGAGTAAGTAAATTACAAAATGAGCATTAGACACATGGAAATCTCACATTATTTTTAAAATTAATTAATGACTTCATGTCATTAGATCAAAATATATTGACAAAGTGAAAATCATTAGATCATTCTATCAGCTCTACCTCAAATTTGCTTTCTCTATGCATCGAGTTCATAGGCTCTCAATGCCTCATTGAAAAATATTTGGGCACATTCATGTCATTGAATAAAAATATAGAGATAAATCATGCTTATTTGATCTATAGAGATGCCCAAACGTTAAGTTAGTATGTTTATAAGACTATGAATTAGGCTTGAGTCCTTTAGGCTAAGGGATTTATGCCTATGTTTTCCAATTTATATGAAAGAGGGGCCATGGCCTAAATATTATAGGACAATATTAATTCCATGTTTAATAAACACACCATAAACATTGGTATATAATATTTATGCCAAGGCGTATAAAATAAGCTCAAAAATATCAACACAATATAATGGTAAAATAACACATAGGATTTTAATGTATTGATAAAACTCATTAAAACCTTTAGCTAAATGAATTTATTATAAATTTTATGATATAAGGACTCATTTTACAATATAAGACTTATTATAAATCTATAACTCATGGTTCATGACATTTGAAAAAAAATTCCATGGGGACCTTAAAGCATAGACTTAGGCTAGGTTTATTTTGCATACTTGGATTATAAGACCATTTCCATATTTTATAATTTGGAAACTTTTAGTGTTTGAGTATTCTTTGAGCACTTACCTTAGCCTATAAATCCATTTCCAATATTTCTAATAAGATTTTGGAGTGAATTTTTACCCTAACAATAATAATTCATTAGCTCAAATTTAATGGTCTCATGGATGTCAAATACATCCTCACAAACATCAAATGATGGTTGCACAAATGTTAATTTCAAGATAATGAAGTTTTTTGTTTGATGGGTTTAAATTTTATGGTCACATGGTCATCAAATACATATTTTTGGATGTCCAATTATGGTCATGTGAACATCAATTTTAATCTCATCAAATTATTATGACCCAATGTGAGAATGCCACTTGGCACATTTGTGGGGCCTCTCAAGATCTTAGAATACATTCACTCTCTTAGATCTTAATTGGTAATGAAGCATCAATCATAGGATCATGATCTAGGATCTTGCTTATAATTGGTTATTTTTGTTAGGTGGGCCCTTTTGTTTTAGTCTTCAAATGCAAAGGTGTCACATGTTGATCTTTCAAGCCTTTTGTAGGCTGTTGACTTTTAAATTGTGCCTCACACTGTCTAATCGAGTCTTTGTGAGCAAAAAAGAAGAATTGATCTCAATCCAAGGGCTTTCATGTGATTGTTCTAATAGGCTACATGTAGGATTCTATCTATTTTCCTCACACCATCTTATCAAAGGCTATGATGAAGTATGAACCATTGGATCACCAAAGATAGAAGTTATTTAAAATAAAGCTAGGGTTTTCCTCACTCCATTGGATAAAATGCCATAGTAAAGCATAATATTTTGGATCCTACAATATGAAAGGAATTTAATTTAGGAACATAAAAATATGTAAAAGACTTAGGCTTAAGGTGTTAATACTAAGGTTTCACTCTTATTAATAAATATGTTAGGGCCTTAGGATTAATACCTTAGGCTAAGGTATAAGTAAGGGACCAATATAAAATAAAAATGGGACTCAAGACACTAGAATTAGGCTAAGGCATTAATACTAAGGTCCCATTAGTATTAATAAGTATTATGGGTCCTTAGGGTTAAAGTCTTAGGATAAGTTAGGAAATATTGAAAGGACCCTATAGAACAAACAACAAGCTAGACATACAAAGGAACCTTTAAAAAGGGAATATAAAAAAGGGGACCAAGAATTTTAAGTTAAGTTTTAGATATGTTAAAAAACATGAAAAATATTAAAACATGAGCTTTATCCTTAGGTCCAAAATGGATTTTAAAATGGATCACACCAATTTGATTCCTGCCAACATTCAAATTTAAACTAAGTATTTTACCAAGGTTTAAGGACATGAATTTCCTAGGAATAAAACCATGGAACCTAAAACTAAAATGCACAAATAATATTTATTATCACTATTAGTCCAAATTAAACTAAAACAAAACTAATTAATCCTTTTTTAACAAAGTGGATGATCTTCAAATTCTACAAATGACCTTAACATGCTAAACTTCACATTCAAAACTCAGTGTTTCTCAAGGGTCCCAATTTTTTAAAATGGGGCTATTTTGGCCCCAAAAAGGTTAAATTAAACTCTCCCAAGCATCTCTAGGTGAAATTGGTTTCTTAGGTGAGTGAGCAAACCATACTGAAAAGTGGTTATCCTTCAAAGATTTTTTATATCAAACAATTTTTACTAAGTCAAAGTTTCTAAGTGGATGAAGATAAAATTATGATAATTTTTGTTTTTCATCAATATTTTTAGATAGGTTCTAGATATCAAGTGTTAAAACTTGAAAATCCAAGTTGGCCAGTCATTGAATAGACCTTGTGGTGTAGATAGTAAGGAAATTAGGTATAAATGAAAAGATGTTTGTTGATGTATTTTCATGTGAGAGTGATGAATTTAAATTCATGATTTTTTTATCTTGAATAATATATCCATGATTTTCATAATATTTTAATTTAGTGTAATAGGTTGAAACATTGAAGCCAAAATAGATTGTTTGGCTGAGTAGAGTTTGTGAAAGAGAAGGTCAAAAGATTGGTTTATCAGACCAACAATTTTCATTATATATCATGTTATAGTTGATTGAGGTGGCTTTTATGATGTTATAAGATCTTTTTAATGCATTTAAAGCCTTTTAATGTATTAAATCATGTGTCAAATGCTCATGTTTCTTTGACTATGTTTTAGAGCCAGTTGGCAGTTTTGAGTGAACATCTTGTAGAGAAGTGTTTGAGCCTTTCTACCCTAATTTGAAACATAAAATGAATATTATTATTACCCTAAGGTCATGAGGTTTATAAATATGTAAAATTTTTACATGGTTGTTTTAAAAATTTGATGTTATACCTTAGTTGTTGAAGTTAGAGTTTATGTATATGTGCAAGCCTTTTATATGCATTATCTTGAGTAAGGGTTCAAGAGGGTGATTGGACCTAAAAGGTGTTTTAGACCTAAATTAAAGTTTTATTATTTATATTGGATTGGTTTATTACTTTTTAATACCATGTGAGGTGTTTATATATTCTTCAATAAATATCAAAGGGTAATGTGATGTTAATAAGACTTATTAGGTCTGCATAAGCCTAAAGGAGGAGTAAGGGATAAAATGATGTATGTATGACCTATTTTAGTGATTTATTAATGATCAAATAATTTTATTTTAATATTTTAAAACCTATATATGTTTAACCTAAGTGATTTGATTGTGTAACTGACCTAGAAGGATATGATCAAGTGACTTGTATAAAAGTAAGGCTGTTAGGCCTATTTTGGGTAGGCTTAGGGAGAGAGAAGAAGAGGATAAGAAAGTTATATATATTATTTGTGAGAATAATTAGGTCACAAAAAACATAATAAATTTGTTATGAATATCTTATATAGGTTCTTCATAAGAGGGTAAAAGTCAGAAGACCGAATCAAGCCATGAAGAGGACTAGTTGAGTGAACAAGGTTAAAGGTTAGTTTGAGAGGGACTGAAGAGAGTGAAGAAGTTTGAAGTTTAGTTTGAGAAGGAATGAATAGAGTTAATAATTCTAAATATTATTTTTAGAGGGACCAAAGAGAGTGAATATCTAAAGGAGTAGATTATCATATGTTATAGAAGAAACAATTTTTTTTGAAGGTGATCAAACAATTAGGTGGCTAAGTTGGTGCTAAGTCAACTAGGGGGTTAGTTCCTCCATATAAGTTGGTGCTTAATACATCCAAATGTGTTCTTGATAAATTAGGGGTTGGTTCTCTTTGATAGGTTGGTACTCAGTGAAAGACTATCAAGTTGGTGCTTGATAAATTAGGGTTAGTGCTCCAAGTTGAGTGGATGTTTGACTAAAGATTGATACACTAATTTATAGGACTATATTACAAGTTGTGTTTTAGTTGGTTTTCTTACCCCAAGATGGGTTTCCAAGTATATTTTATGTTTATGTGTTTCATGTTCTCATGTTTTGATGTTTGTTCTTTCTAAGATGTACATGCGTGATTATAATGGTTTATGTATAGTTAAGTGGAATTGAAAGAAAAGTTTTAAAGACTAATTCACCCCCCCCCCCTCAATCATCTTGTTTCTATAAAATATCACTCCTAATAACAATATATGTTTATGTATGGCTACCCAAAATAATATTCTCATAGTTGATAACTTGTTCAAGAGGGGTCTTTCATTCCCTAATAGGTGCGTCCTTTATAAGTGAAATGAAGAGATAGCCTTTAAATTCTTCCTTGAGTGCCCTTTTAATTGTGAAACTTTTTACTTATTCTTGAAAAAAAATTAATTTTCCAAGGTGAATCCCTAATATATCATTGAAATCATTTCTTAATGGACCTCCTTAGGATTTTTGCTAGTTTTCCTTTGGCACCTAAACCTATCACACATATTTTATGTCATTTAGAAGTCAAAAATTATTAAATTTTATAAAATAAGGAGGATTTCCTAGCTATAAATACCTAAAGGATATTTTGTACCATTACATAAAACCAATAATTATTCTATCCTAATCAGAGATCCTCTTTCCATCCATCTATCCCCCTTCTTCTCCAAATGGAATATTTTAGCTCTGGAGTGCATCCAGTCCTAGAGGGTGGACATATCATAGGTGAAGTATACCAAACTATCTATATCTTAGATAAAACTAAACTTTGATGGAACTACAAAAGGAATCCCAATTTTAGTCAATAGAGAAGGTATTATTAGGTATGCATAAGGTTCAATATTAATTTTCTACATTGATCTATTTGGGGTTCAAATTAACCACATTACTAAAGCCTCAAGACTCTTTATGGTGTCATATTAATATCCAATCTTAGAATTGATTAATTTTCAATAAAATAAGACTCTAAAAACATCATAAACTACTTATTGGACAAAACTAGACCTTTATGGTCCATCTTGAAAGAAATGAAGGGTGTTAAGAAATCCTTTAACAATTCAAGGATTTATCAATTTATCATATTTATAAAGAAGGAAATAAAGGGGTAGATATTATGAAAAACATTAGTGTTCACACCCCTTATCTTCATCATTGGATGAATATCAAAGATCTTCCAAGTCATACAATCATAATCATTTGGAATGACATGGCTAGTTTGACTACCCCTATGGACTGTAACCTAATCATAATCATTCAATACATGTCATATCTCATAATATGTGTAAATGAAATAAATTATTTCAACACTAATTTTAGGGTGATGGAAATAATATTTAAGTGTGGGAGAAAATACATTAGTTTCACTATTATCTCCCTAGTCACATCATATTCTATGCATCTAAAGCCTATTAAAAATTTGAATTGTAGAAATCTTCTGAAGATCAAAAATGAACCAACCATGGGAGGATACTATGAAATAATAAAGTCATTTTCCTAATTTTAATCTAAGAAAGATTTGGTTTTGTGGAGGAAACTATGAAAAAGGGGCTCACCAATTTCATGATAAGGATTGTTGGTTTTAACATCACCATATCGAAGGATTTTACAAGGGGATAGGAGGAAAGAGTGGTTATAATGAGAGGACTAAGGATTAAAATCATAGAAGAAATTATCAATGAATTTACATGAATATATTGTGAGGGAGTGAAATCCTTAAGATAAAAAAGGTCAAAGGAAGATCTCATGAATAATTTTTTAAGACAGGTAAGCCTTTCATTCCAAAGCAAAAATGTTACCCCAAAGCAAATCTACCAAGAAAATGGCTTGAAATATGTATCCAAATAAATATATACATCACTTTAGATGGTAATTACACATCGATTTTTCTCACCATTTATTGGTAATGAACCATTTAAAATGCCACAAAATCATCCTACCCTTTTTTATTCTAAAATCCTTGGATAAGACCATTACACCTTTCATATTGAACACCAATTCTAAATTATTACATCACGGTCTCATTTTCCTAATGGTTAAGAGGGGTGAGACAATGTCAGGTAAAGAAATGATTAAAGGTGGGTGATGAGGGATACAATGAAACCCAAGAGGAGGAGGCCCCAATTGAACCCCTAGAAGAGGAAGACTCTAACAAACCCATTCTTATTACTAGCAGAGGTGAAAAAATGAAAGGTGTAAAATGAAGGAAAATATTAGATTCCCATAACCCAAAGAGTAATAAAATATGCGAATTGTAAATGAACATGGAAAATATGAAGATAAAAAATTCCATGTATTAGCTTCTATGTATCAAGACGACTAAGGAAATTAACAATCAGAAATCATAGTTGATGCTCATCCAACCTAAAGCATCAATCCTTCATGAAGGATAAGTTGAAGTAAAAGTCAATACTACTTTTGAGGAGGGATAAGTGAGGGAGGTTACCCCTATAAAAAATTAAATAAGAAAAGAAATCCAAAGAAAATTAGGAATAGGCCAAGAAGAAAACAAAAAGGTGGCTGATAAAACCCAAGACCACCTGAAGAAAAATGTTATTGAAGACTCCACTCAAGGTTCAAGAATGATAACTTGTAACTTCAACAAAAAAGAAGGAAAGAATAATAAATAAAGTAGTAGGTTGGTCATCTAATCTGACTTAGAGGATTCTTACCATTAATACTCTATTTTTAGTTAGTTATGTTCATGTTAATATTTATTTTTACTAATACTTAGTGGAATTTTCCTAATAGCTTACTATCTTATTGGTTGAATATGACCATGCTATGTAATTTCCCATAGGGTTCTTGATTTATGTTTATTTGACCTATTTCTAATTGAACATCTTTCAAATTTTGTATGAGTACATGACCCTCTAATCCTATTTTTTAACTTCATCAAATAAAAAAATATCTATGGAGATGTAAACATAGGGCTTGGGATCTATTTAAATAATTTAAGTAATTCAATATCAATGCCATTCCAGGAGAATAAAATCAAATGGTAGATTCACTAGTTTTTTTATCTACTAGTTTAACACCACTCCAAGAATATACAATGTAAAAAAATTCTATGGAGTTCATTACTTGTATTTTATTTCCATGAAATTTTAAGAACTTATAGGTATTTGATGATATACAATATATCATTTAGTTTATGAAATGTTTTGGGGCCTTTAAATCTCAAATAATAGATGACAAGGAATTTGAGCCTATAGACATGGAATACTTAGGAGATGATATCATATTAAAACTTAAATACAATTGAATACCAAGAAGAATGGTATCATTGGATAGATTTTTTAACATGGATCCATAAGATGAAAAATAGTAGTAAAAAACAAGTGAATCAAATTTCATTAAATAAAATTTGGGAACTGATGAACATATTCAACATGTTAACATTGGGTTGATTTATTTTGATAATGAGAAACCATGATTAAATAATTATTTAGTTGAATTTAAAAATGTGATTGCCTGGACCTAGGAAGATTTGAAAATATTTGATCCCAGAGTCACTATTCCTCTAAAATGATAAAATAAACCATTTAGATAATTCCAAAACTAGTAAACCCAATTTTGGATCCTATCATTCAAAAGGAATTTTATAAGTGATTGGATACTAATATCATTGTTTTGAGTAGACATTCCACCTAGTTTACTAATTTTTTATCAGTCAGGAAAAGAACAGTGAAATTAGGTTGTGTGTTGACTTATAGAACTTAAATAAATCTTAAAAAGAGATAATTATCCTCTACCCTCATTATATAAAGTGATCTATATAGCTATTGGGTCAAAGATGACATAGTTTATAGATGGTTTCTTAGGCTACAATCAAGTATTAGTAGTGGTAGTAGATTGTATGAAAAAAAAATTTACCATAAAATGGGGAACCTTTGCATATAAGATGATGTATTTCAACCTAAATAATGTAGGATCAAATTTAAAACATGCCATTGGTTTTATATTTCAAGGACCCATTGGAAAATGTATCATCATTTATATGGATGATCTCATTGTGTTTTCAAAGATAGACCATGTGATTCATTTATATAAAGTATTTGATAGGTGCAAAATGTATGAAGTGTCACTAAACTTGAATAAAATCATCTTCAACCTAAAATAATGCAAATTTCTAGGCCATGTCATTACCAAGGATGGGATTTCCATTTATCTATAATGATTCCAAGCCATTTCAAAGATAACAAATCCCAACAACAAAAAAGAGATGAAGACTTTATTTAACAAAATCTAATTTGTGTGTAAGTTCATTTCAATATTCACATAAATTATTAAGGCATTGAATTTTATGCTAAAACATGATGGAAAAATTGAATGAATAACTACATCCAAGAAGTCATTATAGGATATCAAAAGTGCCATTTCCCAAGCTCTAGTTTTTATCATCCCTAAATTTACCAAAGATTTTTTTCTTATATTCATTTTCATCGTAACATATATAGAAGTAGCACTCATATAGAAAGAGGATGAAAATGAACACCCAATTGATTTTATGACAATGAATCTGAAGTATGCAAAACTTAAGTATTCCATGATATACACGTAGATCCATGCCTTAATCAAATAATTAAATAAATTTGAACACTACATCTTATGTAATAAAACATATGCCATTGTCCCTGACGTAGTTATCAAACTCATGGTTGGAAAAAATGATCTAGATGAGAGAATACATGGTAGACATTTAATTGAAATAAATAAATTTACTATATTTCTCTTGACAAATATTTATATATTCACTAAAAGGCATAATTTGGTTACAATGTGATGAGTCAGTTTACATTTTTTGAGGAATGTTACAATTTGATACAATACCATTGTGAATTAATTTTCTATTATGAGATAGAATTTAATATATATAACCTATTCAAAATAAATATGGTAAAATATAAACCATGTATATTGAGATGGTGGATGAAATGAATGTATGGTATGATAGTTATGATTTATTTTTCTAATATTTACCCTAATGGGATAAGGAAATTATAACATAGGGTAATTCAATGTAAATATATACTCGAAGAGAATTTTAAGTACTTTGGAATATAATTTGTCTCTTTTTTTGTTGGCACATTTTAGTAAAAGTATTAAATACTTATTATATTTTAGTCACTATCAATGGTAATATTTCCTTTACACATATGACATAATATTCTAAACTAATAAATTTCATTCACCATGTCAAACTTTAAAAAAGGATAATAATTAACATCTATATATACATCTCATAAACCATGTTCTACTTAATCATTAATAGTATTCTTGTAAGACCTCACAATTATAGTTTGGGAAAAATTAATATATTATATGTTTAAGTGTTTGGATCATATAATAATATTACTTATAAATATATATGTTGGTTATATACTATGTATAATCTATTTTGAAATATGAATTTTATGCTTGGAGAAAAGTTTTGAATGTTAAAAAAAAATTATGAATTATGTGATTATACAAAGAATAATTGTATATTGTAAACCTTGGTGTGAGTTATGTGAGTGGTGAAATAAAATTATATACCTTAGATGAAGGTTATAATATGAGGGAGTGTTTTTATAAACCTATTAGAAACATGATAAGTTGATTTAAAATATACTTTTATATTTTACACTTAGTTACTTGATGTAATCACTTAAAAGTGGTATTTTAATGATAAGAGTGCTAATTGAGACTACTAATCCCTAGATTATCCCTAGACATATCATATATCATATTGTTACACTTATCCATCCTTAGTGTAGGCCATAGGTGTCTCTAGTTAGCTCCAAATCAATCTCAAAACCTTGTTTCCTGATCTTGTCTCTCCATGCCTAGCGTTCTAATAGATGGACACTAACAACATAATAAGGACACTAGTGCCACATGGAGCTAGTGTCACCAAAATGGTGATAATGTATTTTAACCTAGATTTACCCAAATTGATATCTCTTCAAAACTAAAGCCTCTTAAGGTCAACCTAGACATATATTATCATCCACATAAACAACATCATAGTATACATACATGAATTTTATCCCTCTAATGACTAGATGGAAATCATATGTAAAATATGTATTTAAACAAAAAAAATTGAGTACAATTAAGTTTATCAATCCATATTATTCCCTAATTCTACATACTACCATCTACAACAGTTCTAAGCTTAGATTTTCTATATTTCCATTCTCAAGCACATTCAAGGAACTTAAGGCCACTATCATAATACCATCACTTACACTTGGATGAACACTTATGTGGGTAGAACTAGATCAGGCTTGATCCCTCCTCATAGTATTTGTATGTATGAAACTCTCTTCAATATAGGGTGTTGAGGATGTCCAACCCACCCTACTAATGAGCACAATTTTTATCTCATGCCTTAGTTAAATAGATTATTAGGGTTTGTACAATAAATTAGTTATTATAGGAAAAATATAGGTTTCTATAACTAAATAATGTGGAATTAAACCCTAGATATCTACACACATGTGCGCCATGAATCTTGGGGTAGTCCTACATAGAGGACATTATCACCACTTTGTCATTAATGGTGCTACTGTAAAATTATTATGATAATATCTAGGAGGGTTATGACATAGGGATATAGTTTACAAAACTTAGACCATCTTCCATGTCAATTTACAACATTTAGATAATCTCTATCAAGTTATTTCTAGAAAAGTCATTTCTTTCACTATTTATTATTATTAGAAAATTTAAAGCTAGTCATTTCTATAAAAACTAAGTGGTTGTATTTATTGCATATTATTTCCATGATTTAGTCTACTCAACACTTTAACAAAAATATTACTTTCATGTGTTAATTACTAAAAGTTTAAAATAGTTGGTAAACCCAACTTACTTCAAACATTACTCGAACCCTACCCCTATATGCTCTTAGGGTTCATGTCTTTCTTGTGTCTATGCTCCTATTTCAATTCCCAAATTTCAGATTTGTTTTAATATTTATTTTCTATAATATTTCTTACATTAAAATTATTTAAAGGTTAAAAATATACAATAACTTATTTTCCTACTTCCCAAACTACAATGGAAAAATTCAACAATTGATTTGATGAGACTGGTAAGAAATAATTTGCAATATTTTTGGTTTAAGCATTCAGATATACAAGATGATCTCACTAATATTAGTCAGGAAGAACTTAAAAAATCAAATAATGGTTAATATTAAAATCCCATAATTAATAACATTTTTAAACCTACAATGGGTCCAACTTAACTAACATAACCAATAATTGTAATTAAATAACCTTTAGTGATAGCACTAGGTTCATATTCTGCAAGCTAAGGCATTAGATCTTGGGAAGGGATCTAATAGGAAATCACATACCTTGGATTATAATGTTCTCTTACATAAACCTTTGGAACATCACATAGTAATAACTCATTTTCCATTAGTATTTTTTACACCTAAGCTTACATTTCATGATGTCAAGGGTGACCTATAATGCCATCTCTAAAATTTTCACACGCATTTGGATTGTGTGTCTAATGATTGGCTTCTCACAAATTTGCTTCCACATAGTTTAAATGATTATTCCTTATAATGATTTTATGACTTACTAAATCAATCTATCATAACATTAAATCCTTTTGTAGACATGTTTTTAGTAAAATTTTCCATGAAGATTAGTGACAAGATCTCATATGCTAAAGTGGTACAATTGAAACAAAAATCAAATGAACTTATTGAAAAATACGTATTATGATACAAGACTATTTTAGATAAATTGACTATCCCCATGGTAGACAAAGAGCTTTAGGACATCTTCAAATAGAACCTTCTACTAGCTTTACATGATGCTATCTTGTTTAATAAGTTTCCAAAATTCACATATTTGTGCCACATTAAAATAAAGAGAAGTCAAGATTCTATCAATGATAAAATTAAAATATACCAATGGATTAGAATAAAATTATAATATTTAAATTAATCCTCTATACAAGGTAAGGGACACTAAAAAAGAGTGATCAAAAGGTCACAGTTAACATAACTTTAAAGTCATCTCCTCATTTGGTTTTATCGACTCCTCCACATAGAGTCTTCACCAACATTCCAGAATCATCAGCACATGTTTTACAATAGCTCTTAGAATGCAATTCCATATCTCTCCCATAAAATAGGTTGATATGACATGGCCTCTTCTAAATATCTATGATTCCAATGAATTTTTCAAGTATCATAGGGCACTAGACCATACAATAAATAGATACATCAATCTAAGACATAAGATACAAGATTTTATTGAGGATAACATTATTAATGTGGGAATATCCATATAGGCACCAAAATTACATCAAATATAAACTAAGGAATTAAATATATTCTCATCTCCATTTCCAAATCATGCATCAAATGAGGTAGGGAACACTACAGCTATTCAGTACACATATTAAACACATCCACCACTAGCTTCATATCATACTATTATAGAGGAGGAATGCCCATTACACAATATCATTAGTATGTATGATACTACAATACTATCTAGATCACTCATCACCTTCTTTGACTAGGAATTATTGATGATAATATAAATTAATATGCACTTATTTTATGAGTCTACATAGATCACCATCCTATCTAGAGTGATATGATTGACAATGGGTCAAGCATTAACTTGTTCACTATCACACCTTTAGAGTAGGATATATACCTTACAAACATAGTTATAAGTGATTTTAGTGATCATGTTTAGAGTTCTATCATGGATATTATACTTCCATTATTTGTTGGACTAGCACATGTGGCCACTCGGTTCTTAGTAGTACCTAATGTAGCCATGCTTGATATGTTATTGGGTAGGCCATGGATACAATATCTATGATCCATTCCATCCATAATATATAGATTCCTTAAATATATACATGTAAATCTGGTGGTCAAAGTTGATGGTCTTCCATATGAGTACCTCTACCTATTTCATATGTAAATACATCATAGTTACTAGTAACAACATAATTACTAGATATAGCACAATTATTAGTTATAAAGTAGAGCATAATTTGTACTGATACACCATAGTGTGCATTATATCCACTAGTGTAGGTGATGTGTGTTCCTATAGGTGTTACACATACACATACTCTCCCACAAAGACAATTATTAGAGAGACCCCTATGTTAGAGATATGATACAAATTATAGAGGGCCTCCCTCTCCTCACTTTCTACTGAGATCATTATTATTGAGTTTTCATGGTTCTTAACATAGGGAAGCTATGCTATCTATAATGTCTTCTACCAAATATGTCCCTAAGACCCTTATAATTCACATGAAACCATAGTTAGTGTCACATATTATTAGCATCACTCCATAGGCATATACATATATAGATCACTTAGTACAATAGATTATGGGACCATAGTTTCCTTTTCAAATAGCATGCATGATCATAGTTACTTTATTTGACATAAGACACAATGATAATGAAGATCCCATGAGACTCGATAGTTAGTATGGTTTACCTATTATAGTACATAATTTAATTCTCTCTTTCTCCTTGTACATAGTTCATTTTCATGTTGCTTGTACACATTATTTGTAAATAACATAAAAATAATATGATATTTAAAATTAAAAAAACTTTCAAAAGATTACTTAAAAACACATATTTATAGATTATATGTATTTATATGTTTACATATCTTATATTTTCTAGACACTACATATGCTAGATATCTTAGTATAGTCAGTTTTTTCATACATACATACTTCACTTATTCTTGTTGAGTACTTGAAAATTGATATAGGACTCATGTCCACTACACCAATATAGACTTTCTATTATTTACCCACTGGGGGCATATACATTGATACATGGGTCTTCACTTGACACATTATCCCACTTAGTGGAACCCTATACATAGTTTCGATTAAGGTTTTATCGTTGTATACTATACATCCATTTTTTAAAATTATTATATCCTGATATTGATCAAACTAATATTACTTAGATTTTTTATATTACTACTTTAGACTCATCATATGTAAATACTAGATCTTATATAGATTTTTATTTCATATTCATGTATACTTTCATTTATAACTTACCTAGTTTAGACTTGAATGCATTTTTATTCTTCTTCTATTCAAGGTCATTTGAATATTCCATTATTTTTTGGATCTACGTAACTTATATTCACAATATGTATGCTTTGGACATGTGCCCATGTCCTTGTGTGTGCCTTCCTCATTATTTATGAAAACATTTGAACATGTCCTTCTGTGTGGCTCTAAGCCAACTTTCTTGTTAATTGTGTATGTAGACATTTGAACATGTCATTGTGTGTCTTTTTTTATTATATTTAGTGACATATGTCCATGTCCCTTGTATTGTGTCCCCATGGCCTCCTTTGTGTGCCTCAAACATTTTTTATGTATGCTTTATTATATGTGTCATGTCCATAACACTTGCCTTTGCTTATTCCACACACTAGTTTTCAATTCCATGAGGGACCTGATGCATTTACCCTTCTTACTTGGGTGCCATAATGGAAAACATACCTTGTTCCCTTAGGTAGCTACCCAATTTTAATTATATTTGTTGTTACATACATTGATTATATCTATATTGACACCCTTGTGAAATTGTAAACATGGCATATATATTAAATTACACATGATCATATTATATTAAATTGCAATGTTATGTATGCACACTATATTAGATTATTATGTAGTTATCATTAATTCTTTGGTTAACACACATTTTGTAGAGCTTTTTATTTTAAGGATAGTTTTTGCATAGGTTCAACAACTCCGTGGAAAATAAGTAGAATTTAGAGGGGTTTTTCATAGATATCAAGATCTAATATTGCATTCAAAATACATTTTTAATACATAGACTCGATTATAAAAAATAAAACATAGATAAACATAATGGAAAAATAGTGACCCTAAAAGAAGTATAGTTCCACAAAATTTAGACCAGCACACTAGTGCCCAAATTGTGACACTAAAAACACATTTTCAAATGGCTACAATAGGTACAATACAAGTTTACACATATTTAGTTATAGATTTATTAGTTATACTAATTTTTACTCATATTCATAATAGTTTATCTCAGATTCATATCAATTTTCTTAGAATGGGGGTATCATGAATGGCATGGCCATTCAATTATTAAATTTAGATACCCAAATATTGTTTATTACAACTTAATCTAGAATCAATATGCTTAGATACTAGATTTAGGGGTACATGAATGACATATTGTTTCTATATGCTCACTTACACAACAGTTGTTTAAATGGAATAAGAAATTTCATGTCATTCTCTATATTATATACACTCAACATCATATTCCAAGTTATATACTAGTTTCATGCCTTCCTAAATTTATAGTGATTAACATTCTTGAGTGAACTAGAGCTGCCTAATATATGTATGTGACAATAGATCTAACATGAAAAGCTATATATACCCATTTAGACATTTAAATTACTTCACATAGATCAATTTTAGATTCATCTATTGCACATGGGTGGGTAATGATGGAGTCATAATCCACGTGAGTTCTTGATACACCTACATGATAGGATTGGACACACCATTAATCTAATCTATGTTATTTAGAGGTCATGATCCACCAAGTAGTAGTGGTAAATGATGGATTCGAAATTGGATTGAGTTCTTAAGCCACCCAAACATGAGGATTGATTAATCCATTAGCTTGGTATAATTTATTCATCAATTTATCATTATATGCATGTATACACATAGGTTATCATTAGGTTTTATGCATTAGTTGACATACCTTGTGAGTGTATTCATTACCTTATTCTATTTTATCCCTTTAATAAAATTTTTATTAAGTTTTACTTATTTACTTATTTTATTTATTTATTTTTGATATATCTTAAGTAAGGACTAATTTATGCATGTTTTACATACTTAGACCTAACTTCATGGGATTTACCTCTTAGGTAAGTCTAGTTAGAGTTCTTTTCCCTTTATCCTAGTCATTTAACTTTGTTATATTTATAGAATAAATGTGGTGGGGTGGGGGGGGTGGTAAATGTAATCACTCAAAATTGATATTTGAGTTATAAATGTGATACTTTAGACTACCTATCTCTCTCTTATCCGTAAACCTATCTTAGAGCCTATTGTCACACTTTTATAGCCTTTGTGTGAGCCACATGCATCCATAATTGGCTCTAAAGTAGTCCCAAACCCTCATTTCTCAATATTGACACCTCATTATTAGTGTTCTTCTAGTTAGACACTATCACCAAAATAATGATGCTAACACCACATGCTGCTAGTGTCCTCAAAATGTCACTAATGTCCTTTTCCCTAACTTTTCCAAAATGGATATATTTTCAAAACTAAAGCCTCCTAAGGTAGTCCTAAACATTTTATATCATTCACACAAGTAGAAAAACAATATATATAAATGAATTTTATCCCTCTAACCACTAGATGAAAATCAGATGCAAAATACACATTCAAACACAAAATAAGTTGAGCATAATTAAGGCTATCAATCCATGTTCTACCTTACTTATACATACTACCATCTATGATAGCAATAAGCTTATATTTTATATATTTATAATCTCAAACACATTCAAGGAAATCAATGTCACTATCATAATATCATCACTTGCACTTGCGCCAACACTTCAGTGGGGAGAACTAAATCAGTCTTGATCCCCCCTTGGAGTATTGGTATGTAGGCAACTCTCTTCATAGTGGGGTGTTAAGGATGTCCATCCTAACTTAATAATGAGCAAAAATTTTAGCTCATACCCTAGTTACATGGAGGATTAGGTTTTCCATAATAGATTAATTTTTATAATCAAAATATATGATTTTAGAAATTTTATATATAGGAAAAGACCCTAAAGATCTAGACACAAGTACACCCAAAAACTCATGATAGTCCTACACAAAGGACACTACCTTCAATATCAAGACACTACCACCATTTTGCCAATAATATCTCTACTATCTAATTTTGGAAGTATAATCTAGGAGGGTTTATGACATAGGGATATATTTTATGACACTTAAACCAACTTCCATCTCAATTTCTATCACTCAAATCATTTTCATCAAGTGTTTCCCAGCTAAGTCATTTCTTACACTATTTATTACTATTTTTTAGAAAAGTCAAATATAGTTAATTCTATTAAAAATAATTGGTTGTATTTATTACATATTATTTCCCTGATTTAGTGTACTTAGATCTTTACAAACCATAATATTTACATGTGTTAAGTCCTAAAAGGTTAAAACACATGACAATACCTTATGTAACCTTGTCTAATAAAAGAATGCATAATTAGACAGTTTTCATTTTATTTTATATTTCCATAAAATGTATGAGATTGTATATTTATCTTAATCTTCTTTTATTTAATTGATTAAACTTACTATATTGGTCTTTGTTGCTGATTGAAATATAAATTTTATAGTGTGGAAAGTTGAGTATAATGTTGTTTTGGTGTTCTATCTCAACATGAAATAAATGGTGCCATGACATCCCTTGATTTAAGGTTTAGTCATATGGACCAAATAAGTAATAAAATAGAAGACTGGACACATTAGATAAATAAAATCTTTTTTCTTAAGAATAGATTTAATGTGTTAATTGCAATTAGTATCTTAATATTTTATTGAATTTAATACTTTATTAAATTATTAATTAGACATGATTTTCTCTATAATATATTTATTTATTGTAGTTTACAAAACATAGTTAAGTCAGAGATATTAAATTAGAGTTTTATATCTTTTTTATAGAGTTTGACATATTGAACTATCTTCATTATCTACAATAATGTAATGGTTTTTATCAGAAAACATAACATGAAGATTTAAGGGAAATTAAGCCCCTTAAATTCATTAAATAAGTTATCAATATTTTAATATGGGGATGTCATGAATGTTATTTGATTTTTTAGACCCTAATTTACTTATTAAATTTATTGAAATTTAGATGATAAATTATCCTAATCCTTCTTATCTGAGTAAACACTATTCTTAGTAAATAGTAGAAAGTGTATATTTGGTTCTAGATAAGTTAATGGTACATTGAATAATATTTATCATTTTTAACCCTAAATTATATAAGGTTCTCTAATGAAGTGGATTTTTTATAATTGTAATTATATATCTATATTAACATTCCATACTAATGATGATGTGTATCATTTTAGTGTATGAAATGTTGGATATAAGTAGACTTATAAAATAACAGACTTAACTAGAAGTAACATGTGTCAATTGAAAGTAGTTATAGGTAGTCACACTATTGGATTTTATATTTTTATTGCTTTTAAGACTTTCCATAGTTGATAATGTGATTAAAGGCAAATAAATAACTAGTATGGATTGTTGAATGTTGAGCTTTAAATCATTACATGTGTTTTACACAAATATAAGATTATTTTCATCTTTAGTTGTTCTCTTATAACTATCTTATGACTAAATAAATATTTAGAAGGAATATAAGGAAACATAATATGTCTTACCTTGATTGAGCTAAATTAGGTGATATGTTAATCCATAATTAAACCCAATCAACATAATTAGCTTTTTTAATAAATGGATGTTAAATCAACTTTCCTTATTGTTTTAATTAAGGTAACTAAAACCCTATATCAATCTAATATGAATTTATGAATTTTTTCATGGACCTAACATGTTTTTACATGGTTAATCTTGATATAATGTAGGATAATGCACACTGAATAGTATTGAATTTAGTGGGTTGAAATTTAGTGTCATAATTGAAAAAACATTTACCCACTCTATGTTGAAAATAATGTGAGTAAATGTTGTAGATATTATTGATTATTCAAAATTTTCAAATATGATTTTTTAGGATATGATATTTTCCCCTATTTATATGTTAACTTATATTATACTTAGTTATTTACTATTTTTTAATTTGATCTTGAAGGATAATAAAAGAATGCTAATTCAACATTCCTATGTAGTAAACTTGAATAAAAATGTATATGATGTAGTTACAAATTTTTATAGTTTTTTTTTTTGAATAAAAGAGGGGTAAAATTTTTGTTAAATCAAGGAAAACCAAAGTACAAAGCCACCCGAGGCCAGTGGCTCAGGAACCAACAAAGCCACAAAAAACCACAAGAACAAGAAAGTTACACTCTAGTACCACTCTCATCCTCTGACAAAATCCTCTCCATATTTTGGTAGAGTGCATGAGGCATTTGCTCCCATCCATTAAAATTCTGGTCTTCAAATTCTTATGATCCCCATCTTACCAAGTAATCACCTGCCCTATTCCATTCCCTAAGAATATGGGCAAAAATCACAGAATCCATACAAGAACTGACCTAAAGAATTTGTTTAACAATCACTGATAACTACTACCATACATTGGAGGACTTCTTCTCAAGAAGCAAATTAACTAGAACTTGAGAGTTAGCCTCACAAGTCACTTTCCTCCATCCTAACTCATAAGCTCTCCTTAAGGCATGTAAAATTTCCCAACCTTCCATCCAATCAACTATCTGGACTCCCTTGTTAACCATGAAAATAAAAACCACCGCACCAGTAGAATCCCTGTTGATCCCACCAATCCCAGTTGAGCCTAGATTCCCACAGGGTGACCCATCCATATTAAGCTTCAAAAAACTAGTAGGAGGCGGCGTCTAATTCCCTATCCTTTGCATTCTCTGATTCACTTGTCTACCTTTCCTGACACATGTGGAGACCAAAGAAATTCCTTGAATGCCCAGCCTCACCATAACCTCAACATCACTCTTATCCAATGGCAAGGCAATCTCACTCTTAACCACAATAGTTTCTTGGACCATGCCCAATATTCTAGTCCAAACCTGCTGAACTCCCAAATTTTCTCCATTGAAAATCCTATGATTTATTTCAAGCGAGACTTGCCATAAAAGGAAAATCTGACCAGCATACCATACCTCATGCAAAAATGAAGCCGGTGAGGGCGGTTTGCCTAGTCTCGCCCAAAAATTAGCCAAGGAGGATGTGTGAACACATTGGCATTTCCACATGTCCCAACAACAATGCCATAACTATGTTGAGAAGGGGCATTGAAAGAATAAATGTTGAGAATCCTCCTCTTCACTACTACATAAAACACACCTTGAAGGGCCAGCAAATCCTCTCTTATAGATATTATCCCACATCAAGCATTTATTCTAGGCCATGGTCCAAATGAAACAGTTACACTTTAGCCAAGAAAAGCTATTCCAGACTCTTTTCCACTAGGGAACTTCCTGCCCACCATCCAATTGTTGAGAGATCAATGCATGGTACCCCAAAGACACTGTGTATGCTCCTTTCAGATTAGGAGCCCACACCAAAACATCCCTTCCCAAAAGGGTGCTACAACTATGTCTAGTAAGAATGGATTGGAGTTCAACATACTCCACTTCTAATCCCACAATCGTCCATTCCTCAAGTGATTTCCACCTCACTTCCATCACTTGCCCCTAATGGGAAAATACCTTAAAATCACCCACACTCAACCAACCAGCCTCACCAAATCTTTGCACTAATGTCTGTAAATGAGGATATTATACTACTAGAGGTGGGAAACCATCCTAGGAGTCCTACCAAAACTGTGCCTCCATCCCATATTTACATATCTAGAACAAACCACTCTTGATGAGTGAAACCCCTTTCTTGAGCATGGCCCAAATCACCGACCCCTTCCCAGACAAGCCATGTCGAGGAGTATCATTTTGAGGAATCCCTGCTAGGTACTTGTGAGATAAAATTCTAGCCCACAGCTGGTCTAGTTCAATACACCATCTCCAATACAACTTTTCAGCCAGTGCCATACCATAGAGTATTGACTGTCTTAATCCCAGATCTCCCAGCCTTTTCAGACTAAAAACTATCTCCCATTTGATGAGACTCCATTTGGTAGTTGCTAAATTTCCAGTCCAAAGAAATTGCCTTGCTAAGGAATCAAGGTCTCTCACAAAACCCACCGGTGCTATTTGAACCATACACCTGTATATGGGGAGCACCTGCACCACCAATTAAATCAACTAAACCTAATCAACAAAGGATAGCCAGCAATGAGTCTAGCGATTAACCTTAGCATGAAACTTGTCCAAAAGGCCCTGCTACGTCTCCCTAGGCTATCTCCCAGTCGATATGGGAATGCCAAGGTATAGTAGAGGAACACTTTGAATTTGCAACCTAAGTAAATTAGCAATTCTCTATTAGATTGGAAGTGGGGTATTAAAGAAATAAATTGAAGACTTACCTTCATTAATCAGCTATCTTGATGCCTCAAGATAAACATCTAGGTCTCTATGCATATTAGTCACTTCTCTCATAGTTGCCATGCCCATCAGAGCTACATCATCCACAAACTATAAGTGAGAAAGTGTTGGGAGACCTCCACCCCATTGCCAGCCCTAAATATATCCCCCTTCCACATTCATTTTGATTAGTCATCCTAGCCCTTCAACTAGAAGAAGAAATAGATAAGGAGAGAGTGGGTCACCTTGCCACAGACCTCGAGAGGCTCCAAATAAATTTTAATGCTCTCCATTAATTAGAACCAAAAAGGATGTCAAATTCACATAGCACATGACCCAGTGAATCCAGTCCTCACTAAATCCAAAGGCCCTCAAAACCTTCTAAAGGAAAGACCACTAGACTCTATCATAAGCTTTACTCATATCTAGCTTGATGAACATAGCATTTTCTTTTGACTTGGCCATTGAATGAATTGCCTTCGTAGCCACCACCATGACATCCAACATTTGGTGACCTTCCATGATTGCTCCTCAGAAATAAGCAATGTAAGCCACCTCTTTAGTCTGTCAACAATCAGTTTAGAGATAATTTTATAAATCACATTGCAAAGGGAAATGGGATGAAATTGACTTATCCAATTTGCTCCCTCCCCCTTAGAGATAAGATCTAAGAAAGTTGAGTTCAAAGCCCTAAGCATCTACTTATTCATCTGTGATTCTTGAATAGCAACCAAGAGATCAACTTCAATAATTTCCCAAAACTCTTGGAAAAATTCAATCAAAAATCCATCTGGCCCAGGCACTTTACCTTTTTGCATATGGAAAATAGTCCTCTCAACCTCCTCCATAGAAATGGCACTCATAAGATGGTCATTCATTTCCCAAGAGACCAAAGAGGGAATACAGGATAGAACCTGAGTCTTAGCCACCAGTTCCCCCTACCCTTCCTCCTGGAATAAAGATGCAAAGTACAGCTCTACCTCATTACACATATCCTAGGTGGAATGGAGGGGTTCCCCCTATCCATCACCAATAAGGAAATGGTATTACCATGCTGCCTAACTTTCACAGAGTTGAAGAAAAATGTAGTATTCTGATCCCCCTCCTAAATCCAAACATTCTACACCTTCTGCTTCCAAAAGATTTCCTCTCTCAGCTCCCATTCCTCCACAACTTTTAGTGCTTTAGCTTCCTCTCTTAATATAAATTTAGATGCCCCGTCTTCCCTAATCATCTAGGTCACTTCATTCAACTATGTTTGCACCACATTTTTCTCCTAATAAATATTTCTGAAGCATAGTCTGTTCTAATGCTTTAGCTAATATTTGACAAATTATAAGAGCTTGGCAAAAGTATACATTACTATGCCAAATATCATTCTACCTATTTTCCACCAATCAGCAACACAACCATATAGGTCAGGATCCCTTAGCCACATAAGCTAGAATTTAAAGTGTGGTCTCTAAGATATCCTAGACAAGGAAATAGTGAGCTTTATGGGCCAGTGATCCAAGCCCCACCAATCAAGAATCTCAGAGTAGGAAGACCATGACCCCCCCACCCAAAAACAAGACACCATGAATTGGTCAAGGTGTTCGGCAATACTATTGTCCCCCAACCTTCTATTGTTCCACGTGAAACATCCATTGTCAGGTTTTATGTCAACAAGATTAAGAGCCAAGATATTATCTCTAAGCAGAATGGAGGGCACAGTTTTCATAATACCTCCCCATTTCTTAGATAAATCTAGAATGGCATTAAAGTCTCCAGCAATAGTCTAAGGTAAATAAGGAAACAAGCTACACACCTCATGAATATTATTCCATACCTCAAGCGTTCCATAGAAGTCTGTCAGAGCATAGACATTAGAGAAAAGAACTAATTCCCTTGATTCAATGCACCAAGAAACCATAGATAAAGAGGACCTAAATGAAATCTAGGACACAAGCTAGATCTTGCATGGGTTTCATAGGCATGCCACACCCCCCGATGACCCCTGGGCCATAATACACTGATACTGGCCTTGCCTCCATAACTTAGGTGCCATACTCATCATACAATCAATAGTAAATTTAGCCTCTTGAAGAAAGAGAACATCTGGAGAATGCCTCTGCACTAATTCCCAAACAACTTTTTGTTTAAGGCTGCTATTTAGGCCCCTTGCATTCTAAGAGATAACAATAATTTGGGGGGAGTCAGGAAGTGGGAGTCCAAGGTCTTAACAACACTAGACTCCACCAAGTTCTCCCCAATCATCTTAATTCTCTCCATGTCCTTCTTACATCCAATTTTAGCATTTTTATATGAAGCCCCCTTCTTCCCATCCTTTTGAAGGATGCCTAGGTGAGGGATAGATTTCCCTCTTTTATCTACTTTGGCAGCCACAACCTGTATCATAGGCTCTACTTCCATGACACCCTTCCCTATATTAGCACTTGGCTCCCCCTCCACTTTCACTTGTGCTAGTCTGTCCATGATCATGGGCATAGTGGATTCTTCTTGAATAACACACAGAGGCTTGGCAGATCCAATCTCCAAACTCGACTCCTCCTCAAGGTGATCAACATTGATCCCTTCTTAAATAATTTCATGCGATCCTAACTCATAAAAAATCTCAAACCTATTGAATGTATCCTCCTCCTATCATTCTCTTAAAGTTATTTTCAATCCTCTACTACAAGTTTGAGCTTTTACCTAAACAAAGCCCTCAGCATCCTTATTCTCTCCTACTACTAGCTTCTTCCCTTTGTCAGTACTAGGAATGGTATTAGAAGGATGTGTAGTTTGTTGGTCCATTGGTTTGGATTTTAGACATCTATGCACAAAGTGGCCATATTCATGGCAGATGTGGCATCGGAATGGAAGGGTCTCATAGTCCAATTCCTAAACCCAGGAATAAGAACCTGCACTCATCTCAACTACATCTGGCAATGGTTTACTTAGATCAACTTCCATGCAAATATGAGCAAAGGTCATCACCTTCTTACTCAGTGTTTGTGTAGAGGATCTAGCCAGTCTGCCAAGCATTAGTGCCAGCATATGTAACACATCCTCATGACAACATTCTATTGGAATTCTAGGCAATCAAACCCACACTGGCACTCTATTTGGGAGCTCCTCGGAGGGGTTAAAGCCAGCATGCTAAGGTTTTACAAATAATCCCAGCTGGTTATATAAATAAGGCCCCCCTTTAAAGACCCTATTGTGGTCATCCAGGTAGGGAAATGTCACCATGAAGTAGTTATTTGCAAGCATCGTAACCGCCAATTCCCCCTCTAGTTCCCAAACTCTTCGGGCCCAACTTTCCAGGAAATGAAGAGAGACTTTTACACCCAAAAACTTACAAAATAAAGAATGATTAGAATAGTATTCTACATCCTCAGCAATCATTTCAAAGGGAATTACCAATTTTGGTCTCTCTTTGCATCTCTCAAGACATCTTTTAACCTTCATAATCTTGGAGACTCCAGGTAGGTTCAATTCTTTAGCATCTAAATTTTGAGAAAAGAGGGCATTTTCATACCCCTGCACTTCCTATCCTAGAAAATTCATTCTAACCACTTCACTAAAACTAAATCCAACACCAGTCTTGGAATGCATACTCCCAGCTATGACTACACTTGCCAAAGGGTACTCTCCAGTAGTGAGTGCACTCCAAACGATCCCACCAGCCCCTACACTATGCGCTGACCAAAAAATGTACATAGGTCATAGCACAAAGGATAGAAAAAAGTTTTAATCAGGAGAAAATATCCTAAGCTATGGCCCCCACCCCTTGTAAACAATCTGTTTCCCTTCCCCTCTTATGCAAAAGCAAAAAACAACAAAAATTGAGCTAGGGTGCGGCTGCCCTAGTTCGACAGCATGTTCCAGTTCGCAGTCATTCTCCAAAATAAATGGATATTTACTATGGTCCTACAAATTTATATAGTTTAAATAAAATATTGTTTTTACATTAAATAATTCCCTTTATGTCCTAAATAAATCACCAATAATGTGGTGTATTGATATTTATGTATTGAGAATTGTATATGAATGAGTAAAATTTGATCATTGTATATATTTATAATAGGTTTATTACTATTATGTTATTGTGGTTTTAGACACATAGATTAACATTTAATCTAAAACAACGTACTTTTGACCACCCTTTCCACACACTTATCTCATGCCTCATTACATGTCCTTAACCACCATTACTTAAATCCTATTATGGATGATCCATTCTCACAATCAAATAATGATCTAAAAATAAATATATCTATAATTCTAAGTAATAAAATCTCCCTTTAGGATTGATCCTCACTTTTAGGTTTTCTTTCTTTCCCTCTAGACAAGGCCACCCTATTTGGGCAACCCTACTTCCAACCACTCTTAAATACCGCAATAAAATCCTATAACCAAATAATAACTAGTTTCTAAAATATAAACTCATTTAATGGGTCATCCCACAAGTTTAGTGAGATCCATATAAAGGAATTAAAAAAATATCACAATAAATCCACATTTCAAACCATTATACACACAAAAGGATTTCATATTGAAAAACACCAAAATTATAATTCTACATTGAGATTAAATTCCCTATTTATTCCAATTTTGAGTATATATAACCCTAGTAACTCCTAAGCTAAAGCCAAAGTACACTTCTAATGTTACAAGTTAGTTGAAGAATTTAATCACATAAGAATTACACAAGAATTTATCCTTTCACCAATATTTCACACACATAATTATAGCATGGGAAGACTACATGGATTTATATCCCTCTTTAGATTATTGGTATATAGGACATGTTCATCATAGGGATTGTTGAGGTAAATCACAACCTCAACTACTATCCCATTTTTATCGCATGATTGCATTTTCCATCTTCATCTATTAAGCTAGGGTTATAATTGAAGGAGAATATATAAAATGGTTTTCATGATGTATTGAAGGCTCCCACATAGGAAATTAGAACTCATAGTCAAATTCAAACATATCACAATAGTTTTAGAGACCTGTTACATACATGATGTTAATGCTCCCTAAGGAAACTAGTGCACCACACCCTATCCAAATCTAGTGGGATTGTATAGAGATCCATAAAAATAATTGTTAGATACATAGTCAATAAATAAAACCATACAAACTATTTCCCAATCTTCATCACCCTCATGTATTATAGTTTTCCATTTAAGTCATATTTATTTGGTATTTTACCCTTTTAGCATTTTTCCAAATTTATCAAGTTCTAATTCACTTTGTGTCACTTATTACATATCTATAGATTCGTGATTTTACAAAACAATTGATAAAATAAGTGAAGAGAAAAAATATTGAATATGTGTCAATAACAACAACATGGTTTATCCAACAACTTGAGTACATATATAAAGGGAGGCCACTCCCATAAATAAGGACGTTACATAACTACACACCCCATAATAATCTCATAAAACCCTATATTTTTGATTTGGTTATATAGCTCATGTATAAAAAATAATAATATGCCATGCCAAGATCCTAAAATAGTTTTTGTTAAAACCAACATATGTATCATATGGTGAAATAATAATCACCATGGGAACTCTAAATTCCCAAGATTCTCTCCCTTATAGGTCACATGAGGAAATTCAAACCATATAAGCACACACATAAATAAATATTTAGTAAAAATAGTCTTTATCACTAAATTATTCATTGTTGGAATGATATTTATATTATTATTTTTCATTTTCTTTAGTTGTCAAGGTGTTTTATTACAACATTCCATCAAACAGGTCATGTGATTTTTTATTGCAATTTAGAAGAGTATGCCTTGGTTTTTTATAGTAGTAACATGTGTATTTAGGTTTTGCATTCTTATATTTATGCACATGTTTATAATACCTATAATATGTTTTTGGATTATTTTTTGTTGTTATCACATCTTCTTCCTCTGAAATATTATTATTCATTTTGTTTCATTCATCAATAAATGTCAATGTGACATTCTCTAAACTTGTTTACAACTTACTTAGAGTTAACACCATTTGTGACATAATGTTGGGTATGATGTTTAATACTATATATTTTGCATCATTTTCCTTTATGTATTAATTTATTCCACATAATTGATTGATGAGATAATAAAATTTATTGATGTGAGATATTATGTTTCTACCTTCATCCATTTTCAACCCATATAAATTTTGTTTCATAGTTATTTCTGCACTATCAGCTTGAGATTTGAATAGTGTGTTTAATGTTTCCCATGTATATTTGGAAGAATTTTTAAATTACACATGATGTAAATAGGGATTAAAAAACCAAGGAAAATAATGGATAAGACTTTGTTGTGTTTTACTTTCCATTTTTAAAGTTCATTGGCATCAAATTTTTTAAGTCCACATGATGTAAATAGGGATTTTACAATCCAAGGCCATTAATGGATAAGGATTTCCTATCCTTGAATTTATATTTTTGAGGTTCATAGACATCTATGGGTTTTACCCCAGTGCTATAAATAATGTCCCAAAGGTATTTTTCAATTATTAATAATTGGATTTAGATTTTCCATGTATGGAAATATGTTCCATCAAACTTGTTAATTGTTGACAACTTTTCCATTTTATCCCTTCTATAAATTTGACTTAGTGGATGTCATACTCAACCAATAATGAGTTAAGATAAAAAATATTAGATAGGGTTCAATCACAAAAACATACCTTATTCAATAGCCTGAGTCCATATATAAAGTGAGTCGACTACTATAAGTAGTGAGGTTTCTCAACTACACACCCCATAATAATCTCACCAAACCCTATATTTGTAAGTTGGTTATATAAATCATGTAAAAACAATACAAATATGTGACACTCCTAAAATATCTTTTGTTACAACCAATTTATTTACCATATGATGAAATACTAATCACCATGGGAACTATAAATTCCCAACAACAATTTATCTTATTTAGGTAATTCCTTTATTTTCCAAATTTGATAAAAATATTGGTGAACCCACATATAATTATAATGTTTCAAAACACTAACCATAGATTTTTATATGGATTATATACCTTTTATTATTTCCAATTGTTGTCCTATGGTTATCATATTTGTAAATTCTTTAATTGTGGAAAAATTTCAAGTTTTTATTTCTTACTTCATTCAATTAAATAAAACTATTTCTATATATCTTACACAACATGATACAGTAAATTGTTCCTAAGTTAAATATTAATTATTTCAATAAATAATATTATAATGACATAACTCATTAGTTAATTTTGATGATACAAATATGAAATAATTACAAGGTGTCTTTTAAATAATCAAGATATACAAGATATATTCACAAATACTGTTTGATATGAAATTAATAAGGCATATGGCCAATCCTATTGATTATTTACCTTTTTTGAAACTATTGGATATAATTTTGTTACCACCAATTACTATGGGGGAAACCAAAGGGCTTCCATAGATTAACATGACAATTCTTAGTCAATGATTGAGAACATCAACTATGGTTAGCACACATTCTTTTTATCCTAATGTAGAATACCTTATGTACAATATTCAAACTCTATAAACTAAGGTGTTAAATTTGGAGTGAGGAAATTTTAAACCTAATCAGGTTCTTGATTGTCACACTTCATTTCATGCTCTATTGGAACATTACATAACAATATATCCTCTATCTAAATTTTTTTGGCATGCAAGATTAAACTATATGATGGAAAGGATGACCCAAGATAACATTCAAGATGATTCCCTATAGCATGTTGTGACTATGTGTGTAATGATAGAATATTTACCAAGTTATTTTCAAGGATTCTAAAGGAATATGTTTACAATGCTTTTAAAACATACCACATCAATTGGTCTGTACATTCAGTACCTTAGATAATATGTTTCTAGAAATTTTTTCTATCAATATCAGTGAGAAGGTTCCATATACTCATATTGATCAAATTAAACATAAATATAATTAATCTATCTAAAAATATGTCCTAAGGTAAAATACAATGATATCAAAAATGACAAATCCTATGAAAACCATAAAATTATAGGATATATTCAAATAGAGTTTGATTACACCTTTACACGAGTCCATCATGTTTAATAAATTTCTCTCATTCATAGATTTATGTCATACAATTAAAGACATGGAATTAAAATTATTTTAATGAATAAGCTTATGTATCTAACCAATACAAATTATAATAAAAATAATACAAGAAATTAACCATAGAAGGTGTGATCAAATTTTAATAAGAATGATCAAAAGACAAAAATACATGTAATTTCATAACCAAATCCACACATCATATAATTAAATTCTCTAAGGAAACAATTTATCAATCTATAGGAATATCCATATAAGGTCCATATTATGTCATAGGAATGTAGTCCATATCTCTCCCTCCCGTTAAATATGTCGATGTGAGTAATCTGCTTTAAAATGTATTTGACTGTAATGCAATTTTTTTATCTTATAGAGCACTAGGACATACTAATAACATGTGTATCAATTTAAGGCACGATATTTAGGATTTGATAGACACAAAAATAATTGATGTGGAGTCACATACAAATATTTCCAAGGCACAACTATCATGTAACTAATGAGATAATACATACCGTAGGAGTGCATTATGCATATAATACACAACCTCCACCAGTTTCATATCATTATCATATAGAGGAACCACCATTTCGAATGTCATCATTACTACCTACAATAATTTAGTGCCCTATAGGCCACTCATAAAATTTTAAAAGTATGAGAGTAGATGATGGTGCATATTTTAACTCTTTGTTCATTATCACACACTTTGATCACCAACCTATTTAGAGTGTCATGGTCAATAATGTTTTAAATATGAATATGTGTAAAATCACACTTATTAATAATTATTGATACACATATTATGATTTGATTCCTATGAGCATGGTAAGAGTAATATTTAATGGTCACATTTAGAGCTTCATTAGTGAAATATTCTATAGTTATAGGTTAGTCCAACATAATTGGACACTAGGTTTATAGTTGTACCCACTACAATGGTCTTCAATATATTATTAATATTCCCTTAGATTTAGTAGATTCATGTATATATTTATATAGTTAATATGTTTTTAAAATATATTTATGATATTTAGGTCTTAAAATTTTGGGTTATCCCATATGAATAACCCTACCATAGATAGATATAGTTCCTATATAATAGATTTTAGTTGATCCACCTATTTTTGATTCTCAACATGCCCTAATTCTCTTATAATCAGGTAACCTATTTTTTATTTTTTAATTTTCGTCTAATTCACTCATAGTTCATTAGTCTTTCCATTGTAAATTTGCCTTGGTTTTCAACCTTTGTTACATGAGAAACTAGGTCCCATAACCATCATCATTAGATAAGATGACATTTGTGCAAGAAAAATTCATATAATATACTTACCATTGAAACAAAGTCTTAACCTCTCTGTTTTCCTTTCAAAATATAGATTACTTAGTTTTATTGAGTCATCTTAGGGGTTGTATCAATTTTTGTGTCATTTTAACCCCTAAAAATGCCTCCATCATAGAGACCTAGTCTGTGTGGGAAAGTTTCATATATAACACTTTGTCACATATGTAGTTTTGACCTTAATTTTTTCCTTGTAAGAGTCAGGCCCTTACTTGCATGTGTCATGCTAATCTCTCTTAATTAATATTTGGGGTTCTTCTTGATTTTTATGTCATTTTGGATTCCAATAACCCATCCATCTTAGATAGCACATGCATATGGAAAAGTTTCATGTTTTGATCCTAGATTGAAAGTGACATTCCCCCCTTTTAAAAAGGTAGAGTTTCACCCCTTCAATGTAGGCCTCAAAGTTTAAATTTTAAAATACATCCATTGGAGTTTGATGGATGCATTTTGTCCCTTAGAAACTGAGGTGTTTAATGCATCCCTAAAATATTGAGAGCCTTAGACATGGAAGTGGTTAAATGGCGATAATTTTTTACCCAAATATCAAATTTTCAAACTATTTAGTGTGGTGGAAAGCTAGTTTTTATGTAGACATTTTGATATAATTAGTTTTTTTAGAAGTTATAATATATTTATATATACATTTTATAACATAGTACCATCTTTTTATTGATAAATTATTGGATATTTTATCTTGTTAAAAGTTTGAAAAGTGTAAAGGAGAAAAGTGGTAGGAATGAAAAGGTGGAAGACATTTTTGGTTGGGAATGAAGTTAATAGACAAATAGAATTTGAGTATCTAGAGTAGACCCATTCAAAAGGTATGTCTAACTTTTCCTCCTAGGAGTTATTTTGGACTAGTCACTTCTTTTTTTATTTGTAGTGTTAATCTCTCCTTCCTCTTGTTTCCCTAGGGAGATGTTATCAAAATTTGTATAAAAAAAATGAATTTAAACTTTATTTAAGATTTAAAGTAATATTTATTCAAAAAATTAATCATGGAAGATTTATGTTGCATTTAATTATACATGTAATAAGGTGGTAGTGTGTTTTTTTATCTTGGATCTTTGATCCTTAGACTCTAGCACCAATTCTCATTGTAGTTATGTGAATGTTATAAAAATGAGGGATCGATTTGTGTGTTCACTTGATCCTATGAATATGGACCTAGATACATTCTCTCCATAATCTATTTCTCCTTTTCTCTTTTTTACTAGATTTTTAGTTAGGATTAGAGTAGTTTTTTGAATGAAAATAGTTAGAACATGTTTATCTAGATTGCTTACAAGTATTTTATCCATTATGAAAATGTATTATTGAATCATTGTTTAATGTAATTAATTTCATCTATTACCACTTATAAAACACAACTTGAATGTAATAAACCCTTTAAATCAATTTCACACTCATTTTAACAACCTATAAATGCTAAATTTAAACACCTAGGCAACATGTATAACTACAAATTTGTCTTGTTCCATAAAACATATTAAAAATCTACCTAAATAACATATGACAAATGGATTTTTCATATTAAAAAAATAGGGACCATAATAATGAAACTATGTTTGGGATTTACACCATCAAGACCCTTAATTAGAACAGTCCATGATGATTGACTGAGTATAATTAATCCATCACAACTTGACATACAAAGACCTTGGAAAAACATACCTTTTGGGACTCATTTTAAGAGAGGATACATAGGATTCAATATCTTGAAATACTAATGTTTTTGAGACATGACAAATGACACATCATTGGTATTGATTTTAAAAGGAGGGCCAAACCAAACTTTAATCTAAAAATTTAAAACTTTGACAACTTTAGAGGATTTGTCCAGTGTGATATTCTAGGATATAAGATAGTAAAACTGAATTATAGACCCACCTATGGATTTTTTTTGGTTATTTGGAAGTGGTTACCTTATGAACATTATAGGGCCCACTTATGAAATACCCAAGAATCCTAATGAGTTATATAAATAATACACACATGGTGGGATTTTGATAGTACAACACATTCAATCCTTCAATGAGGTCATTATCCAAATGCAAATCCATCATGAAGATGTGGTTTTTCATTTTTTCCCTATTCTCTATATGATTTTGCTTATGGTTGGTACCTTGACCTATCAAATGGGTGCATCACCTTGTGGGTAGCCTTTGAAAACTTGTTTATCAATCATTTTAACATGACCATCAATCTTGTTACAC
Organism: Torreya grandis; assembly: GCA_037957365.1. Classification (NCBI taxonomy): domain Eukaryota; kingdom Viridiplantae; phylum Streptophyta; class Pinopsida; order Cupressales; family Taxaceae; genus Torreya; species Torreya grandis. Next base: position 910,196 of record JARHVA010005394.1, on the reverse strand, counting down.
TATATTAAAAAAATTATATATCCCATAGGGAGCCCAGTGAACATGTTAACACATTCAACATTTGATTTCACTAATTATATAGGAGATTGAAAGACCCATTCCTACAAATAAAAGTAACCATTACTGAAGTTTATCTTAAAACATTAGATCCCATAACTACTATGTTTATATGGAAGACTTCATCTACTCTCACATTTATAGAATTGACTTACCAAAAGACCTTCAAAATTGAAAAAAAATAAATGTTGTACAATTATTCTGTGGACCCATTTTATTTACTTGGACAATCGAGGGTTTACACCCAAAATACTTTGAATTACTTGCCTTAAGTCAACCCATGGGTCATTTTTTACATTATAATGAATAATTACATCAAACTTATGACCAATTAAACCTGCCTGTGAAAAATTATAACCCTACTAGTTTATTTAATGCATGTAATTATGTCGATTCAACATTTAATAGGCAGTCTATTTTGCCTTATTTTAGTGTTTAAGCATTTTTTGGTGATTTTACTAATCAAGTGCCATTATTTTCACTAGTTTATTAACAAGTAATTCTTAAATCAACCTATGAGACCACATGCCAAAGTTCAAAATTTAGTATATATGGATATGGAAGTAATATTAATGTTAAAAAAGTTGTATTGACTGATAGTGTACCATTCTACCAGCAAGAACCAATCTCTGACAGTAGTGATGAAGATGAGTATGATGAAGAAATGATATTGGTTATTTTAGGTGACCTAATGGATGGAAATCATAATAGGAGTGAGTTGACCATACAAGAAAAAGAATCATACATTCTTTATAATAAGCTAAAAGATGAAGTAGATGAGTTTGAGTAGTTGGATGAAGAGGATGCATGCTATGCATTTGAAACACATTCACCATATGTTTTTGTTCCTACACTTGGTAAAATAATTGAAGATGATAAACATATCAAAGGTAGTAGTTTGAATCTCATCCTACCATTATAATAACACGAAATCAATGTTGGAATAAGTCATCCATTTCAATATGGTGGATTAAATGAGATTAGAATAGAACATATCTCACCTTGAGACAACATTACCTTTGATTTTAATAACATGAAATTGAATGGTGTAGTGATGAGAATCCTTTCCATTGAATGAAAGCACCTTTATGTTAATGATGATAGGTGGAAAGAATAAGAAAACCAAGTTTTTATCCTCACACTTTAAGGTTATGATCCTTTAGAATATCTTGGGGAATATGATTATGGTTTCCTATGTTCTTTGTAGTAGTGTAGGAAACCAAGATATAAATGCATGAATATGAGCATGGTTACCCTAATAATGGAGTTATGAATCTAATAGAAGTCAAATTTGAAATTATCTTGATCCAAAGCAGCTTTCCATATACTTATACTACATATGATAAATCTAAAAGTTCCTTGACATAGGAATAACCAATCTTACTCTTTATTGATGATGAAGATAATAAAGAGGATGTCTCCAAAGCATCCATATTAGAAAAATATCAAATATAAATGGATTCACCAATTAACTACCATGAACAACCTATCTCACTATGTTGGGTAGGAAAGTCACTCTGATATGTATTAATATCCACCCCTATCCCTAGTCTTAATTCAATGTATAAAATTAGGTATTTATCCAAACCTATCACAAGTACTTTTCTTAAGTTAAATGTAAGTACATGTATGAATTTTAAATCTTATATTTGCTTAATTTTGATGGGAAAAATGTAGATATAAATTTTTGGAATAGTATTCATTAGAGAAGAGGTCAACATAGGCATAAACACATATTTACCTTTAGTAGGATCTCTACCAATATTCTCAAAATCCTAAGTGTGAATACATTCCATATTAAGTGTCTAATTAGTAAGCATGTATTTTATAATTTAAATTTGTCATTTATAAAAATTCATTACTTCCAGGTTTGAATTATATTTGCAGGCCTTGTATCTACTTTCTATTTCCCTTTCTTGATTTATTCCTTATTTGTTTTTCTTATTTTTCCCTCTTTTTATTCTTGGTCTAGCTTCTTTGCTTATCTATTTTTGTCTTAGACCATATATTTTTCTTTGTGGGTTCCCCTATTGGTTAAAAAATGAAGAAGTCATGTAGGTAAGTGATGAATTTTTTTGTTCTGGTGAGTATGTATTTTCAATATTTTATAGTGTTATATTTTGTTTTTGAATCAGTTTCAAAAGCATGAGATATCATATGCATTCTGAATCTTCCCTATTTGGTTTAATTTTGGGTAAAATTTATTTATTAAATGAATACATCCTTTCAAAAGTAAGCATAAAAATCACATTATAATGGTTACTGGGTTGGCTTAGGAGAACCTGTTTTGGTGAATATCTAGGGTGAAAAATATATAACTATACCTTTCAATTTACATAGTTTTCCCAAACTCATAATTGAGATGCTAAGAAAATAAAGATAAAAGATAAATTAATTAAAGAAAATAAAAATACCTTTTTGAAAAACATAGTTCCAAGTGATTCAGGCAACCTCTACCATAGTTATGGATGCTTCATTAGTAGTAGAACAAGACCTTGAGTAGGGTTAAAGATAAATCTATCTAGGCTATATATATCTATCTCATAGTGGAACAATGTCTAGGAAATCATTCTCAATGTAGGAATCATTATATTGATGATTATATCTATAGGAATGTCCTTGTAGGTTCAAAAAAGTCA
>JARHVA010005394.1:877500-902500 GCA_037957365.1 Torreya grandis | reverse complement strand
ACATAGTCAAGTCTATATAATTTTACACATTCACTCAAAATAGATTAATAATTTAATTCTATAAAATGATAAGTTATTTTATTTTCTTATTATCATTCAAAATTTAAATTTCAGTAATATTTTTACTAGTTTTTTAGTTTTATAAAATTGTATCTTTATAGTAAATGACTAGATCAACTTAATTTCATATCTACTTTATGTCTACATAACTAAGTTGACTAGCTTGAATTTGTTTCTTTTTTATTGTATTCAACAAACTAAGTCAATCATATTGACTCTATTCTAATTTGTTTTTACAACTAAGTTAACCATCTTGAACTTTTTATGTTTAATTTATCCTAGTTAAACCAAATGTAATTAACCTACATTGATACTAATTATGATAATTTTAATTTTCAATTCATTTAATATTTATTTAATTTCTAAACATTAAAAATTATATTTTAAAACATTTATTTCTCTCTTATTTTTCACTCTGTTTGGTTTTCCCTGGAAACTATGTACTAGTAGTTTTAAAACTACTTAGCTACTATCATGAAGGGATTCTTGATATTCTATTTATGGTCCTTATATATGGTTTAAAATTATCATGGTATGAGAGGATATCCCCAATAATCATATATATAATATAGAGATAAACATGATCTTTGGTTTCCACACACCTCATGGTATTTTGGAAACACCTAGGATTTCCCTCTTTTTTGACCCTTAAGAATCCAACCATCCATTTATTTGTGTGGTGCATTAGCTAGTAGTTATCACTAAGAAACTACTTCCATATTATCCTTGAAATAATGTTTTGTGGTATATGGGAATGGTACCTCTTCCATAGTCAGTGCTATGAAAAATTGGGTGGACACTATCCAACATACAAGCAAGTATCTTTGGGAGCCAACACTTTTCATAAAAACCTTTAGTAAAACTAATTGGTATTATTTTTAAGAAATTAAAAAAATTATAAATTTCACTATTGATAATTATTTTTTATATTCTATGTTATATTTAAAAATTATATTAGATAGCATTGATACAAGGTTTGTGTTGTGTGTTACAACTAGATTGACTAGCTTGACCTAGTTGCCTATGTGTTTAGTTTTTTTCTATAAATAAAAATAAATCATCTAGACTCAAAACATTTTAAAATTTTACTTTTTACAAAACTAAGTTAACCTACTCAACCTATTATTTTACACACTATTCTATTTACCTTCCTATAGAACTAATCTAACCTATTCGACCCAATCTTTTATAGATTGTTATGTTTAAATTCCTATAGAACTAATTCAATCTGCTTGACCCAATATTTTATAGAATTTTATGTTTTCCTTCCTATATAAATAAGTAAACCTATTTGACCTAATATTTTATAGAATGACTCATTTCCATTTATTTTAAAGTGTGTCGACATATTTGACTATGTACTACTTGGTTGATATAGTCTACGAGTTATCCTATCAGTCAGACATCAACCTATCTAATTGTGTAGTGCTTGGCCAAAATAATTCTTTGCATTAAAAAAACTCAACTAGTTGATCCCATATAGTATCTGGTTAAATTCATTTTATTCTCATAATTTTCATCCTTAGACACAATTTTTAGTTTCTTAGATTTCTTATTACCTTGTTTAAACATCATGAAATCACTTATCCAAATATTTATTGATATCCTTAACCCATTTAGATGATACATGGGTTATTATTTTTTACCTACTTTAACTACCCAAGAGGATAATCACTTTTTGTGTACTTTTTCCCATCCTCCATATATTGATTACAACATGAATCAAATCACCCAAATTGATGATGTGGATGGTTCTAATCCATTTCACACTTCTTAGGATACTACCTTATCCAAACTAAATTATTAAACCATTATAAAAATTGATACAAGATCAATGAGTAATCCTATAGGGAATCCTCCAATAGGAAACATACCTACCCATAACAATGGGATTGTTCCTCCTATCAACAATATAATTTATCCTCTTAAAAATCTTAATATTTTTCCTTTAAATACTAATAATCAAAATACAAAAATTGACATTACTCAAATCCTTGCACAAATAGTCCAAAAAATGAATGTTATGAAAACAAAAAAAACTTATAAAATGATGTAAATGAAACATTATTTATTACAAATGAATAATCAACCTCCTCTCATATTACCTCAAAGTAATAAAATTTTTATTCCTCCTTCTCTTATAGATGAAAATGGGAATGTCATTATGTAACCCCTTATGCATAATAATATGCTTCAAAACATCTAAAATGAACCTTTAGTTCCTTTTATTATCTCCATTGATGTTAGAAAAATTTGTAAAACTATTAAATATGATAAAAACAAATACTTGACACATTTTCTTAAGGCATATAGTAATATTTATAAGGAATGGATCCAAACAAATACCTTTGCTACTACTAAACTATTACTTAAAACATTTGTAGGTGATGTTTTATAATGGTATAATCAATTACCTCAATATTCCACTACACAATTAAAATATTTGGTTAATGATTTAATTAAGGAATTAGAACAAAATGTTCTTTAAATTATCTTAGTCATTTTATTAGTGATAATTAATCAACCTCAAAAATATCTCATGATTTTATCAAATGATGGAAATCATTGGCTCATAAATTATATAATAACATGAGTGATGATAATATCTTCAAATTATTTATGATTGATTTAACAACTTTTTAGTATAAAGTTTAAACTTTTTCTCTATAAACTTTAAATGAAGAAATTAATCAAACCAAAAGGTAAGATTTGCTTATGAAACAATTAGAATGAGGTCATAGATCAAACAAAGAATATTTTCAAATCTCAACTAATGAAATTATAAATATTACTCAAATAAAATAAATATTAGTTAAAGTAAATAATCAAGTTACTTCCCACTCACCATTAACAATCCCATAAATGAAGTAGTTATTATCTCCATATAAACCCTTCACCTATAATATTTTCATATCATCAGGGTATGACCATAATATTTTTTTTGAAATCATGTTGATGTGGGTCTTTTTTATGGAACATGTCATGGTCTTGTCAATTTTTTTATTTCTTCTATGTTAGGAAACACATTTGAACATGATGATATAATCAAATTACATCATCATGATTATGTAAAAGTTTCCTAAAAGAAATAGGTTACCAAAACCACATATTCTAAACCTCAAAAATAGTATTATATCCCTAAATTAGAATATACGAATGATAATATGTGTACAACTCGTGTTGAATATGATATGCATTATACCAATTATCAATATGTGAATGCAATAAAATTCAATTATAGATGAAAACCTAATCTTAAAGACCCTATCACTAAACCTAAGAAATCCTCCACTAAGGAAAAATTACTTAAATATACTACAACTACTATACCCACATATTTTGAAGCAAATGAGGAAACACTTTCACAACTAGAACCTCAACCTAGTTCTCCTATTCTTACGAAAAATATTGTACCTCATAAACCTAATGTTTGTTCTTCATCCTCTAAATTACATTAGAATTTTTTATAAGAACTTAACTCAATGTCTTATAAAATTCCACTCATGTATTTATTTTATACTTATCTATCATCATTGCATTCTAAACACCCTCACTTAAACCCATTGAATGACACACCATTGAATTGAGACTAATGAAACCACCCTCTCCCCACCCTATATAAAATCATAAATTCCTTATGCAACAATTACAAGATATTGAGTAACCACCATCACTTAACTCATAAATTCCTTCTAATGATAATTCACGTATAGAAGTGCATACAATTGAAACCATATCCACATCCTCTAAACCATACATACAATTTATTAATGAGGATATGATTAATGATGAGATTATCTTTTGAGTTGATGATACACCCCTCTTTATTAAAATTGTGATCAATAATACCCTTATTCATAAAGTATTAGTAGATGAAGGATAATGTATTAATTTTACCTCTCTTTGGTTAATACAATAAATTGGATACACTGAATAAAATCTTAAACAAGCATGTCTCATGTGTAGAGGATTTGATAAAAAAATTAAAAATCACTTGGTTGTATTTGGCTCCCACTTACTATTGGACTTAAAATAATTCTTACTAAGGTCATGGTTCTTGATTTACCATTATCTTACAACATACTCCTTGGTCTCTTATGGACACATCGTATGGAGGACATTGACTCTTCATGTAGTTAATGTATTAGATTAATTCATAATGGAAAACTTTACAAAAATAAATTTGACCCTAATGCATGGAATATACAACTACCAACTACCAAATCTCTATATCACATTCCAACCATTCCCCACATTAATAGTGCACCTCTCTCTTAATTTGTTAACATGAATCTTGATTTACATGTTACTCTCATGAATTCAAATGATGATGAACCTAATGAATCAAAAAATACTTGTAATACCACTATACTACCACATTATTTTATAGAATAGCTTTTTCCTTATATAATTTCATGTGATCACAACATTCCTCTAATTGATGATATTACTAAGACTCCCCCTCCATTAAATGCATATGAAGCTTATTACATATAAAATGAATTTACATTTGATGAATATGGAGTGTCTAAATTGTTTAAATATCCTTCAACTATGTCTCCTTTAAAGTTTAATAATTTAGGTGTTTCAACTATTGATTCTCCCACAAAAATGGTGAATATTATTTCTCATACTTATGATGATAATTATATCATAGACCAAGCCCAGTCATGAGATTTAAATGTACAACATTATCAAATGACATTATAAAAAATGTTCTATGTCATTCATATATCATTTAATATTAAATTATAACTTGAAGGCTATGTACCTCCCATTAATCCTTCATTATTATATATCCCATGGCTAATTGAAGAAATCCTAACTCAATAATCTTCTAAATTTTATAGACAAACTAATATAATACAATTTATTCCTACTTCTCATGATCACATCAATACAACTAAGGTTATACAACTCAATATGAATGAAACTTCACCTATCATAAAAACTAAAACAAACATTACCAATATGGTTGACTCTACTCCACCAAATAACTTTAATATGGAATCTTTACTATTAGACTAGAAAATAAACTAATATTCTAAAGCCACTAAGGTTAGACAAATGCACTATGAATATTATAAAAATGGTAATCAAATTATTTATTTGGAAGTATATGTTGAATACTATGGGCATTTACCTACACTTCATAATGATGAAGCTATACTTGAGCTAGTCCATGCTTGAGAACCTCATCTTCCACACCAACATCATAAAATTGGTAATTTTAAGAAAAAGGTTAATTATTTTGATAATTTCATTGCTAATTTGGAACTAAAACACATCATATTTATTACCTTCATCCTAATCCATACCATTTCTAAGATGGAAATGATATGCTCATTGAGTAAATTGCAAAAATAAAATATGGTACACCAATGTGTCCTTGACCTATTATCATTTCTAAAGAGCTCATTCATGAGGATAATGATAACTTGAGTTTGTTCTTTGAAAAATATCATGAATCATTAATGTTGTATTATGAATGAATGTTGAGAATTGATCCTAGCATTTTTATTCATAACATCATCATTTATTCAAATGTTAAACCTCTTAGATAAAAGAATAAAAAATTTACACTTAAAATATTTACCTTGTATCAAAGAAATTATTAAAATTTTGGGAATTAAATTTATTAAATCCATGGACTATTTGGAATGGGTATCAAACATTCTTTCCATTTGTAAACAAATCACAATGGTTATTTGTATATGCATTTATTTTCATAATATAAATTTAGTGTGTCTAAAAAATAATTTTGCCTTACCTTAAATAGATGATATCATCAATTCTACCTCTAGGTATGAAATGCTATCACTTATGGAATTTTTATTCAGCTATAACCAAATTCACATACCTCAAAAAGTTCAACATAAACCCCCATTTAATACATAATTGGGGACCTATTGCTAAGTTAAAATGCCTTTTGGTCTCAAAAATGCTAGATCCACATATCAATCTGTAAAACCCATATTTTTCATGATATTATTCATAAAATTATTTAAACTTATGTAGATGACCTAATTTCCAAATATAAAATTTATAAAAATCATATTCATGATTTATCTATCATTATCAATCGACTCATTTAATATAAAGCTAGACTTAATCCATATACATACAAATTCAGAGTTACATCTTTTAAACTTTTATATTTTCTAGTTTCCCTTAAAGGCATTGATGTTGATATTTATAAAATAAAAGAAATTAGTAGAATGTCTATTCCTTGTTCTATTCATGACATATTAACATACCTTGGAAAGTTAGGGGAAATTCTTTAGTTTGTTCCAGAAATGGCTTACCATATTGACTCCATCAATTATCGTCTTTAAAAACGTAATGCTATAGAATGGGTGGATTCATGCCAAAAATAATTCTATAGTATGAAATAATTTATACTTCATCCTCCCGTTCTTTTTCCACCTTGAAATTATTATATCCATTAATTTAATATACATCTTCTATCCTCATATCAATTGGGGTAATGTTTTGCCAACAAGACAATACTAATAGAGAATATGTTATTTAGTATATAATTTGAGGTTTAATCAATTATGAAAAAAATTATACCAAGGTAGAATGATTGTCTTGTTATATATTTCATAAATGAAAATATACATCATTATATGCTCTATCAAACCACTTATGTCATTATTTGTTCTAATCTACTTCATCATTTATTCTCCAAAGCTTTATTAGTTGGAGATAGAATCTGAAAATGGATGGTCCTATTGATGTAATTTGACCTTCAAATTATTACATAGAAATATGTAAAAGTACAAGTCATAAAAGACCACTCATGGTGGAATCCTTACCAGCTATAAATCATCTTCAAGTTAACCTCCCTGAGGAATAAATTATTTATATTGAAGTTCTTTACCAAATAATTATCTCAAAGATTATTTTCACAATTTCAATACTTATCTAGAAGCAAATAATCTTGAAGAAAATGATTCCACTCCTTCTACTACTAAATCTAAAATAGTCATTAAATAATTACTAGAAGTTACAATTGACTTACATGAAGATATTTTGGACACTTTACTTTGATGGTGAAAAATACCTCCAAGGAGTTGGGGTATGATGTATCCTAACCAACCCACATGTTAAAATTATACCTTTATCATTTTAATTAACTTTTGATGTCAACAATAACATGGCTAAATATGAATCTCTAATAATAGGCATGTAAGCCACAATCGATTTATAAATCCCATATTTACATTATTTAGGTGATTTACAACTTATATACCATCAAGTTAGAGGAAATTATCAATAAAAAAAAGTGAAAAATTAATCACATATCATCAAATTTATAATATAGAAAATTTTGCCTCTTTAACCATTGAACTAATTCTAAGAGATCAAAATACTATAGTTGATTCTCTCAGTTCATTAGCATTTTTATTTCACCCTTAAGTACTTCATGATTCTCATTTTTTTATTCAAATAAGAAAAACTCCTTATTTAAAAAATAAAAATGATTCTCTAATCTATCACATTGAGGCCATTTCTCTTTGACAAAGCCCAGGGTATAAAACATAATTAAATTTATGGAACATCAAACTTATGCTCTAGACACTGATGTTATGAAAAGATTCAAATACATAAACAAGATTTAAAGTATGGAATTTGATAAACACCATTTACTATCCTAATGATGAAGAAACCTTACTATGTTTTGTAAGGCAAAATTAAGTTCTAATTATCCTAGAATAAGCACATGGGGGAATTTTAAGTTGTCACTATAGCAGTCATGTTATAGTCTACAAATACTTGGATATGAGTTAATTTTGTCCTACTCTATAATAATATACTATTAATTTTGCTTAAGAGTTTAATTCCTTTAGACTCTGTGATGATTTAATCCACTCTCCTTTGGTTGAACTCCAACTAATAGAGTATCTTTGTCCATTAATGTGGGGATTATATCTCATTGGAAAATTACCTATATCACAAGATAGTCATGTATTCATTATAATTGCTACTAAATATTCTACCAAATGGGTAGAAGGCATTGTTATAGGTATAATCACTGAGAGTGTGGGGTGAATTAGTGATCCCAAATAATCCAACTTCAATTATGATATTTAAAACTATTTGATCAGCCACCACAAGCATTCATGAAGCATATACATCATTAACAGTAATGAAGAAGAGAGACAATGTAAGATCAATCACATAAAATGACATACATGAGAAACCCTCTTAGGGAATAAAACTCACTAGAATTTGTAATTGTACTACTATCCTATAATAACAAAAACCAATTTAGACCATATACAAATGATCAAGGAACTACAATCCCTATTTAGTGAGAATACAATCCCAAAAGGTGTTGCCACACCTATCTAACTAAGTTGAAATAAAAAACCAAACATTTTATCAAGTTTCACCTTGTAAGGAGACTATAAATAGCCTAGACACTAAGCTCCCACAATAAAACCTATGAACATATCCACCTTGAAGCTGATGTGTACAACACCTAATGATGGACCTCTGCTTATCAATCTTCACCTTCACTCATACTTAATCTGTAAGAGCACTATTATACCAATAGAATTATGACCTACAAGTCATATAAACATTCCTCAAATTGATCTACTCTTCAACTAATCATTAGGGTAGTCTACCACTACTTCACTCCATAAAACATAGACATAATATTCTCTCTAATCTCTTCCAAGTCTCTCACTCAAAGTCTAGAGATCACCATCTTTGATTTCACTATTTATAGAAAATATTTGATAATCAAAACCCTAGTCAGCCATTAGGTATGCCTTATCCCTCAAGGAATATCTCATAGGAAGCTAAAGATAAATATAATCTTCATAGGTCATCCATATCATCTATGGGTCACCCTTAAGTAGCTACACATTTTAATAAGGCCCTTATAGCTTTTATAGGTCTCATGGAGACCTATTCACCCATTAAGCTCACCCTTTAGTAAAATAATAACATAAGATCACTTTAAAATACATGGATCCATTCCTTATGTCCTCTTTGACATCCTCAAATGATCAAAATCATCTTATCTCACTTTTGAATATGCTCAATCAACTCAAATAAAGACCTTATAAATAGGAACACCATTACAAAACATACAATCAACTTCTTAATCATTGTTCATACTCAATATTTATTGTTCACACCTATAAAATACTTCAAAAAACATCCTCATAGAGTATGCAACAATAAAAAATAGAAAAGTCATCATGAAACAACATCAAAATGAGCTCAAATATCCTTCTTGGGTCACTTACAGAACAAGTACAAACACACAATCAACTTCTAGGATTAATATCTTTGATTGTACTCACTTTTGTATATTTAAATCTATATTTCCATATGGGTGTTGGAATCCTCTACAACTTTAATTTTTATATCAATAGAAAATTCAACTTCTATCAAAATATATGGACATAATACAAAACTCTAGTTTTTCCCTATGTTAAATTCAAATAATTGAATTCAAATGGTCACAGTTAAACTTTGGAAACAATGCTCACATCTCATGTCCTCTTATCTTTTGATCAATCATGTACCATTTATCTTTTCTAAACTTTAATGCATAAGTGCCAATGCTAAAATTTTAAACCTCATTTTCTTTGACATCATCTTGTACAATCTTAAAATGTTGCCTCAATGTGCTCCAATGATCTCTATGGATTAGTAAGGTCTTAAGAAATCAACACTTACCATTATATCAATTTGTACAAACACCCACTCACCATTAAATCCTTATCTTGTACCTTTGTTTGGTCATTAAACATCATGCACCTATCTTCATCTCATTGCTTCTTGACTTTCTAGAGTAAGGTGTACTATCGATTTTGCTCAAACTTTAACTTGTACATAAATGATTATGGGGACCCTTTCAATATGCCTAAGTATCCATTTTTTTATTTTAATTACTTATTTTTAACTTTGATTCATGATCTCAAATTTATACTAGATGATCTCCTCACATAGAAGAATCTAACCATGTGACACACTTCTCCTAAAACCTTTGCATGTGTAATATATAATGCCATTAAAATGCCTTCTAAAAAACTTCTATCATAGAGACAACTATATCAAAACATTCCTAAGAGGCTAAATTTAAGCATGCATAACTTTTATTGTGCTTGAGTGAATGATTTGAAATTTAGCACAATTAAAATAGGATGAAATTAAACAAACCTATTAGATCAATTTCTTTTGACACCTCCACATGTGTAATATATGCCACATAAAATGCTCACTTGGATATTCTTACAAAATTGGCTATGGAAAAACATAGTCAAACTACCTGGGATCCTAAATTTTTATATGAATATCTTTTGACATGATACATTGCATGATATAAAATTTTTCAAAATTAAACTAGGCATAAAAATGAACAAACTGATATGATCATTTTTTTTTGACACCTCCATGCATGTGAATGCTAACCTCATCAACATTATTACTTAGTTATGCTTGAGCCCTTTTTAAAAATTGGCTAAGTATGGGAACATAGTGAATTTTGATTGAGAATCTAAATTTGTACCCTCATATCTTCAATCATGTTTTGATGCATGACTTGAGATATATAATATAATAACTAGGGACTACTATTATCATAACCATATGACCAACTCCCCTTGACTCATTCCCATGTGGTAATGATGATGTCATCAAACTACTACTCATATCTTCTACCACTGGACCAAAAATATCTAGATGAAAACTATGATAAACTAAATGAAATACACTTATGTACATAAGAATTAAAAGAATATAAAATATACTATATGACTCCTTACACATGATCAAAAATCTATACTCATTCTTGAACATCTTCTAATAATTCCAACGTAGAATATTAACCAAGCATCCTTCAATCATAATAGAACATGTACATTACACACTTTTTCATTGTCATTTAGGATATCAAGGAATTTTATCCACTCAAAAGGACACCTCCATGATATCACCATGATGTCACTAAAAAATCTCCAACAATCTACCACTTTATAATTGATATCAACAAACATCATATATAGTAATATACAACTCATCTTCTCTCTCTTCAAACACTCCCATAATAGGGACTTTCTCCCCCTTTGACACAATGATAAAGTCGACACCAACTAATCTTGAGGACTTAAAAATACCATAAATTGGAAATTACCATCTTAAAAATATTATACAAATTCCCTCATACATTGATCCTACCTCTGCTTGCCTTGGTAACTTCCTCTTGCTCCATGCCAATACTCTTTTCAATCAAGCATTAAAACTAATGAAGAAACAACACACAAAACTATATAAATATAATGGAATACACCAAGAAACATTTTAGAGGGAATCCTCTTAAGAAATATGATCAATTTCACCTTCTAAGCATCTTCAAATCTCCACACACCATAAAAAACCATCACACATGCTAACTAGCCTCCTCTCTCTAGTTATTATAAGGACCTCCAACAGAGTTTCATGTCACTCACCAAATAATAAACATGCACTCAACCAGCTTGATAACTCACCCTGAAATAAACATGCCTTGATCTTTTGGAGAAACTAAGCAAAAAACACTCATTTTCAAACTAGGCCTATCTAGCCTACTTATAACCTTACCTAAAAATTGCAAAGTTGACAATTTTTAGTAGACACATATTTAGGACCTAAAACTTCATATCTAGAGAAATATCATATTACCCCTTAAGAAAAACAATTTTAATCATCAATATCATGCTTTGAAACATACTTCCTTCACAAACCTACCAGCCAATTATATATCCATATTGATAAAAACTTGAATAATTTGAGAACCACAAACCTTCAATTATCTATGAGTATTAATTTGACCACCCATTTGTCTAATTCAATATATTAATAATTGTTATACCTCAACTTAAAATGTAGACAACTTTTTTAGCAAAGCCCAAAATCCTAAAATCTTAAAATAAACAAAGTCAACATGGCACCTTTAAGTCAATGTCCACTTCCAAAACTTATTTTACACTTGGATACAACCATTACACTCTTTTAGACCAAGATTTTAGCTTCCAAATCTTTGGGAACCTTGACTTTTTATAACCCATTTTAGGACCTGCATACACATAAGCATAAACTAGGGAACTTGAGAGTAAACAAAAATATTCAATTTGACTTCAACATACCTTTAGATCACAAAACCACCAAAATCATGATATAATAAGGTCAATATACCTTTCTATGAAAAAAAATTACCTTGATAAATAAAATATCCTCTTTTATCATCTGGGAATCTTTAATCTGACCCTACAAACTACTTCCATATATAGTTCTCAACATCATGACATTACCTCAACATATTTTCCATTTGGACATACCTATTACAATTGAGAACACTTAAATTTAGTCTTCTATGACCATATCAATATTACCATAGAAACACTTGCTTCTCCACTAAAAGGAATCTATTAAGAAGTATAGATAGAGACACCCTCTATACCTTGATGCTCTAAAACAAAAACAATTCCTCATCTTCCTTCTTTTCCTTTCTCAATTGATAATTATAGTTATTCTTCTTTTTATTTGGATTTAGAGAAACAACTTCCTTAACTACTACAACATTCTCATTTTATTCTATGATTGGATTATTAATACATGGAGACAACATAGATTCATGACATACCTCTTCATTTGAAGAATCTTCCTTATAGTTTGTAACCTCATTACTAAGCACATAAAATTTATGTTCTTTTCATGATACATTCTCAATAATAGTAGGATGTTCAATTGGATCCATACATACCTCATGAATAGCTTTAACTAGCACCTTGGTCTTCTCCTAAATATGAGCAGACAATGAGACCTCTTGGTACAATATAACTTATGAAGTATTCTCCACCATAATAAACAAATTACTTGGACCTGTAATCTCATCATGACTCACACTTTTCACATTTATCTTCCATGTGTTAATATGCCTTCTTCCTTTCACTCTAGGAGCTTGATTAAACATATTTTGACTTATAGACCTTTACTTGTAGAACCTATCAATGTGACCCCTTTGTTCACAATTGTATCATACCATACATTTTATAAGAAACATATCCTACCTTAAGTTATTTGGACAAAAATTTACATGTCCTATGTCATGACAATTAAAACACTTAATTTTGTTCATACTTTTTGACTAATGACCCCCATCATAGTTCTACGTAAACTCATTTCTAATAGGTCTCTTGTATTCTATAGCCCTATGACCAAATTGATAAAATGTGTAATATTAACCATTGAATCTTGCATACCTCATGGAATTTGGATGTCTAATCTGATTTTTCTTCATTTTACCATCACCGTTAGTCTTTTTTTGATGATTTCTCTTCAAAGTATGATTATCCTAGTTCACGTTAGTCTTCATCTTGTCTTGAGTAACACTATTTATCCTTCATATCCAAGACCAATTCTATCACTAGCATGTTTTTGACGACTCATAATATTGTCTAGATCACATGATCTCTTTTCAATTCTCACAATTTACTTCACATTACTAGATGTCCTCTCTAACTTAGATTTCAAATACTCATTTTATGAAACATACCCTAAACATTCTTATATAGCTTTTAGGCTTGTAAATAGAATTTTTAATTGACAACTGAGATGTTTTATCAAATCTTCATGATCCTTAGTGTCTTGATTCAATCTTGCCTCATTTAAACTAAATTGATCCTCATATTCCTTGAGTTTATATTTCGTCTTCGTATTTATCTTCTTCTCAGTCTTTAGTTCTTCTAGAGCATTCATCAATATAGTCTCACAATCCACCTCATCTTCATCATTATTTGAATCACTCCAGGTAGACACCTTATGATGTGAGTAACTTCCTTCCTCATCCATGAATAGAGATTCATCTTTATTAGAACCATCATCTTCATGATCATATTTTGAGTCACTACCTTCACTCTCATTAGATGAGCAATAATCTTCTTTAGTGTAGAAACTCTTATTATTTTTGAAGGACTATTTATTGTTAAACTTTGTGAATCCTTTCTTCCTGTATGTATTATTTCCATAATATTGGATTTCATCATGCTCTTCATCATCTTTCTTATCATGCTCTTGAGGAAACTTATGATCAAAATTTCATATCTCTCCACAATTAAAACATCTGAAGGGTAGTTTACCCTTATACTTCCTTGAGATTGTGTTCAATTTCCTAGTAATCAAAGTAATTAGTTCATCCTTGTCAATGTTAGATATGTCATCCTGTTTCGATTTATTACCTTGAAACTTATTTTTTAGTTTTATCTCTATCTTGAATGTAGCTTCCTTATTTGGTGGTATATCATCATTTAATCTCATCTCATATGCAATAAGGGTGCCATGTAATTGATCAATCTTGAACTTAGTAAGATCATTACTCTCTTCTATACCAGATACTTTTGGATCAAACTTGAGAGATAGAAACCTTAATACCTTTCAGACTATAGTAGCATTTTTAAGATTCTCTCCAAGAACTCTGATGATGTTCATAGTCTCATCACCTCTCTATAGAAAGGATGCCATATAATTTTCTTCCTTCATCTTGAGACTTTCAAATTGCCTTCTCTAAGTCTATAACTAAGCAAGCTTGACCTTTCAATATCATTCAAAAATGTTATTCATTTTTTCCCATATCTCTTTATCAGATGTATAATGGATTACCTTGGTGTATTTAGTCTCTAAAGGCCAAAAGTATTAATTGCCTTCAAATTGTTCTCAAATAACTTCTTATCTGTAACATTAGATGAATGAGTAATAGGAGCAACATAACCATCTAGAATCAAACCCTAGGAACATAATGTATATCCTCATACTTGCACTTCAAAAATCATAATTAGATCCATAAAACATCAGTGATTACTTAGTAGATAAACTTCCTTGATGACTACCCATATTATACCATGGATCACCTTCAAGTTATTAAGCCTTTACCAGAGGGCATGATTAGATACTAATATTTAAAGGTATAATCAATGAGAGAGGGGTGAATCAGTGAGCCCAAATAATTCAACTTCTATTTTTATCTTTATAAACACTTAATTATATACCATAATCATTCATGAGGAATATACATCATTCATAACAATGAGTAAGAGAGACAATGCAAGATCAATCACATAAGACATGACATACATGGGAAACCCTATTGTGGAATAAAACCAAGTGGAACTTGAAATTTCAATAATAACTTATAATAAAAAAACCAATTTATACCATCTACAAATTATTAAGGAATAAAAATCCCTATTTAGTGAGACTATAATCCCACAAGGTACTGCCACACCTGTTTAGATGAGCTATAATAATAACTAGACCTTTTAGCAAGTTTCACCATACAAGGAGACTAAAACCACCTTAGATGTTGAGCTTCCACAACAACACCTATGAGCATATTCACCTATAAATTGATGTCAACAACACATGATGATGTACCTTTACTTATCACTATTCACCTTCACTCAGACACAATCTATAAGAGCATTATTTTACTAATAAAGTTATAACCTATAAGTAATACAAATAGTCTTCAAACTAATATACTCTTAAATTCATCCTCAAAGTACTCTACCCATCCTTTACTCCATAAAACACACACATAATCCTATCTCTAATATCTCCTAAGTCTCTTGCTCAAAGTCTAGAAATCACCATCATTGATTTCACTATTTATAGAGCATACTTGATAATAAAAACCTTAGATGGCCATTAGGCATTACTTATGCCTTAATTCATATCTCACATGAATACATGGCTCAATACAATCTTCATAGGTTGGCCATAGTATCTATGGGTCACCCTTAAGCAGCTACACCTTTTAATAAGGACCTTGTAGCTCTTATAAGTCTCATGGAGACCTATTCACCCTTTTATATCATCCTCAATCAAAAAAATAACATAAGACCACTATAAAATACATGGGTCTATTACTAATGTCCCCTTCAACATCATCAAATGATCACAATAATATTATCTCACCTCTACGTATGCTTAGTCAACTCAAATAGAGACCTTATACATAGGAACATGATTACCAAACATACAATCAACTTATTAATCATTATTCATACTAAATATAGATTTATCACACATCCAAAATATTTATAGATCATCGTTATAAAGTCTAAAACACTCAAAAATATCAAATTCATCATGAGACATTGAAACAACATCAAAATGAGCTCATATATTCTTCTTGGGTCACTTGTAGAATAAGTACAAACACAAAGTCAACTTCTAGGCTCAATATCTTTTACCATACTCACTTTCAGATCTTCAAATCTATACTTTTGGATGCACCTTAGAGTCCTCTACAACTTTTAATTTTATAAAAATAGTATATTTGAATTTTATATAAAGATATGGACAAAATACATAACTCTATTTTTTCCCTATGTTAAATAAAAATATTTAAATTCAAATGATCATAGTTAAACTTTATAAATAATGCTCACATATCATGTCCTCTCAGCTTTGGATCAATATCACACCATTGATGTTTTCCAAAATTTAATGCATAAGTTCCAACAATCAAATTTTAAACCTCAGTGTCTTTGACCTTATCTCATGAAATCTTGAAATGTTGACTCAACATGCTCCATTGATATTTGGAGATCAGTCCGGTCTTTAGCAATCAATGGTCACCATTCAATAAATCTATATGAACACCTACTTGCCATTAGATCCTTATCCTATAACTTTATTTAGTTGTTAAAAATAATTCACTTTATCCTCATATCACTACTTCCTAACTTCTTGGTGTAATGCACATCGTCAATCTTACTCAAACTTTAACTCGTACAATAATGACTAAGTACGGTACCCTTTCAATATGTCTGAGTATCTAATTTTGAAGTTTAATACGCTTTAACTCATGATCTCAAATTTGGACCAAATGATCTCATATAACATAATCCAACCATGTGACACACTATTCTTGAAACATTTGTGCATGTGAGATATAATGGCATTAAAATGCCTTCTCAAAAAATTTTATCATAGATCCAACTATGTCAACACCTACCTAAGAGGATAAATTTGAGCATGCATAACTTTTGCCATGATTCAGTGCATGATATAAAATTAATCACAAATAAACTAGGATCAAAATTTAACAAACCCATCAAATCATTTTCTCTTGACTCCTTCACACATAAAAGATATACCACCATGAAAATGGTCACTCAACTATTGTTGTCACATTGTAAAATTGGCTAAGTATGGTAAAACAGAGTCAAACTACCTAAGAACCCAACTTTACATATGCATATCTTTTGATGTGCTATATTTCATTATTTAAAATTTAGCATAAATAAACTAGACAAAAAAATAAAAAAACCCATATGATCATTTTATGTTGAAACCTCCACGTGTGTGAATGATAATCTCATCAAAATGTTATTCATCTCTACTTGAGCCCTTTTTTATAAATTTGGCTAAGTATGGGAACATACTGAATTCTAACTGAGAAGCCAACTTGACACCCTCATATATTCTATTGTGCTTTGATTCATGACTTGAGATCTGGTGCTTAAAAACTAGGGACTACTGTGATCACAACCATATGACCAACTACCCTTGAATCATTCCCAAATGGTAATGGTGATGTCATCAAATTACCTACTTAGATTTTTTGCCACTAGACCCAAAGTGTCCAGATGAAAACTAAGATCAACAAGATGAAATCCATTCATAAACACAAGCACTCAAAGCATATAAAACCTATTATAGGACCCATTTCACATGCTCAATACTCCATACCCATCCTTGAACATCTTATAACCATGCCAAAGTAGAAGATCAACTAAACATCCTTTAAGCATACTAGAAAAAGTGCATTACACACTTTTTCATTATCACTTAGGCTATCAAGGGACTTCATCCACTCATAAGGACACATCCATGACATCACCATGATATCCCTAATAACTCTCCAACAACCACGATTTTTTTTAATGTCACCAATATTACCATTTATAGATTTATTATCAATCAAATCATCTATCATTTTGGAGTTCTCCATACCATCATTTATAAGAATGGTGACAACCTCAAAAATAAAAACATGAAATGACTATGTGTGGATTAAAAATTTCCTACAAATTATCAACACCTTATAATCCTTAATGTAATGGCCAAAAATAATCCACTAACAAAATTTTGAGCAAACTATTTCAAAAAATTATTAGATAAACTTGTACTAATTTTCACCTTCATCTATATCCCACACTTTGGGTTATTGTACTAACATACACACTACTACTAGGGCAACACCATCTTAATTAGTATATGGGTGTAAATGCATATTAACATTAGAATTTGAACTCAAATATTTATTTATAAATATTCATGTTATAATTCATGATGATTATTTATGTGAATCCCATATTCATGCTTTATAATTCCTTGATGAGCACCATATGATTTGTTTACAACATAATCACCAATTTAAGGCTCACATTGCTAAACAACATAATAAAAAGATCAAAGTATAAAATTTCAATGGTGGTGATTTAATAATTAAACTAGATTATATACATGATAAAGAAGGAAAATATGCCCAAAATTTGTTGGGTCCTTACGTAGTAGAAGAGATCCTTGGTCCTAGTACCTATAGTTTACAAACTAGTAAAGGACATGTATTCAAATAACTCTACTAATGCTTAAATTTTAGAGAAATATTTTACTAAAATATATAATTTATTTCCATACTTCCATATACTATAAATACTAACACTTTTTGAAGGCTTCTTATAAATATCTATAATTTCTAGCAGTACATTCTATACAATAGCCTTATCCCCTATCATTGATCCTTTGGTCTATCTATGATTTTCATCATAAGACCATGGATTGGACTCGACCATCCTCATGAATATATATTATTTCATAGTTCAGTTTTTACATTTTCTCTTTAATCATAAATTTGTCATTTTACAAGTTTATTTGCATTTTTTATTTCCTCTTTCTTTTGTGAGTTGAAGTACAAGAACTTGGATAAGAATAGGCTTTCCTCACAATAAAATTTTTACATTTTTACCCACTTTGGTTTATCTTTTATGAGTTGAAGTGAAATACCTTGGATATGACCAAGCTTTCCTCATAAAATCTATAAATTTTTTAAAACTATCTTAAACCATAACGTTTTCTTATAAATTAAGGCAATGGTTAAAGTTTTTGATCTCATACTATCAAAATAAACTTTTCTTTATTTTATGCTAACACTTTAAAAACAAACTATTTCCACGTTGTTTCCATATTCTTCTACTAATTCTTATAATATAGATTCATACTTACCTATGATTGTATCCTTTTCACATTGTCACATTTTTTATGATTTGTGTTAACTCAATCATTTCATGTTCACTACCCATGTATCCCTTATTTTCATTCCACTTTGGTCACACCAAGGTTTATTTTAGCATATAATTATAATTTAAAATGAAATTACAAGACTCATAGATACCATACTCTCTAATTTATTTCATTTAGCGACCAACCCCATGTTTTTAGTGATAATCATTTTTAACACCCGTATTAGTTTTCCAAATACATATGAAGGGGGAATAAAAAAATCCAAAAAAAAAGTTATAATCCAAATAATTTAAAACAAAAAGAAATGAGAAAAAGGAAATTCTAAATAAAAATTCAAAATCACACCAAAAGACATGATTATTAATCACACCTTATATTCTAATCAAATCTCAAACACCATATTTGGCATCATGATAGAGTTGAGGTCCATTGGGGTGTGATAACCTAATAGACTATAATAGAAGATTCAAAATTATATATAGTGGTACCTAATTCCTCACAAAAATATGCAAGTTTTATAGTAGACTGATAAATTTATAATAGGTACTAAGGAATGTGTAATATGTTGTGGGAAGGTAGGTCCATTTTCATTTTCATGAATATAACCTTCATGGGATGATATTTATGCTTCACTAGATAACCCAAATTTTTGTGTCTAAGGCAAGTTCTCTAGAGTCCTTACTATCAAAATTCCTCTTTGTTTTACAACTTAATTTGAGAGTCTTAATTGTGATAAATATTTTCTACCTTGGTATCACGTACATTTTCCCCACCACCCATTTCATTTCCACCTTGATAGGCAAGCTTGTTTCTAAATCTATTTCCCAACTTATTTAATCCTTGTTCTTCACATATTAAAACATTCTACCAATAGATTTTTTTTAGTTATTTTTATCTTAATAATAAAACTATGTTTTTGAGTGACTATTTATTAATTCTTTACATTGTTGTTTTATTCTTCTTGGATTTCCTCAGTTTATTTTACAAATTCAAAAAATTGTCTATCACTATTTTTGTGTATCATCTTGTCCCATTTTTATATTTTAATTTTTCCATTCTTGAGTGAGTTTGGATTATTACTTATCAATCATAAATGTTTTTTTTTCATGTTTAATCTTATGTTATATCTTTGTATGAGTTTGGTTTTTTTCTTATTTTACATTGATGTTAGATTTATCATTTTACTTACACATGTCCTCGATTTGATCTAGTTTTTTAATTTTCTTACATAAGGTAAATTTTGTTTGATTTTTTTGGTTACCTGATTTAATATCAATTTTCCTTGGTCGTTATGGTTATAAATTATAACTTATCACCATAGCTTACCAATTGACCAAGTGATTTAATTCAATATTGTAACATTCAATTATCTTGATTTCCTTACATTTCTTTATTTTTTATCTTTAGTTTTGTATCCATAGGATTTATCTAAAGTAATTAATGCACACTCCATGATAAAAATTATAAATAAAGTAGACAATCATTCAATGATAAAGGTAATTCAAGGTACTTATATGATACCTTTTTATTTATTTCCTTTCTATTATTTCAATTTATATTATTACTGTAATTTATCAGCTTAGTGTTGTGAGTTGCTATGTTTTTTACCAAAAAATCATCCAATTTTACATGAGTGGGGAATATGTATAAACACACTATTTTTAAGATTTATCAATTAATGATGTTTTCTCTCTTGTAGGACCATGTCAAATCTCAATTTTTCTAAGTACATGCCTTAAAGGGTACACAAGGATAGGGGTTGGCATACCTTTGGTGCTTTGTAAGATTTTTAGCCCCTATACCATTACCTAAAACCAATACAAGTCACTCCTATATATTTATCTAATATTTTAAACTTCAATTATACAGTTCTCTAAGTAACTCACCACCCAAAATAACCTTAACTAAGTAAAAAAACCCTTTTATCATTTTTACTACTATATCAACTGGGTCAACCCCATTTTGAGTTTATCTCATGTTACATAACTTTATCAGCCTAAGTCAACATAGTTTAAGACATAATGGTTCTGCTTCCCACATAATGAGGTTGATTGGGATGACTATGTTAGCTAAATTATTAGGAGGGTTTAGAGTCAATCCATGGACATATATAACCCCTTGCATTTCATTTATAATATAGGATCATTCAATTATGAATCATTATTGCTCACAAATATATACAATCAATAGGAGGTTTCATTTCTTACGTTTTTGACTTATATATGTAACACTTCTCTTTTATAGGTCTTAGATGCATAAGAGGAGTCTTATAGCCTAGATATTATTTTTCTTTGTGATCCTTACAAGCCCATAATAACCTCTTTAAAAACACCAATGGACAAGGGAGAGATTGAGGGATAATGGGTTAATTTCAATAAGGTAAGAATATTCCTATCCCTTCATATTCTAAAAATTAGATGTTTTAGAGTTAATATATACTGAATTATAACTCTCCTTACTTAGACCATTTATATGTTATAAATGTATTTATTTTTACATTTTTATTATCTTCCCCATTATTTCCACAATATTTGGTGAGATCTATATTATATTGAATATGCATTCACTATATTATCTCTCATAGGGTTTTTAGTATATTAGCTTTCCTAATATTACTTAAAATCATAAGACATAGCAAGTGTTATCACAAGATGGAATTTTACCAGAGGCTTTGGAAATATCTCTTTTGCCATAGTGTGATAAGTGATCCATTATTGGTCATGAACTTGATTTCAACATATTTCTAAGAATACGTGTTAGTTTATTACCTTGTCTGAGGTTTAATATTATTGACTAGGACAAGTTATAGAATTATCTAGTTTCATTTTCATATAGTCTCAACTAGAGATTATGGGTTCATAGACATAATTTTATCATTCCAAAATAATGAAATGTATTTTCTAGTAGAGTCACCATTTATTGTTATTTTCTCAACAAACCTTATTTATCTTAAAACTAGGGAAACTATTTTCAATTTTTTTGCTTCGCTCCCACTTGTGTTCATGATTCATAAGTCTTTTCACTCTCAAGTTTCCTCAGTGGCCCTCAAGAGTTTATGTGCAAAACTAGGTCATGTAACCATCAGTGTTGGATAAACCACATTTATGCAAGAAAACATGATATAGAAAACTTAACATGAAAACAAAGCCTTGACCTCCTAGTTTACCTTTTAAAATATGGCTTACTCAACCTTCTTGAGTCATATCAAGGGTTCATCTCAATTTACATGTCATTTCAACCCTTAAAAATCCATCCATATTAAAGACCATGCCCATGTGAAAAAGTTTCATATACAACACTTGGTCCTAAACATAGTTTTGAAATTTTTTTTGGTTATAATAATCATGACCTTACTCTATATGTCACATGCTCATCTTTCTCAATTCATCCTAGGTGGTTATTCTCAATTTATGTTCCAATTTTTCTTTTGAAAACCCATCCACATCGAAGAGAATGTATATGTGACAAAGTTTCATGTTTTGATCCTAGCTTGAAATTATCATTTTACCCCCTTTTGAATAAGGTGGAGTTTTACCCCCACTCTGTAGGCCTTTTAATTTTTAGGACTGCATTTCACCCTTTAGAGTTTGAGGGCTGTAGTGTAGCCCTAAAATATCGAGAGTCTTATATATGTAGTAGTTCAATATCCATAACATTTAACCCAGAGCATAGATTTTCAAATCATTTAGTGCCTTGGAAATATGGTTTCAATGTAGATATTTTGATAAAAATAGTTTTTAACAAGTTGTGACAATATATTTTTACAATCTAGTTCCTTATTTTTCTTTATAAAGTGCTTGTTATTTTGTCTTTTTATAGGTTTGGAAAGTATAAAGGAGAAAAGAGGTGGGATTCAAAAGGTGGATAATATTTATAGCAAGAAAAGAATTAAATTGACAAATTTGATTTATATATGTAGATAGAGAATACCCATTCAAAAGGGTTGGAATTTTTTTCCTCTTAAGAGCATTGGTGGACCAATCACTTATTTTCTTGATTTGTAGTGTTAATCTCTCACTCTTCTTTCCCTAAGGATATATTATCAAAATTTATATATAAATAATAAATTTGAACTTTATTTACAATTTTAAGTGATATTTATTCAATATACAGGTTGTGAAATATTTGTCTTGCATTTACTTAATGTGTAATATGGTGGTAGTATGTTCTTTTCTCCTATCTCTTTGATCCTCATACTCTAGCACTGATTCCCATTATAGTTATGTGAATGTAGGATAAATGAGGGATAGGTTTTTGGGTGTACTTGATCATGTGAACATATAATTGGATACATTATCTCTAGGATTTATTTACCTTTCTCCCTCTCTTTTTCTCTTTTAACTAGTTTTTTAGATGGAGGTAGAGTAGTTTATTTAATTCAATTAGTTATTTCATGTTTAATTAGATTGGTTACAATTATTTTCTCCATTAAAAAATGCATTTGTTAAATAACTGTTTAATGGAATTAATGTCATTTATTACCTCTCTTAAAATTTAAAATACATTAATAAATAATTTAAATAAATTGCACACTCATTTGAGCAACACACAAATGTTGCTTTTATACACCTAAGCAACATATAAAACTACAAGTTTGTCTTACTCCCTGAAACATACTAAAAATATACCTAAAAAAGACATAAAAATGGCATTTACACTTAAAATAAATAACACAAAAAAAACTAAGATTTTTAGTTACACTAGCAAGCCCCTTGACTATAATAGTCCATGATGACCAGCTGATTGAAATCAATGCATCATGACTCGACATAAAAGGAACTTGGGGAGATACACCTAGTGGGACTCCTTTTATGAGAGGATGGATGTCCTTAAACATCCCAAAAGCCTAAGATTATGATTCATTCTAAATGACACATCAACACCACTTAAATGGGTTCAACATACTTATAAAGTGTAAAATAAATTATCTACCCTTCCACGAAAGCCTATCCTTGAAAGACCACTTCAACAAAGATTTTTCATATATTTTAGAGAGCCTCTCTCTACCCCTACACATCCTAGATTAGTATTATAGTGAATTAAGGGTGTTTCACATAAGGAACCAACATAGAGTTCATACACTCGATGATGGGTTCCCAAAATGCCTAAGGTTGAAATGATACATAATATGTGCAATATAATATAGATCATCATTATGATGATGATTATTTTATTATAATTGGAAATTAATATTGAGATTAATATTTTATCTTAGTTCAAGCATAGTAATATGAAACTTTCCACTTTTGAATGATCACCATTTTATATAGGACCCATTTATTTTGAGTCCATTGCAAGACTCATCAACTAATATTTTTCTCTCTATTTACTTTCAGCTCACAATATATGAATATTATAATAATCATCAACTAATGGACTCTTATTTTCTCATTTTTCTTAGTTTTTTATTCCATGATGGATATCATGCATCTTCTTATCATTTCATTGCCATGATGTATACTATGAATCAATTTTCAAGTCGTTACATTTAGATTTGAAAACTAAATTATGATCACTTATTTACATGCTAAATTGATAATATTTATCTTGATAATGTCACTATGTATACTTGTTTCTAGATGCATCCCACATTACTGTTTTATTTAGTTTATATATTATGATTTCATGC